>SJYA01002878.1:671238-865162 GCA_006410615.1 Neotragus moschatus
CTCGGGCTGGGAGCCAGGCTGGTCAGCGTCAGATGCTCCCAGAAGCCAGACAGCAGCAGATGGCCTCAAGCAAGCTGAGATGGAGGTGACCTGAGGACTCCTGGACGTTCCTGGGGACAGGACAGCTGAGGAGCTGGAGCCAGGCCTGCTGGGGAGCAGTATGCAGGAAGCTGGCTCTCAGGCCACGAATGCTTTCACAGGTGAGAATCCTCCATGCTGAACTGAGCATGTTATTTCACTCTTAGTAACGAGACACTGAGCAGTTCTAGGAGCTGAATGTGTGTCTGCATTTAGGAGCTGAAGCCCTACTGTGTCTGGGGGCTCAGGCTGCCACGGGGAATGATTTTGGCAAATCTATGGTGTTTTATCCTTTTCTGTAGCAAGGAATTGGAAACAGCATCAGACATTTTATGATTCTGCTTTGTTGAGTTGTAGGGGACATAGTGTCCCACTAGCTGCTGCCCCTGAAAAAAATCCATCCCTTGCAGTACATATGTCAGGGGGTCTGTCTGCCCAGAGCTGGGGGACTCAGAGGGAACAGTCACGGCCGATGAGTATGTTCTCCCTCTGAGCCTCACCCGCATGCAGGCAGTAGTGAGTGGCAACACTGAGTGCTGACACGCTCCTGTAAGGACTTGTGGACGTGCCCGTCTCTGCCCCGTCTGGTCTGTATCCCTTGAAGGGAACCGCTCTGTCTGGATAGTGCACAGAGCCAGGGGATGATGAGGGGCTTTTGAGTTGAGTCTTGGTTCTTTGTCTGAATCACTGAACATCCCAGGAAGCCACTAATTCTTATGGGCCTTTGACTCCTCGTTTATAAAATGGGGAACTTGAAGCTGAAGAACATCATGGAATCCAGGGAAAACAGTTTTACATAAAAGAGGTTTTTTCCTATTAAGGGAGGGATGGTGGGAAAATTACAAGAAGTGACTGTTTATCTCACTCTAAGAGCCCCACAAGTTTGTCAGTTTCCCGGTTGTGTATAGCAGGCAGGTTGGGGTGTCAGGTGCCTGGAGAGAGCTTGAGGCTCGGCCCTCGCTGCCCGCCCTGCTCGTGGACACTCACCAGGGCCAGCCCTGCTTCCTTTGCTGGTTTGACAACCAACAAGGCCACGTGCAGCTCTCATAGGAGAACCACAGCTGGAGCAGCCGAGCATATGTGAAACCCAGGAGCCCCCTCCTAGGGGCCCAGCTTGGGAAGGGCCCCTAGCTGATCAGGGCCAAGGAAGACAAGTGTGGTGGCTGCTTCAGAGGAGCATGTGGAGCTCAGCTCTCCAGAACCTTCCTCAGATGCCAAGCCTGGCTCAGAAACCCGTCCTCCAATTGATCGCTGGGTAGTCAGAAGCACAGGTGACCACCTGGACTTGGGACTTGTGTCTGAAGGGGCAGTGTTTGCTGCTGTGGCATGAATTCATGCTTTCAGATGAACATCTGTTTCCAGAAGATCATGGCTTGGCAGTGGAAGTTGCCTAGTAGCTAAATCCTAAATCTTGAATTAAAAGATTTTTATCTCTAGTGACTTAAACAATTTTAACCATCTCAATGTGTTTCCCAGTTTCTGGCATTGCAGGGATTTTTTTTTTTCTAGTTAAAAAGAAATTTATGCAATATTTTAAAGTCTTTTTGATTTTTAAGTGAAAAATACAATTTGTGGAATGCCAAACCTAGATACTTTTTTTGAACAGGAATCATAAAAGTTCTCATTTATGTAAGTATTCCTAACTCTTTGCAGACATTTTTATAGCTCCTTTGTCAGTGCTGCTTATAATACATTTAATATATATAGTGAATGAAGGAAACACTGAATATTTGTCATGACTGGAAGACTCTTGAATAACTTGAGTTTCTATCTGGTGATCCCAAAGCATATCAATGAATGAATAGCATCAGCCAGGTAGGGACTCTAATGGCTGTGTCTCCAGGCTTTCTTGTCAAGCACTTCGGGAAGAGTGATTTAAAAAACATGCTTATCAAACTCGCAGATGACAGGAGACTAAAGGGAATTGCTGACCCTGGTGGCAGAATTGAAATTTTAAATATAGCAATATTAAATATGATGAGGAAGTCTCGGTAGTTCCAGTGGTTAGGACTCCATGCTGTCACTGCCAAGGGCCTAGGTTCAATCACTGGTTGGAAAAATAATCTCTCACAAGCCTTGTGGCCTGGCAAAAATAAATAAATAAATAGAGTGAACCAGTCCCAAAATAACACATGGTTAAGTAACTGATATATCATTGTGATGAAATTTCCTGTAGCTACTACAAAGGATGTTTTAGTGTTTCACGTTCTGGAGAAATGCTTATATTTTCAAGTGAAAAAATTAGGTCGTAAAGCAATAGGAAGAAGGCGATCCTTTTATTTTTATACTCAAAGAACAAAGACAGTATAGATGGATGTGCACCAAAATGTTACTAGTGGCTGCCTCCGAGTGATAGCAATACATAATGAGGTTTCCTTTCTTGGATTTACTTATCCATATCTTACAGTTTTTCTTTTTTTAAGTAAAAACGAAAATATCAAGATAGTTCAGTTCAGTCGCTCAGTTGTGTCCGACTCTTTGTGACCCCATGAATCACAGCACGCCAGGCCTCCCTGTCCATCACCAACTCCCGGAGTTCACTCAGACTCAAGTCCATCGAGTCGGTGATGCCATCCAGTCATCTCATCCTCGGTCGTCCCCTTCTCCTCCTGCCCTCAATCCCTCCCAGCATCAGAGTCTTTTCCAATGAGTCAACTCTTTGCATGAGGTGGCCAAAGTACTGGAGTTTCAGTTTCAGCATCATTCCCTCCAAAGAAGTCCCAGGGCTGATCTCCTTCAGAATGGACTGGTTGTATCTCCAAGGGACTCTCAAGAGTCTTCTCCAACACCACAGTTCAAAAGCATCAATTCGTCAGCGCTCAGCCTTCTTCAAATAACTGTTCCTTTGTGATAAAAAGGAATAATTATTTGTATGTGTCCAGTATAGTTTAATTTTACTGCTTTATAATATTAAAAGACTGCATCTGAGAACATATACTAAACCCTTGGCCATTTGCTTTGATACCAGAGGTCAATGAGGGGGTATGTTCCTATTTCTTTCCTTACTTAGTTGTGTGACCTTGGGTGAGTTACCTAACTTCTCTGGGCCTCAGTTTCTATGTGAAGTCAGGAATTAATATAATGGTCACCTGTGTGATTTGACAACTCTGTACCACTGGGTCCCAATGTTCTGTAGTTGTCTTTGGTTGGAGGGTGTCTTTGTAGAAACATCATGGTTGTGTCTTTGTAGACCTGGAGTGTAAACAGCAGACTTCAGACTGGTCCTCATTTGTTTCGTCTCTACAAGAAAGGCATGGGAAGTCTGTGGCCTTAAGATGGGTTTTTCATGTTGCGTATAGGTCCCAGGATGAAGGGAGAGTGGCAGGGCCTGGGAGGAGGACAGGGACCATCTTGTTAAAGAGACTGGCCAGCTTCAGAGCCACGTGCAGGCTTTGTGCCAGAGTTTTTGTTGGTAAAGCAAAAACTCTTCTGTGTCTACACACAGCACTCACAGTGCTGGCCCCCAACCACGTGGGTGTTTCCTGCACCAGGCAACTGTGACACAGCTTGATATCCTGCAGCTTTGTCGGTTTGACCTTTTCTGCCTGAAGTGGCCCAGACCCCGAGGCACTGCCCTCTTCAGACACGAGTCTCAAGTCCAGGTGGTCACCTGTGCTTCTGACCTACCGGCTGATCAATTGGAGGTTCTTGTGGTCCCTCCTGAGATTTGGTAGACTTGCTGGAGCGGCTCACAGAACTTAGGAAAGCAGTTGAGTAATAATGTTACTGGTCAAGAAAGGCCAGGGCACGGTGGTGCCCTCTGACATCCTCTCAGGCACCACCTTCCCCAGACCTCCTATGATCACCAGCCTGGAAGCCCTCTGCCTCTGTACTCTGGGGTGTTATGGAGGTCTCATCATCCCGGCAGGAGTGGTGAGCTCACTGGCCATTAGGACGGGCTCAGTCTCCAGCCCTTGTCCTCCAACAGAGGCCTGAAGATGGGGCTGAAAGTGCCAGCCTTCTGATCCCGTGGGCGGTTCCCCTGGCAACCAGTCCTATCCTTAGGCGCTTCCCAAAGTCACCTCATTAACCAGGGCCTTGGGATGAATAACAAAAGACACCTTCATGGCTCTTACCACTTAGGAAACTCCGAAGGTTTTAGGAGCCCTGAGTCGAAAACTGTGACTGAGACCAAATATATATTTCTTATGATAAATCTCAAAGTCATGGTCCCAGCCCCCACTCCCATGGTTAGTGTGGCCTGGGAAATAACTTTTGCTTCTTCTTTTAAGTATATTTTACTAAAACGCCAGAGATTTCAAATTCTATTATTTCTTGATCAGTATGCTGTAGGGCCAAGACATGCTTTGGAAACTGGAATCCTTTCTTGAACATTTCAGAGGTGTGATTTTGCACTGTGAACTTGACCCTTCTTGTCAGAGGTGCATGTTGTGTCTCAAGCAGCTTTGCTGTCACTTTACATCTGTGCCATTTGCTGTGCTCCTAATGCTGTGTCTAGAGGTCTGAGGGCATGGGGTGTAGTGACCTGTGACCTCGGATCTGGGCTCAGCCTTGGAACCCTCTCTGGCCTGGACTGCTCACCTCGAGTGTCCCTGTGCCAGGTGTGGAGATGTTCACAGTGTGAGTCAGCTGTCAGAGCATGGTCCACAGGAACTATTGCTCTATAAAACTTTCTTCCCCAAAACTATGTTTAGTTGTTATTTTAAATTTGCATTTAGATTTTAAAAAGTAATTATACAAATTCAGGTCTGGAGAAGGACATGACAACCCACTCTAGTATTCTTGCCTGGGAAACCCATGGACAGAGGAGCCTGATGGGCTACATTCCCTTGGGTTGCAAAGAGTTGGACTTGACTGTAGTGACTGAGCCTGCATGCATACAAATTCAAGAACTATTTTAATGTGCATTTCAATTGTAATATTTTAGAAATGCATGCAAAGAATGGAAATCATTAACATGTGGATTATAAAAGTAATGAAAGAAAAATATAGTTTTGAGAGAAACCTGGTGAAGACATACTTCTGTTTGATATAAAAGTAGCTGTGACATGGCAGCCTCATTCGTGAGGGACAGACATGCCAACCCTGATGCAGAGGGGCCCCTGCAGAGATCATGTGGACATTATAACTGTGGCTCCCAGTCTGTTTTTTTGTGATTGTTACCTGTTACCTATTTAGCTTTGGAAAAGTTTTAAAGTTCACATCTGCTCTGCTCTGGTCAAATCCAGAAGTTACTTCCACGATTGCCAGTCTGTTTTTTGAGGTGCTGACAATGATTATAATATCAGATATGTTGTTAGCTTCCGTCTGGTTGTACGTGTGCCACGAGTCAGACACTGTATTGAGCACTGCATGTATGGCATCTGTTGAGTCTTCACAGCAGATATTTTATATGTGAAGAAACTGAATGTGAAGGAGACCGTGCAGCGCAGCTGGTTGACGGCGGAGCTGGAGTTTGTGACCAGACCGGTAGCCTTGGTGAGAACGTGCGATCTGAGAATGGAGGCCGTGAGCTCACAAGAGGGTATCACCACTTCTCTGAAGACAGCGCTGGCATGATAACTCAATCTCAGCCACAAGTCTTGTTCTCCATCTCATACGTCAGTGCCACAGGCATGGAGGTTATGTCGAGTGAGAGGGTGTCGGTATGCAGGTGTGTGGGTGTCTCACTGAGGACCTGTTGGCCTTGGCCCACCTGATAGGGTGAGTGTGAGGACCCTGTGCTACTGGACCCTGTCTCACTGACACCTCTGTCCTCTGTAGTGGATGGTTCGCTTAGTATGAGAGACGGCTTCTCCCTTATTAATCCTTTCCCCTAGACGGAGTGAAGTTTTGTGATGATCCTTATATAGCTTTCAAGACACCAATTTTCTATTTCTTTATGGCAGCTGGTAAAGTTGTGTCTGGTTGTGCAGCACGTTTTGTCCTGTGGTGTGATTGGGAGTCAGACCACCCTCCTGACTGCTGACCCCTGTTGAGTCCCCAGCCCTCAGGTGACCTCAAGACCCCAGCTAATGAGAATCAGGTGTCTTGACTGGGAAGTGGTCCTGAGGTCTTATGGCTTTCTGAGATGACGGTGGCCTGTAAACCACCTTGATTAAGTAAGTGGTGACAAGAGTGATGTGACCAGTGCCAGCGAGGCATTTTGTCTCGGAGATGACAGAGGCTCTGGCATCTGTAGGGCCCAGACAGGACAGGATGTTGAGGGACTGGTCTGTTGTCCGTCCCAGCCATGCCAGGGAGCCTGCTCTCGGTAGTGCTGGACCCGCCCCCTCTTGAGTCCCAGCATATTCGGCCTTCCTGCCTGCCCTTGACTGGGAGCCTGGAATGGGCCGGGGCAGAGCGTAACCCTAACTCTTCCCAGCACTCAGATCCGCCCCTGCTCACTGTGGGACCTCAGTGTGTGGCCCCCTGGTGCACTGGTAGGGGACATGCAGGGTGGCTCACAGGGTGAAATGCGTGTACTCCTGGCGGACAGTCCATGAGGTGTTATGATCATGACAGTGCTCAGATCAGTGCGTGATGATTGAAGGTGGATTTGAGTCCTTGACCTTTGGAGCCCAGACACTGATTCAGCAATAAAAGAAAATGACTGTTTGTTAATGGCAGTTTTAGGCCAGGATGGTTGGCCTCTTCTCTTTCTTGTGGCCCATAAATTTAATGTGGTCTGATGCACTACGAAGGCTAATAAAGCACATGGTGCTGCAGATTTTAAGACTTTTCTCTGGGAGTTCTCCTTCAGTTTTTCCTCTGAAGAGTGTTTGGGAGAGCGCTCTGTGGACAGCACCCAGACTTGTTTGAGATGCACGTGCTCTGGACAGCACCTGCTTACCACGGAGGCGACCTGAGTATGCTTCTGTGGCTGCTCCACGTCCACGTTTATCAGAAACATACATGCAGTCTTGTTCAGTCACTGTGTCGCATCTGACTCTGTGACCCTGTGAATGAGACAAGGCCTAGGTGCTGCCCTGGAGTTGACATGGAGGGCGTCCATGGCCTGGAGTGCAGTGATGGGGTCAAAGCCTGACCAGATTTGCTGGGAAGAAACAGGCCTGAGCCCTGGGAGTGGAAACTTGCGAGTGCGGCCCAGAGCATTGTATTTTAAAGACGTGGAGGTTACAGCATGTTTGTGATGCTGCTGCAAAGGATCCCCTGGAGGTGGTATTGATGATCGGTGTGTCCAGAATGATCACTGTGTCCAGTACTGANGAGCCCTGGGAGTGGAAACTTGCGAGTGCGGCCCAGAGCATTGTATTTTAAAGACGTGGAGGTTACAGCATGTTTGTGATGCTGCTACAAAGGATCCCCTGGAGGTGGTATCGATGAATGATCACTGTGTCCAGTACTGATCAGTGTGTCCAGTCAGTGTATCGATCACTGTGTCCACTGGTGATCAGTGTGATCCCTGTCCAGAGTTCAGCACCTGTCATTAGGAGAATCATTAGGATAATGAAGAGTGAGCACCAGAAGTACCAAAAGGCTCAAGTAGAGTGTCATCTTTAACATTTCTTTTTTTAAAACTCTATTGAATTGTGGTTTCTAAGAACTCAAAGGACTTTTAGAATGTAAGGCAATAGGTAGCTTTCAGATTTTTCCGCCGGAGGATGCTGTCTTGCAGAGGAATCTCGAGGGAATCTACCTGTGCACAGACTTAGTAATCCTGTGGGGACACTCACTGACCCCAAACCCGATATCCTCTGGGCCCTAGGCTATCAGAGGAGGGTGCAGAGTCGCTGCTTTAATCCCGACACCACGTTGACCAGTAAGCAGTTGAGAGGCTAAGAGTCTTGTTCTTGCCTGAGGAAAACACAGTGTTTAGTTTAAGAGCTGAAGGAGAAACTCTTAGACGGACTGTCTGTTCCATCCTTGGCACCTGTGGCCACGCTCCTTGCCAGAGTAGTGAGGACTCTTGAATGAATGAAACAGTGGCTTGAGGGAAAGAGTCCTGAGGCTCAGTGGTCACAATACCTGAGGGTCACCGCTGCACTTTCACCCATTTCCCCCGTTAGGGCCCAGGTTTGTGCCGTGAATGCCTGTGTAGCCATCTAGTGGGTCCTGCAGGTTGGGTGTGGTCCTCAGGGACGTGCGCACACGTGAGTGGGTAGTTCAGAACTCTTGTTGCTCCTCCGTGGAGCTGTTGTGAGTGGGGTGTGCAGGGTTAGTCTTGATGGATGTGTGTTAAATGCTCAGGGCTGTGCAGTTAGATCCTTTTTAGAGGCCCTAGATCCCTGGGTCAGGAAGATCCCCTGGAGAAGAAAAAGGCAACCCACTCCAGTATCCTTGCCTGGAAAATCTTATGGACAGAGGAGCCTAGTGGGCTGCAGTCCATGGGGTCGCAAAGAGTTGGGCACGACTGAGTGACTAACACTTCCTTATTAAAGCCTGTAGATACAGTACCAGCCTAGTCTTCAGCATTCCGTTGGGCTCTCAACATTACTCCCACACTGCGGGCCGTGGCTCTGTGGGATCTGCGCCCTCCTCCACCCCAGAGCTCTGCAGCGGGTCCT
Organism: Neotragus moschatus; assembly: GCA_006410615.1. Taxonomy (NCBI): domain Eukaryota; kingdom Metazoa; phylum Chordata; class Mammalia; order Artiodactyla; family Bovidae; genus Neotragus; species Neotragus moschatus. The sequence goes on from SJYA01002878.1 coordinate 679,785, forward strand.
CAGGCAGGAACTGCCAACTGGTGTCTGTGCTTTTACTGCTGCTCTTCCTGGGCGTGCCCCCGTGAGCTCCGAGCCACACTGTGACTGGGATGGTGAGGCTGGAACTGTGTCTGGACTTCTGTTTGTATGATGTTATAGGTACTTCATTCTGATGGGTTTAGAATTCTATGAACATTTGGTTTCAGAGATTTTTCTCACTTTAAAATAGGCTTTATATTTTCCTGATTATAAAATGGTACGTAAGAGTCAGAAGGAACTACAGATTACCAGTGATCCCAGCACCCAGAAGTGTCACTGTTTGTGTTTTGGCAAGCATCCTTTCAGACTGTTTCCCATGTATTTGATACCTTGCATGTACTGATATGCCTTTTGTTTGCAGAGAATGTTAAGGCATTCTTACCTGCTTCCATGGGTGCTTCTATTATTGTTCTAAGAAGCTAATGAGAACACTTCTGCACATTCTGTACACAGGAAAACACAGAAAAGCATTCATACATTCTTTCATTCAGTGCTTTTGAACGTAGAAGAGAAATAGTGCTATTTGCCAGTTCCAGTTCTGAAGGACTTTTAAAATACCTGATGGTGTTCTGATGACAGTTGGGTAATTTTTTCAGGCTGCTCTGAAGAGTACTTGGACTGGAAGTCTGAGGCAGAGTACCTTGGACTGTTCAGAGCACATTTTTCACTGCTGCTGCACTGGCTCCTTTTTCCTTGGTGGCAGTGAAGACTGACAAGGATTTTTTTCAAGCAAAGAGCTCCATAACTGTGACTCTTGCTGGGCATGTTGTGTAAAGAAAGCACCTGTGCTATTATTTTGTGGGTCAGAGGTAGGGGGTGAGTGAGGTCCGGCAGGTCTGAGTGCTCTTGGGCCCTGTCTGAGCTCAGTTCCCTGGGTTCTCTAGGTAGATGGGTTCCCAGACCATCACAGCATACAGACAGGGGAGGAGAAGTGGCAGCTGAGGAGCCTCAGGCTGGCATTGACAACTCCATGCTTTGTGTTGTGCTTTTTCAGAGTGCAAATTCACCTGCACCAGCGGGCAGTGCTTGTATCTGGGTTCCCTGGTCTGTAACCAGCAGAATGACTGTGGGGACAACAGTGACGAAGAAAACTGCCTCCTGGTGACGGAGCACCCGCCTCCGGGCATCTTCAGCTGTAAGTCCTTCCTGCCCACCTTGTGCCATTCAACTGCGGTGTGTTTGCAAATGGTAGGCAGTCCTGACCCTGGGATGTGGGAAAAATGTTGTTTTCAATTAAGAGAAGAGGTTTGTGTTGTCACAAAGGCAATGTTTTCTTTTAGGATAGAAAGAGGGTATGTCTGAGAGTCAGAAGTTCCTTCCACTTTAAGCGGCCTGTGTTTTGTTTGGGAAAGGCTTTCTGCTGTGTATCTGAGAAGCACTGACTGATCCCAAGAAATATTTATTAACTTAGTATTCTTCATACTGGTTTTAGAGAATTTTTGGAAGTAATTTTAAGCCACTATTTTAAAATAATTTTAAATAAAAGATATATAGAGTCTGTGTTCAAGCATGTAATTAAAACAAGAAAATAGAAAAAAAAAAGTTTGTTGGGGGTTTAAAAAGGTTGTAATTGTGTGTTTTTTCTATTTGGTACTAGAGTGGGTTTTTTCTTGGGTAAAGCCCCAGGTTGAGGCTGTGAGCCTTTCTTGAGCTGGAAGAAGGTGAAGTCCAAGTACGAAGTTCATTGACTGATCTTATGGCTTTTGTGAAGAGGAAGGAGAGAGAAGGCACCTGGAAACATGGCTGGGTGACTCTGAGAGTGGCTTGTTGTGTCCTCTGTTTCATTGTGTCCTGTTTCCTGGGCCTAAGGAAGTGTGTCAAGGTCAAGGATGCTTCACAGCACTGACCCGCGCCAGGGGTCTTTCTCCCTGCCTCAGATCTCTTCCTCCCTGCTTCTCCCCCTTTCTCATCAGTATTTCCTTGTGTCTAAAGCCAATTTCCAAATATCTTTTCATTTTAAAAATGTGAACTCTTTAGTTTTGTTGAGAAGCCAAGTGAAGCTTCTCCATTTGTAAATGGCTCAGCATTGCCCAAAGACCTCCGAGAGTCTGTCCTAAGAGAAGTATCTCTTTTTAAAATTGAAGTATAGTTGNGTCTAAAGCCAATTTCCAAATATCTTTTCATTTTAAAAATGTGAACTCTTTAGTTTTGTTGAGAAGCCAAGTGAAGCTTCTCCATTTGTAAATGGCTCAGCATTGCCCAAAGACCTCCGAGAGTCTGTCCTAAGAGAAGTATCTCTTTTTTAAATTGAAGTATAGTTGATTTACAGTGTTGTCTTAATTTCTGCTGTACAGTAGTGATTCAGTTATATATATATATTTTTTTTCCTCCTCTTCCCCATGTTGGTTTATCACAGGATATTGCATATAGATCTCTGTGCTCTACAGGAGGCCCTTGTGGTCTGTCTTACATATGCTGTAGTAGTTTGTATCCTAACAGAGGAATCTTAAGATGCTCTTGGCAAACTCTTGGTCCCTACTGTTCAGGTGTAACTAGGCTTATTCCCCTGTAGCCAGAATGGGAGGTTGTTGACAACATGCTGTCTTTTAAGAAGATGGGAGAGTCTGGAGACAGAACAACGAAGGGCAGGATGAGGGCTTTGGCTTCACGTGAACCTGGGTTCAAGCTCTTTCTTGCTTAAGAAAGGCAGCTGAACTCCTTAAGGCTTAGTGTCTCTGTCCATGAAATGGGAATGATTCCTGCCATGTACAGCTGCTGTGGGGGTTCACGTGAAGAGTGCGGTTTGCATCATCATCTTGCTGCTTGCTGTGTGCCTGCTGCCGTCTGTCTGCACGGCCGGGCCTCCTTCAAATGAAGCATGGGCTCAGGTGTCCAAAGGTGAGTTCATTCTTAGAGGTGCTGGGGGCTGCCCGCTGAAGGGGACTCACTGGGCCTGGCCTCTCTGCCAGCTCACAGGCAGCTGGCCTGCTTGTCACATTTAGGTTTGCCATGGCTGGTCTGTTCTTTGTGGTACTGAGGGTGATCTGGTATCAGATCAGTGCACTTTCCTCCCCTTGGTGTGTAGCCAAGAGCAGAGAGTGTCTGCTTCCACCCTCAGCTGCACAACGAGGCTTGGGGGATTCTGCAGGCCCCACCAGCCTGTGTCTGCAGCAAGTCAAGTCGGCAGTGTCTCTAGGGGGATTGCTTGTGGGGCTGCCACTTCCTCTCTGCCTTCAGAACTTGGAATGTCACAGGACTTCTTGTCTCTAAGTCAGTTTAGTCCAGGAGAACAAAGCATGCTTTCTCCTTTCTCCTATGCAAGAGTCAACTTACTCAGTCTGCTCCGTGTCTGTACAGTGGAAACTCCCCGTGTTCTACTCTTTGATTGCACTTAGGGTCAAGCACAGTGGAATCGGTTTTTTGCCTATGTTGTTGGCTGTGGGCATGCGCCCTGACTCAGGTGTCTTGATTATCTCTCTCATTTTGTGTTTGCTAAAATTTAGCATGAATGAAGATTAGAAAGAAAATGTCACTGTCATTTGTGAGGCAGCAGTGTTAATGATAGTAGAAGCCCTTATAATAACAGCTCTAAGAAACTTTTCCTTCTGAAAACAATTTTGGAACCTAGACTCTGTGTCTCACCTGCTCCTCTGCCTTGTTGACCAGTGGACTGAGGCACGTCCCTGGATCTAAGCCCCACGCTCTGCACATGTGGGTGTGGGGCTGTTGTGAGTATCTTGCAGGGAGAGTGGTTGGTGTCTTTTCAAGGAAGAGGGCTATACTGTCAGCCTCAGTGTCAGCTTTTCTGTGTCTTCCTCTATCAAAACATTGTATTCCTGAGCACTGAAAATACAAATCAAACAAATAAAATTATTACTTATAAAAGTAAAATTTTACAATACAAATTATTATATTTACAGGTATATGTATTAAGTGCCTTCTTTGGTCATTGTACCCAGCGTTCTAGGGAATGGAGGACAACAGATTTCATTATCAAGGTGCCGACAGGCAGATTGGGGAACTGAAACACACTCGTGCAAAGATGACTCAGCATAGACACAGGGTACTGAACGGTCCCAGGGACTGTGGTCCCGGAGTCTACAGAGAACCATTTTGCCAGGACGTGGTCATGGTGGCTTCACGGAGGAGGCAAGTTGGGTGTGAGGGTCAAGGATGGCAGGGTGACTGGAGGGGGAACGCGAGCTGGCCATGCCATTCCTTTTGTCCTTGTTGCTGAAGAGGTGGCCCGCGGGTCCCCAGCTGCGCGGCCTGCCTGTTGCCCTCCATGCTGGCCCTGTGCCCTGGGCTCTGGCTCCACGAACCTGCCCTCTGAAGCTCCTGTACTCCACAGCTTGTGGAGCTTGGTGCTCCACAGCTCTGGCTTCTGAGAAACAGAATTCGAGGAGCGTGGAAAGAGCTGTGTGCTTTGATGGCATTGGCGAGGGCAGGCCTTTCTCAGTCCCCCTACAGACCTCAGAGTGGGGGACTGAGGGTCCCTGCGACAGCTTTGCCTCCAGTGAGTGATGGGGTCCCGATCAAGGGCTGTGGCACTTCTGCCCGTACTGGGATCTCGACTGGTGGCCTTGGAAGTCTCAAAGTGAAATGAGCCGAAGTTGATCAGGTTCCTGGATTCAGCCAGGAAATTACTTTCAGGACTTTTCAGAAGGAAACTCTTTTTTTTGCCCAGGGTCATTTAGGGTAATAACAAACAAATTAGATAAATTCAGCACATTAAATTCTGAGCTAGATGTCTTTCTTTCCACCTTTCTCAGTTTTTTTCCAAAGGGACTAGCTCCCTCCCTGTCACCAGGCTGTGCCCCCCTGTGCCCCTGTCTGAGAGACAAGTCCTGTGGGGCTCAGGAACGGCTGACTCCTGCAGGCCCCAGAGGAAACATGATTAAATGAGGCAGACGTGCTGCCTGTCGCATCAGTGACCTGGTCAGTCTCCCAGCACAGGTTCCACCTCCTACCAGAGTGTCCCTGGCACCGCCTTCATACTGTTGCTGGCTTCTGGGGACAACCCTGTAGTTTGTTCCAACTATAGAGTCCAGGGTGAGGCCCTGAGTTGGCAGGCTTCACTCTCTCCTCACTGGTTGTGGCTTTTGGCAAGTTGCTCACCCTCCTCATGCCTTGATTTTCTCCTCTGTGAAATGAAGACAGTGCTAGTTTTGGCATCTCCCTCAGAGGATTGCTCCGAGGATTTACTAAAATAAAATAGTTCAGGTAAAGCAGTTAGAATAATGCCAGGCAACTTCTGCCTAGAAGTTGCATCTACCACACATCTCTTTACCTGACAGTACTTCAATGTGTATTTCCTAAGAAAAAGACATTCTGATCCATAAGCATAGTATAGTTACCAGGGACCAGAAAACGTAATGTAGATACAGCCCTACATTCTGACAGGCGGCCCCTTTAAACTCTCGCTGGTGGCCCGTTTTGTCTTTCCAAGTAGTGTTCGTGTTTTCAGCAGAGGGCCTAGGATAAGTAGTGGAACAGGGCTGCGGAGGGCATGGTGCTGGGAGAGCCCTCCTTCCACTCTCTCCTTTTCTTAAATGTTGATGGCCAGGGGTGGAGCCTTCCCTCACTGCTGCTTCCCCTGAGTCTCATCCTCACTTACCAGAGGGGACACAGCCCCATTTCTCTGGCGATTAGTCTTGCAAGTTTATCTGAAGGCCTGTATCCAGGCTTCCTTAGGCTGGGGATGAGGTGGGCAGGGAACTGCCATTTGCTGAGTGCTGGCTGTTTACATGCATCTTGTCATTTATCTCAAAACTGCAAGTCTAGAAAGGTTGCCTAGGAAACATTGCTCAGATAGGTTAAATAATTTTTTCAGGGTCACATAGCTCTTGCGTATTGGATCAAGGAACTGAACTCAGGCTGTGGGTTTTTTGGTTTTAGCTTCTAGGTATTTGTTTTTTTCATGATTTTTTTTAATAAGATAAGAATTTACACTTCAGTTTTTAAAGGTTTGTAGGGTGAAGATCAAACAATTATTATGAAAGACCATATAAGTGAGTGCCCCACAATCAATTGTTGATGTGTGTGTGTATGTGTGTGTGTTAGTTGCTCAATTGTGTCTGACTCTTTGCAAACCGTTGGACAGTAAGGCAAGAATACTGGAGTGGATTGCCATTCCCTTCTCCAGGGGCTCTTCTCCATCCACGGAATAAACCCTGTCTCCTACACTGCAGGTGGATTCTTAACCGTCTGAGTCACCAGGGAAGACAGTTGTTTATATGGCAGTTTCTGATTGATACATAGACAGTGGTATTCTTGGATTCATCCTGGATTTTCTTTTTTTTTAATTTTTTATTTTTTTAATTGCATTTATTTATTAAGTTTGGCTGTGCTGGGTCTCTCGCGTGGGCTTTTCTCCAGTTGCAGAGAGCAGGGGCTGCTCTCTAGCTGTGGTACAGGGGCTTCTCACCACAGTGGCTTCTCCGGTGGGGAGCACGGGTTCTAGGGCTCTTGGGCTTCAGAAGCTGTGGCTCGTGGGCTCAGTAGTTGCAGCTCCTGGACTCTAGAGCACAGGCTCAGTAGTTGTGGCGCACAGGTTTAGCTGCTCTGAGGCATGTGGGATCTTCTCGGATCAGGGATCGAACCTGTATCTTCTGCATTGGCAGATGGATTCCTAAGCACTGTCTTTCATTCCTACAGTTTTGTCTTTTTCAGAATTTCATATAAATGGAGTCACGCAGCATGTAGACTTTGGAACCTGGCTTCTATTTGAGGGAAAATGCATCCACAGGACGCAGCTGGCAGTTGGGAAAGTCGGAGGTGGGGCCCAATGAGGGTAGCTTGCAGCTAAACGCGGGTCCAAGGTCCACTCTATCATCTTCGCCTGTCGCGCGGGGTAGCGGTTGATGACAGGAGGCCGGCCGTTTTGGTTAAAACTGGGAGTCAGAAAGCCCCTGGAGGCTTGGACACCACGCGAAGCCCCATCCTGGATTTTCAAATAGATTCTGAAACGTGAACCCAGGAGCCCTCAGATATCAAGGGTCATTGGTTTTGTTGAGAGGGAGTGCTGAATCTGTCCTTCAGTTCTGCCTAGCTGTGTCCTGTTTACGTGTCCTGCAGGAAGCCCATTCCCCTTTCCGCTCTCCTTTCCTGCCAGGAGGTGAGAATGTGAACACTGGGATCCAGTGAGCAGAGCGTGTGCATTTCTGCCACTGTTCACCCCTCTTGGCTGTGTGCACAGGGCCCCTTAGTCGGACATGGGCTGTTAGCTCTCGTCCCCTGATGCCCCTTCAGACGCCCTGTGGTCAGATTGGCGCGACCAGGGAGGGTGGGAGGTCTCCCAGAGTGCCGAGTTGCCCCAGGCAGGGAGGCTGGGGTGGTCCTGCCTCAGTCAAGGCCAGTAGGAGAAGCCTCTGGCCTTGAGCCATGCTGTCCTCGCAGCACTGTGTGTTCTTTTCACAGGGCTGCCCACCCCAGTGTCAAGTTAAAAAAGGAAAAAGAATCCATGGCAAAACCCTTACCTGGATTGTGTAAAATGACCCAAGATGGCATTTAAAGAAGATTGGGTCAAGAAGGGGCAGGCTTACCCCTCTCCCCAGCCAAGAGGGGTTTGTGCCTCTGTTTCTCCAGATGGATTTCTGATCAATTAAAATCTTGTAAAGTCTTGAAAGGCAACTCAGCGTTTACAAGTAAACAAAGGCAGAGAGCAAAGGAAGGGGTTTCAGTAAACCCAGGCACCCTTTCTTCCTGCTGTGACACTAAATTTACTGGATGAAAACAACCTCTTAAGATTCACGTTTTGATTCTGTTACTGCTTTCCTGTGTGCGGGCTGTCCCACTTCAGATGAGATTTATCCACTTCTTTAAATATTTAGTAGTCTAGCGTGGATGTTAATGACAGTCTGGCAGTGCTATTTTGAGAACTGCAACAATGATAGTAATTTTCAGTGTCAGATTCCTGCTTTGCAAGGGGAGAGCGGGCGGGGGAGGGGTGGAGGCGGAGACGCGGCTGCAGTCCTAATGGAGTTGCCGGCCGGCCGCGGGCCTGCCAGACAGATGGGTCATGAATACTGTCTAGACGCCCTGCCTGCGGAGCCCGGTCTCTGAGGACACGCACCGAGACGCCGGCTCGAGTAACGGGAAAGTCAGGGCAGGCTCTGTGTAATCAGACAGAAATCAATGCGCGCCGGCTTCCTGCGGGAGGGGGATGCGGGTATGCGGTGGGGGAGAAAAGATGCGCTCTTTTTCAGGTCAGTTTTGTGCAAACTCGGCTAGTATGGGCGTTAGGGGTGCGAGCTGTGAGAGGTGCAGAGGATGGCGCTGTGGACTTGGGCCGTCCTCCGCCGCTGGATGCGGGGTGACCGCCCCAGACAGCCCGGGCCCTGGACAGCGGGCCGCAGATGCGGGACCGGTGGGTCGTGTGTATTGCTGAGCCCCATGCTGCACCGGTTGACACTGTCTGCCCTGCCTGTTGGTTTCTAGAGTTTAGTCTCTTAATTATAGAAGGTTTTAGAGACTCACCTGGCTGGCTTTCTTTTCTGCTCAATCTCTGAGCACTTTGCAGAGCTAGATCTTGTCATGGCAGCCTGGTAGTGGTGCTAGAGGCAGGGAGGTTGAGCCCTCAGGAGCCCACGTGGCCTCGCAGGGCCATGGGCACCTTCCGAGGGTTACTTCACTCAGGGCCATGTGTGGGGCTTACAGGACGGAAGTAGCGCGTTTCTACCCAGAAAACACGTGGTCTGAGTGTGGTTGAATAGGGCAGGGCATCCACAGCAGGAGCCCACTTTGCTCCACTGGGAGAGAGAGGCCTGGGTGCTGGACTTTAAGTCTATAGCCAGGCATCAATGTTTGCCTCAAAAAAATTACCCAGAAGGGTCTGCCATAAACCTTGGAAGGGGCCCTCTTTGAAGAACTGCAGAAACAGAGGTGAAATTCAGTCATCACAGCATGTGTCCTGTCCTGCAGAGGTGCAGTGACCCCATGGGCCTGACCCTAGAGTCAGCCACCTGGACTCTTTCATTAAGTTACATGTCAGTGCAGATACCCGGGAAGGCTTTTAATTTGGAAAAAATCTTCCAGCAACCTAAATTTAGCAATAATTGTTTTTTCGCTCCTTCATCCATTCTTCTTGTGTCCTGAGAGTGAACAACAGAGGGGAAACTAGGTGGTTTTTGCATCTTCCTGCCTGGAAAGGAAAAGATCAGAGATGAAAACATCTTGTAGCACAGGATCTCTGGAGAAGGATGAATCAAAGCTCCAGGCAGTGAGTGAGCGGGCCGGCCTCCCAGAGTTACTCTCAGAAGATCTTCCCAGGCATCCTCAAGGCACTGCTGTCTTTCAGAAAGTTTTGTCTTTCTCTGAACTTCTTCCCTGCGTCCTGTCAGCTCCATGGAGAATGTGAATCTCCCCACTTTGGGCAAGCTGAAGGGAGCGATGCCAGCTGACCACAGCCTGGGCGTCTGGAGGGTGAACCCCAACACACTGGTTCTGTCCACATCAGCGGATGTGGTGTACCTGAGTCAGCTCCCCTGGGCTTTCCTGGGGGAATGGGCTACGATGGGGGTGTGGCCTCCTCCCTGGGGAGAGACCCTGCCTCAGGTAGACAGCACCTGTTCTGAAGGGGTGCCAGGGCATGTTGCTTCCTTTCTTCATCCCTCCATCTTCACTGTAGTTTCTGTGCTTCCTTTACTCACGTATTCTAAAAATGGGAGAAAAAGGAACTTGACCTAAACCTCTGACCCTTTTCTTCTTAGATCCTGAAGAGGGGGGCAGGGCACACGTTGTGGGGAGGCGGGGGAGACACAGGTATTGTTCCTGGGAAGGTGCCCACACTGGCAGGCTCTCCCGCAGTCTGAGCTGGAAGCAAACAGCTCTCCAAGTGGCCGGAGGTGGTTGTGGCTGAGTGAGGCAGAGACAGTGATGTCCCTTCTTGAATTTGACATAGTTTCCACAGGACAACCAAGAAAATGCAGCCCCTTCCTGTTACATGTGCTTGGGAGATAGAAATGCCAAGTCTGCTCCTTGGGGAGGCGACTGGCCTGGATCTAAGTTCTTAAAAGCCAGTCTGACCTTAGAAGACGTCCTGGGGGCACCTTCAACCCCATGAGGCTGCAGAAGCCATGGTGGCTGCCTCCTTAGGCCCTTGTGATTTGGTGTTTGCTCTCATGTCAGGACCTTTAAGCTGGAGTGGACAGGGACAGTGGACAGTGCAGGTAGCATCTCCCAGAAAAACCAGGTGCCAGAAATGATTCATGTTCAGATTATTGAAAACAACAGGACAGGGAGCTGGAGAGTGCTCTAGAGAAAATGTGTTTGGCTGGTCACCTGTAGAAAATGGTGTCCTGAGTAACAGCAGCACATCCTTTGGGGCTATCTTGTGGAGAGTGTTTCTGTGAGTGTTGGGTGTGTGAGGAGTATAGGGTGCAGCGTATGCAGGGAAGGTGGCGTGGGTGCAGGGGTGCAGTATGGTTTCCATCTAATGCTAACCCACTGGGCTTGAGAAGATCCTCAAGGTTTTGGCAGTTTCTCCAGTGCTGGGTGTGGGACAGCACTGGTAGGTGGTGCCCAGGCAGACCCTGTTGTTGGGGTTGGGGTATCTTGGAGAACTGTCTTTCCCAAGCAGCCTGACAGGTGGGGGAATTGGGAATTGGTCACGAAAAGCCAGCTTACTTGGAGATAAAGGCTGATTTTAAGGAGTATTACTGGAGAGGTAAATTGGTCAGATTCTAGAAAATCAGGATATAAGGTGTTTTCAAACAGTTTTTATTCTCTTTTCTGAAGAAACTCATTGAAGATTTTTTAAGAAGATTTATTTATTAATTTGATTTTTGGCTACACCAGGTCTTCTTTGCGGCAAGGTCTTTCTCTAGTTGTGATGCGCAGGCTTCTCACTGCAGTGGTTTCTCTTGTTATGTAGCACGGGCTCAGTAGTTGTGGCTCCCAGGCTCTTGAGTGCAAGTTCAGTAATTGAGGCACATGGTCTTAGTTGCCCAGAGATGTGTGGAATCTTCCCAGACCAGGGATCTAACTGGTGTCCCCTGCACTGGCAGGCAGACTCTTAACCACTGGACCACCAGGAAGCCCTATTGAAGATTCCTGAGGAGGCAAGTGAGGCTGTGAGACGAGGCAGTTAACGTGGGCAAGTGCTAAGGAGCACCAGCTCTCAGCCCATTTTACACGCAGGGGAACATTATGGAGGGGGAGCCCCTGGAAGGACTAGCCTTGCCCATGGAGCAGGTGGGCTTTAGGTGAACTCGCAGCTGCCTAAGGAGACATAGCAGTTGCGGGGAGGGATTGGCTTTTCAACAGACTTTGAAAAGAGTCTTACTGCTATGATGATTAAAATTTTGAAAGGAGTGTGTGAAAGCACATCAGAAGATGGGTAGATGGGTAGTGAGAGCTGCCCCAGCTGGGGGGAGCCCCCTGCCTGCCCACCCGTGGCAGTCTATGAGACTTCCACATACTGCAGCTACCAGGCAGCTTGAAGTGGGCTTCATGGCCCCTTCCTGTTCTTGCTGAGAGGATGGCATGGAGGAAACCCCAGGAGTTTACAGATTTACAGCCACCAGGACAGGCTGATGGGGGGGTCTGTGTGTGACCCCGGGTGTGTGAAGGGATGCAGAAGGCCAGTGCTGCTGCCCTCATGGTTCAGGGAGACTGGAGGGTGGGGAGCAGGATGAGAGATGGACTCTTTTTCTCCCAAACCTGGTAACATGGTTTCAGTGAAACCCTGACTTTCCCATCTCCAGCCTTAACCTGGTACGATGGACTAAATGTAAATATTAATGAGCACAACAACAATAAAACTGGCAGCAGCACGAATGAATGTGGTCTCCTGCAGTAGAAATATTTACCCGATATGTCCTGCCAGTGAGAGAGATTTTGGCATTAAACCTAGACATTACCTCACTCTCCTGGGCAGACAGCCGACTTCAGTGCTAAGCAAGTCTGCAGAGTGAAGAGCTGCGTGTACCTGCCTGATTGGCTGCACAGCCCAGACCCTGGTGGGAAGTGATTTCTTTGAGTGTATCTGTCTGTCTGTCTGTCTGGGTCTTGCCCTTAGTTCCTTTCTTTGTTTCTCTAGCCCTCCATAGGCTTGTCATTGTCTGTTTTCAATTTGCTGGGTTTTGTGTTTGTTTTTGTTAATCTTGAAGGGCACATTGTAAAAAGGTCTGCCAGCCAGGTGGGCAGGTATTAATATACACGGAAACCTGAAAGGTCAGAATTATCAGGAGGAAAAGTGAGGTACCTGTGTGTGTGTGCGTGTGTGTGTGTGCAAATGTCCCCATACACAGGCCCACTTGCCCTTCTTACTTATTAAGAGCCAGGAACTGGTGAATGAAACAGGTCTCTTCTTTTGTTGTGGTTTAATTCATGATTAGTCAAGGGGATGTTCCACAGTAAAGGATGTTTTAGTTCAAGATTAATGGCAACTAAAATAATATTTTGAAACGTTTGAAATTATACTAAAAATGTGGTTTTTGACGCTTCTAACCTAAGAAAATGTACTTGAAACCATCTATTCCACTGGCCTCAGATCTCTTTGAAATTAGTACTGCATATAGTTTAGAAGTTCTGGGTCAGCACAGGAGACAGACCTGGGCTGGAAAGTAAAGTCTTTGAGTTGAAAGTACTGGGAAGGCTTTGAGTTATCACTAAAGTACCAAATATTGTTCCGTAACTTTCCATACTGGTTGTGGAGAACCATGCTGTCTGTCTCCTGCTGAGACCAAGTCACCCTTTATTTTCCTTAGATCTTGACTCTGAGTTTCATGTCGTTTAGGTTTTGTGCTGTTACTACTGAGTGACTTAGTTTTATCAGTTGGTTTAAAGTAAGAAATGCTTCCGTTTTCCTGTCTAATCTGTTCTTGAGCACTGGCTGTACCAAGCTAGTCCTTGCTCCCAGGATCAGCTTATTCCGTAGCCTTGCTGTGATGCAGAACAAATGAGCCTCTGGTGCCACCACCAGGCAGCCCCTCAAGATGGAACATTATCCACAAAAGATAGAAAGTCAACACTAGAGCAGTTTCATGCTGTGTAGATGATACTGTGCTTAATAGCGTGTTTGCACTTGATAGCCCTGAGGACTGAATTCCACCTAAGAAATCACTGTGGGTGTGTCCTGTGGTATGGGGGGCCGGGCACTGGCTGGAAGTCCCTGCTGGTCCTTGTCTACATCATTCAGGGGAGGCTTACCCCCAGTGGAAAGGGGTGGGGATGTGATGTCAGCCCAAAGCCGTAGCCAGCATCTTTATCGGGGGCAAAGATAGTTTTACTTCTTTGAATGAGCCCAAGTTCATAAAAACCCAGCATTGAATCCTAGGGTACTTTTGGTTTTAGTTTTGGAGTTTCAGTAATTTCAGGGTCCCCAGGAAAACATATTCCCGTAAACTTCACTGGCCATAGAGAAACGTTACCAATGCCACTGAATGTTAACGTTCAGGGCTGAAGAAGTGTGACGGAGGCAGGTGGATGGGAGTGGAATAAGGACATTTGTTCAAGGAGTGCAGTGGTCAAGCAGCCAGATGACCTTGTTAAACTGGGCTGATCTCACCCCAGATTTTGATGCTTATCACTTGGAGAGTGGTTTTATGTTCATGGAGAAGACTTGGCTGCTGGCAGGCTTGACAGAAGCAGGGCAGAGGTGTGTTCATTGGTGTAATAACTTTAATAGCAGGAGTGCTTGTGAACATCCTGGCTTCTTAGTCACTCAGCGAAGTCCTCTTTGCTCCTGAGTTCTTACCAGGCAGGGCATGCTTGGCCCCAGGCCAGGGCCAGTGGATCCCATCCAGTGTGGGGACAGCAGAAGGAGCCTTTGATCAGGAGCTCTGAGACCCGCGCACCGCCCCCCCCCCCCCCCCCCCCCCCCCCCCCCCGCCNAGCGAAGTCCTCTTTGCTCCTGAGTTCTTACCAGGCAGGGCATGCTTGGCCCCAGGCCAGGGCCAGTGGATCCCATCCAGTGTGGGGACAGCAGAAGGAGCCTTTGATCAGGAGCTCTGAGACCCGCGCACCGCCCCCCCCCCCGCCCCCGTCAAGTCTGCTGGCTGGAAAGCAAAACGAAACAGTGAAATAGAAGTGAGCTTCACTTTGTCAAATTAGTGTGCATCATATTTTTCTTGGTTTTGGTTAATAACAGCTATTAATTCATCCATCATATTTTCTGAGCACCTGCTGTGTGTTGGGGCTTCAGGGATAAGCTGGTGAACAGGTCTTCTCTGACACTCTCTGTTTTAGTTACGGGCTCAAGTTTGGTGTCGGCCTGAAGAGCCTCTGACTGAATTGTGTACATTAATCTGCAGAGAGGGATATTTTTCTTACTAGAGTTGATATTTCAGACTGATAATCCATCAGTCCACTTGGATATATTTTTGGTCTCCAACTATTGTCAAACATTTGATTGCTTAACTTTCTATGATTTCTTTCAAAGAGTAAGAAGGGAGGATAAAACAACATTGAAACTAGTAGATTTGGGGATTGTAGAACATCTCAAGGAGAAAGGCTTAATGGGAAAGAAAGTAGAAAGAATTAAGGCTTTACATTTAGCTTATGGTCTTAATTTTTCATGTTTTTTTGGAGGGTGGGGTGCGGGGCACACACTGACTGAAACTGCCCATCCTGGCCAGGCACCATAATAACTATTTGCATGAGCTACTTTCTCACAGGAGGTCCCGGTAAGGAATTTGGAACTAATAAGCCACCACCAACCAGAAGAGTTTGGGAAATGTCAAAAGGAGACACCACGTGTCTGACCACCTCTCAGAATCCTTCTCGCTGGCATCCATCTTGGCTGACTGGTGTGTGCGCCACCAGGAAGGATCTTGAGTCAGAACAATTGGTCAGAGACAACCTGGAAACTAATCCCATCACCACAAAATCTGAGAGTGCAAGCCACGTGTCAGAGCAGTCCTCCTGGATTTCCTTACCTCTCCGCCTGGTTGCCCCTTCCCAATAAAATCTCTTGCTTTGTCAGCACATGTCTCCTTGGACAGTTCGTTTCCAATGTTAGATAAGAGCCCACTTTCAGGCCCTGGAAGGGGTTCCCCTTCCTGCAACAAAACCAGAGCATTTCTCCTTTATGCATAGCAAGGTTTTATGAATCTGGGTTTAGTTCGAATATTGATTTTATTTATGAGTGGTACCCCAGTTGCCTGGGACTGTTGATGATTTGTTATTGTGCTATAATCCTTACCATGGAGCAGCATTCAATATGTCTGAATTTATGTGATAAAGGCTTGAAGGTGTCTGTGTCTATAGCTGGAAGGAGGAAGAAAGAAGTGGGCTTTTTTTTAATTGAGTTTAATGACTCACCTCAGTGAGTGATGTTCCACATTGGGAATTAAAAGGACCTCTCCATTTTTCTCTTGAACATCTTGTGTCTTTCCCTGAACTGACGGAAGCCCGAGGAAATGTGCTCATTTCTCTTAACTTGACTCTTAAGAGGCAAAGTACAATGATGCTGTGAAAACTATGAAACAGTTATTTAAAATGCAAGATTATTTAAAATTCATTTGATTTGAATGGTGCATGGGGTTGCTGCATTCCTGTTTGTGTTTCGTTCCCTGCAAGAGCTTCAGGTACACCTCCTGACTCTCCTGTGGCCAGCCTTCCTTGCTTCTTGTGAGTTGTCAGAACCAGTCATTTCCTTCTGCTTTCTGCCACTGAAACGCCTCGTGGTTTTACACTTTGCTGCCTTCTTCACATTTTACGGATGCTTATTTCAAGGCAGTTCTTACCTGCGCTTTCCTATAACGCTCTTTCTTCCTAATGTAGCGTCCGCATGAATATATCAGTGCTTTTTAAAATCAAAGGATGATTGCCTCACTGCAGGTCTGGGGATGTTTGGTAATTGGGCTTCTTGATGANCTCGTGGTTTTACACTTTGCTGCCTTCTTCACATTTTACGGATGCTTATTTCAAGGCAGTTCTTACCTGCGCTTTCCTATAACGCTCTTTCTTCCTAATGTAGCGTCCGCATGAATATATCAGTGCTTTTTAAAATCAAAGGATGATTGCCTCACTGCAGGTCTGGGGATGTTTGGTAATTGGGCTTCTTGATGATGCTCCACATGTGTCAAACTTATTTTCAGAAATCTGGTTAAATTTTTAATGCATAGTTAAATCATCCTGTAAGCAGAAATTTTATCTTTTTTTTTTTTAACAAAGAAGAATGTTATTTACTTTTTTAATCTAAATAAATGAGAAGGTTGCTTGTTTTCCCTTGTAGTTTGGAGGAAAATACCTTGAAATAGGGAGGACTTGAAGAAAGAGGCCTAGAAGTTTTATAATCTTTCTTGAAGAAGAGCAGAAATGCTCTAGCTGCACCTCCAAGGGTGGAGGCTGGAGTCAGATCCCTTCCCATGGGTCTGTCGAGCCACACTGCTCACACTCTCCATGGAGGGGTCGGGCATCTGGGTCCTCATCCTTTTTAGTTACATGTCAGTTGGCTCCTTTAAAGGGAGGAAAGGTAGGCAGAGAGACAAACATAAAAGTCTCTCTGATGAGGGTTGAGAAGCCACCCTGTCCACTGAACACTCTGGAGACTTCCCCAGAAGATTACTGCCTTTGCCCTTGACCGCGGAGACTGTCACTGAGCAAATGAGTTTTAACCCTAACCCTGGCCCAGGGACAAGGAAATAAAATGAAATGACCAGCTGCCAGTAGAGGTTATGTAAAACAGGGTTGGTTTTTGGTTTGTTTTGATTTTTTTAGTTTTTGCACCAGATCTTCTTGATTTATCTGTATTTGCTTTTGGGTTTTGTTTTTGGGGTTTTTTTTGGTAAAAGATGTAAGTTCAAGAAAAACTGGTAAGAGACCTGGGCCAAGAAGCTGAGGATTCTGTAATTCTTTGTTTAGTTTCTGACCCCCACAAACTGCCAGGCTCCTCTGTCCATGGAATTTTCCAGGCAAGAAATATTGGAGTGGGTTGCCATTTCCTTCTCTGGGGTTCGTCCCAATCTAGGGATCAAACCCTTGTCTCTTGTATCTCCTGCATTGGCAGGTGGATTCTTTGCCACTTGCAGCACCTAGGAAGCAAAGTGAATCTGCGTATAAAATTGAGTCGATGTTAAGTAAACTCAGGCTTCCTTGGTAGCTCAGTTGGTAAAGAATCTGCCTACTAATGCAGGAGACATAGGTTCAGTCCTTGGGTTGGTCAAATCCCCTGGAGAATCCCCTGGAGAATGAAATGGGAGTCCATGCCACAATTCTTGCCTGGAGATTTCCATGGACAGAGGAGCCTGTCATGCTACAGACCAAGGAATCCTCCAGGCCAGAATACTAGAGTGGGTAGTCTTTCCCTTCTCCAGGGGATCTTCCCAACCCAGGGATTGAACCCAGGTCTCCCACATTGCAGGTGGATTCCTTACCAGCTAATCTACAAGGGAAGCCTGAAGCAACTAAACAACAAATTGGCATCTGGAACAAAAATGCCAACCCTCTATGCCACTGGTAGGGGGCCGTGTGTGCGCTGTGGGTGCAGGACTGGCCCGGTCTGGTGCTGTTGAGGGCTGGCCCACCCAACTGCTCACCTCACCTGCAGAGGTGCAGAGGGGGTGCAGGGCTGCATGCTGGTAGGTCCCAGGATTAGAAACCCCAGGAAAGGAGCACCGAAGGAGCTGGGACTCCATTTGTCTTGATGCGGGCATCCCCTTCTCTTGAATTTATGCCACTTCAAACGGTTTCATTTGAAATTCTGGTTGGTGAGTAGAGCTGTGCACTCTTGTGACTGTTTTTGTTGTCTTGAAATGTGCTGGTGCTGGTAAGATTGCAAGATGATGACAGCACACACAGACCTCTCTCAGCTACTGTATCTCCCTTGATTAGTCTCCTTTCTGTACTGACTTAGCTCCAGTTAATCGTCCTCTGCGGTAAAAAGGAAGGAAGCATGTAGGATTTTGTTATTTACTTGACTGGCATCCATTTAAAACACAGTGTGCTTTATACCTTAAAGTTGGAATTGCAGATTCTGGTCTTCTTTGAAAACTAGAACTATTTGAAAAAAATTGACTTCCTGCACAAGCTGCTTGAGTGCAAGAGCAGCAGGGTCTTAGGCTTGTTGGAAAATCCATCGCTGTCCAGCAGCGGGTCCATGCTGAGTCCTGGGTGGCATCCTGGACAGAGTACTGAGTGCCGCCTCTGCTGCAGCCAAGCCCCCACCCTCTGCCGAGCTCGAGCAACTTCCTGCATTTCCCCAGAGCAGGCAGCCACCGAGTCGAATTTGACTGTCACTGTGATGGGCTCCTGAGGCCGTCACCTTTGGGAGATGCCTGGTTGGGACAGCACAGTGGTGCCTCAGAAAAGCTGAGCTGAGAGGGGAAACGTTTGCCTTGAGGTGTAGAGGGAGGCACCATGCTTGCATTTAAAGACTAAGTTCCCTGCTGGCAGTTTTTAATGACCTGGTCATTTTATTAAACGTGTATAAGAAGAAGTTGGAGTTTTGGGCACTGAAGGGCAAGAGGTTTTGTGAGTGAGATTCAGAAAGACCAGTATTTCTGTTAAATTTATTTTACTCACAGAGGCATTTGCGTTGAATAGCAAATATTGATACCTAATTGTGTTTTTATATGTCTGAGCAAAGGAAGCTGAATCGTTGATGGGTCCATGGTTTGTGGGATCTTAGTTCCCCATTCAGGCATCGAACTCATGTCCCCTGCATTGCAAGGCAGATTCTTAATCCCTGGACCATCGTGAAAGTCTCTTTTTTATTTACTTTATCATGTGGGTCACTTAGGACTTACCTCATTTTTAAAATATTCTTAGGAAAGGATTGAAAAATGATAAAAGGTTAGTATCTTGTTATTACATATTTTTAGTAAATGTGCTGTTCTGCTGCTGCTGAGTCACTTTGGTCGTGTCCGACTGTGCGACCCCATAGATGGCAGCCCACCAGGCTCCCCCGTCCCTGGGGTTCTCCAGGCAAGAACACTGGAGTGGGTTGCCATTTCCTTCTCCAATGCATGAAAGTGAAGAGTGAAAGTGAGGTCGCTCAGTCGTGTCTGACTCTTGGTGACCCCATGGACTGCAGCTCACCAGGCTCCTCCATCCATGGGATTTTCCAGTTGAGTCTAAATATTCGTACACCTGAAACAGTGATAAAATTGTTAATGAATGGGAAATAGATGTAAAGATTCATAGTTGGTGATTTGTTCAATATCACTTAGCAGCATCAATATTTTTGTCCACAAATTAAGATTTTCTGTGTTGTGCACATTGAAAATATTTGTCCACTGAAGTGTGTATGACCTTGTGTACACACAAAGGCACTAGGACATTTTGGTCGTTGCTGGGTTTGCAGTACTTAATCTGGGAGTCTAGTGACAGAAAAGTGTCTGAAGGTGTGAGAAAAAGTGAAGGTCGCTCAGTTGTGTCCAACTTTGCAACCCTGTGGGCTATATCCAGGCCAGAATACTGGAGTGGGTAGCCTTTCCCTTCTAGAGTGGATCTTTCTGACCTAGGAATTAAACTGGGGTCTCCTGCATTTCAGGTGGCTTCTTCACCAACTGAGCTATCAGGGAAGCCTTGAAGATGTGAGACAAGAATTTAAAGTCCAAAACATGCAAATAATTACTTTCCAAGAAAGAATTCCTTTTAAGATCTAAATCAGTAGTTTATTTCTGTGTTAAGAGGCAGTTTGCAGACATACTTGAAGAGTATCATTCTTTAAAGTCTTTGAAGATATGAGACAAGACATGCTCCTCTGGCAGCAGGGAGCCCTGCAGAGAGCACTCCTGATATGTGACAGACATGATGCTGGACCTTTGTGGTCTTCCTCCCCCAGACCCAGACCTGCAGTCTTATCACATGGGGAAAAAAATCAGACAAATCCCAGTCAAGGGGAATTCAACAAAATGCCTGACCATCCCTCCTCAAGACCGCCAAGGTCATGAAAACCAAGGCAGTCAGAAACTCTCTCAGCAGGGAACCTAAGGAGATGCGTGACTGCATGTAATGTGTCCTGGGTTGGGTACGAGAACAGAAAGAGGCCATTATGTAAGAGAGCAAATACAAATACTCTGTGGACTGCAGGGGATTTTTCTTTGAGTTACAATCCATAGGAGGAAGGTTGACATCGGTCGAGTCTTGCTGCCTTTCTGAGCTCATCATAGCGTCCAGAGCAGCTGTGATGGGATCCGCTGTGACCCCCTGCTGCCACCTCATCTCCTCCTCCTCGTCTCCTTCTCCTCATCTTCATCTCCTTCTCATCTCCTCTTCCTCATCTCCTCTGCTCCTCTTCTGTGTTTTTAAATTGTTCTGCTAGATTACTTGTGATGAAATGTCTTGGTCTTTTCTTACCGTGAGATGAAATATTAAGATAAATAGCTGATTTGGGGGTTGCTATTTTCATTTGAAGTGGGCTGGAAGATAGCATTAAGTCTCTAAATTTTGTTGTATGTCTCAGGTGAATAGCAGTTGTTACCTTAGGACACAAAGAAATGTAAATAAGTCGTATCTGAGTTGAAAAATTACTTGGTCTGTCCTAATAAGCAAGCCAGGCATGCCTCAGAGAAACTAACTATATTCATACAAAGACACAGAATTACAAGTTGAGAGAGAAGCTTATATAGTTGAATTATCTTACTTTATAGATGGAGTGAATCAAGACTTAGATGATGACTCAGCTCGTTTGACAGTTGTATTGTTTATTAAGAAGGTGAGTAAGTAGTTTTTTGTGTGTGGATTAGTCTCTTCCATTTTAGTGGCTTCATCAGTGTCTTCCTCGTGACTTTGTAATTTTAGAGAGAATGTAAGTCTGTGTTGAGCATTACATTTATTACTCATCTGGCCTGAGGCTGATGTCATTTGGGAAAGCATTCCTGCCCTACCTGGCCAGTCGCTGAGAGTGACAACTTGCATAAATTACCACAAATTGGGTAAAAACACCTGTTTTCTTTAGCGTTAAAGGATGTTGTTTTTTATCATTCATCATGTCCAGAAGCTTGATTTAAGTATGAGTTATTTATTGTCACTATGAATTTCTGAAACTACTGGCTATCATTTCTGGGCAGTCAGGGAACATTTTTAGTGAGCAACATTTTCCTTCTTATTCCTCATTCTTTTCACATGTTCCAAGAGGCCACAGGGCCTCGCTGGAGTGAGTGTGTCTGAACTGGCAGAAATGAAATAAGTATAAACTCTGCTTTCAAGAACTCTGCTGTCCAGATAAGCATGTGGTTACTTGTGCTGTATATCTCTTGAATTGTGTGAAATACAGAGGACAGGGGTAACGAGGATGCTCTGGGAGAGGTGGGCATGGTGATTGGCTTTGCCTGAACAGATGAGCTTTTCATAGGAGGGATTACAGGCCCAGATCAGATGGCCACGTAGGGACTTGTAGCTGAGAGCAAGGATGGCTCCATGTAGCCGGTGGCCTGGAGGCTGGGTCTTCAGTGTCAGGAGGTTTCCAGAAGTGTGAGATGCCTTTGGGGAGAAAGGAATTTCAGCTGTTAAAGAAAGACATGCCAGTGGGAAAAGTTGAAATATATTTGGAAAATTCCATTATGGGGGATTGACTGTTGCTGAATCCTAGTCTTTGTAATAGATGAAGGGTGATACTGTTGATGTGATTTATGACTGTTATGGGGCCCTCACCCTGGCTGTGGAGAAGGCAATGGCACCCCACTCCAGTACTCTTGTCTGGAAAATCCCATGGACGGAGGAGCCTGGTAGGCTGCAGTCCATGGGGTCGCTGAGTCAGACATGACTGAGTGACTTCACTTTCACTTTTCACTTTCATGCACTGGAGAAGGAAATGGCAACCCACTCCAGTGTTCTTGCCTGGAGAATCCCAGGGACAGGGAAGCCTGATGGGCTGCCATCTATGGGGTCGCACAGAGTTGGACACGACTGAAGCAACTTAGCAGTAGCAGCACCCTGGCTGAGGTCGTGTGTGTCAGTCAGCTCTCTTCATTGTAAAGTTACTCTCTTCCCGTTATTCAAAGAGAGCCACCCTTTAAGGGGTGACTGATGCTGTATAAAATATAAGTATTATTAACGTACTGTGATAAAAACCAATCCATGAAAATCAGGGATATTCCAGACCAGTTATCAGGTCTAAGAAAATGGCAAACAAATGCTAGACTTTACCTGCGTTTTTTGTTTTTTTTTTTAACTCACAACTCATATTTATTTGAAACTAGAACATTTGTAAAATTGCAACTCTTACATTGAGTCCTATGAAATATTGTTCCTTGGGGTACTAGTTTGGAAAATGCTGACTTGGTTCTAGGTCATCAGAGAATCAGCTACCTGCGTTTTGAAAGAGATCGTCATCTAAAGTTGACCTTATCCAAAACTGGTGCCTAAAGGTGGTTTCCCTTAGATGAGGTTTTAATAGGGCGATAAGAAATAGTTAAGAAGTGAGTTAAGAGGTAACACTTGTCTTAGTGTCTGGTGTGAGGTCCTCACTCTGTAAATGTCAGGCAGCACTTCCATCATCATCTTCCTTGTCCTTGAATCACTGAAGATCCTGTACACCAGACACCAGCGCATCCAGATTCTTAACAACTGGTCTCACTATTTCCACGTTGAATTTTAATTTCTAAAAAAGTTTTAAGACAAAAAATTTAAGCATTTCTCAAGGTATAACAAATTTCATTATTGAAATATAATGAGTGGTTTTTGCGAACTTTGATTGTCTCTTTAAGAGGTGTTGGCGTGGGCTGCTCTGGGAGATGGCCTCTTGCTTGCACTGTTGTCAGTTCCTAAGCAACCACTGCCAAATTTGTCTGCATGTCACACAACTTGTTTGTTATCCAAGCTGTTTGGAATTCTTCCCCTTGTACCAAAATAGACCAGGGAGGATGGAGCAGGCCTGTACCATGGCGGTGGGCTACATTCAAGCATCCTTTCCAGAGGCATCTCTCTGGCAGGAGAAAACAGGAAGCAGTGAGTCCTCACGAGGGGGAAGACTGTTGGAAGAGCAGCCAAGGATGGGGCCCATCTGTGGCCCTGCTTCTCCTTCCTCCCTGGCTCATCATCTGGCCAGCAGGGCAGGCTGCTGAAGCAGGTCAGAGGTGCTACTGCTGGAGAGTGTGATCACCTCCATGGCGGCCAAGGCCACTGAGCGTTATTACTGTGGACGAAAGGAACACTGGAGTCCTGACCGTGTACTGTGGACGAAAGAACACTGGAGTCCTGACGGTGATCCCCAGTCATTAGTGACTCTAAAGGTCTCTTGAGAGAAAGAGAGAAGCCCTACTTTGATTTTTCCTCAATAAATAATTGTTGACTAATAACAAACTGTTTCTCCAGCCCAATTAGAACAACATCTGCTTCGTAACAGGACTCTGAAACATTGCTGCTTGCTTCTGGGACTTGCCCCCTGACCTGTGAAGGAATGAAGGAACAGCAGGGACCTGGGAATGGCACCTGCCTTGAAACAGCATTCATGGAGAATGTCTGGATGCTCTAGCTGAGTAATTTTTATGAACTGTTAATTACATGTGCAGCCCAGTCCTTTAAAACTGCCATGAGCATGTTAGTCTCTTTAGAATTTCTAAATATACGTGTGTGCATATCGTTTGTGTATAAATATACACATATGTATAAACACATCTATGTATATATGTGCATATATGTATATATGTACAAAGTCTGGATTTCTTCAGAGTCTGGGTTGTTTCTTCAAAGTCTGGATACCAAGGTCACACTACTTGAGAGTGGGGAAACTGAGTTCTCGTAGAAGCTACACAAATCACTTCTTCAGTGACCTTGGCCAAATCATGCCTTTTCCTGGCTTCAAATTCCTTGTCTCAGGAGCTGGTTAGTTAGGCCTCTTCGAGCGCCAAGATTTCATGTGATTTTTGAGATTACTGCTGCATCTGGACGGAGAAGGCAATGGCACCCCACTCCAGTACTCTTGCCTGGAAAATCCCATGGACGGAGGAGCCTGGTAGGCTGCAGTCCATGGGGTCGCTAAGAGTCGGACACAACTGAACGACTTCACTTTCACTCTTCACTTTCATGCATTGGAGAAGGAAATGGCAACCCACTCCAGTGTTCTTGCCTGGAGAATCCCAAGGACGGGGGAGCCTGATGGGCTGCCGTCTATGGGGTCGCACAGAGTCAGACACGACTGAAGTGACTTAGTAGCAGCAGCAGCAGCAGCTGCTGCAGCTGCATCTGGACAGAGCCCTAGCGCCCTCTAACCAGGGCAGGGCATCGGCTTCTGTCTATGAAATGCCCAGTCTGCCATTCAGAATAGACTGGGTTGGATGTTAGAACCAAAGATCCCCTTGATTGGTCTCTCCATCTGGTTGACACTTTCTAGATTTTAGATTAAGTGTTAGCAGAAAGAGTGAAAGTGTTGTGTTAGTTGCTCAGTCATGTCTGACTCTTTGTGACCCCATGGACTGTAGGCCGCCAGGCTCCTTTGTCCATGGGATTCTTCAGACAAGAATACTGGAGTGGGTTGCCATTTCCTTTTCCAGGTGATCTTCCCGACCCAGAGGTCGAACCCCAGTCTCCCACATTTCAGACAGACCTTTTACCATCTGAGCTACCAGGGAAGCGGAAAGAGTAGAACTCCTCAGTTTCTGGTTTGCTTTTATTTTTTCTTTCCAAAATTATGTTGTTCAAATAGAGGAGTCAGGGAATGATTTTCAAGGATTTGAAGCCCTCAGTGGGTGAGGTGATGGCAAGAGTGCCCCTTTGCTTCGTAGGCAAGGCAACTGCAGGAAGAACTCAGATCACTGGCTTCCCCCTGTGGCTTCTGCACAGGTGTTTGGAGTGATAGGTAACTCGACACCGTCTCAGACCCAAAGGAGTTGGGCTGTTGCTTCCTGGGCCAGGACTCTGCTTCGCTAGCCCCAACAGGCTGGCAGGAAGACGTGGGGCTCANTAGGCAAGGCAACTGCAGGAAGAACTCAGATCACTGGCTTCCCCCTGTGGCTTCTGCACAGGTGTTTGGAGTGATAGGTAACTCGACACCGTCTCAGACCCAAAGGAGTTGGGCTATTGCTTCCTGGGCCAGGACTCTGCTTCGCTAGCCCCAACAGGCTGGCAGGAAGACGTGGGGCTCACTCCTCTTCCAGGGACCCCTGAGAAGGCACATTTCATATGACCCAGCAGTCTGAGTAGGTCACTGAAGGGACAGGATTTTGAAAACAGAAAAATTTTCTCCTCATCCATGAGTTTTAAATTTAATCTTTTTTCTGCAAGACAAGAAATCAGACAGTTTATCTTAGTTTGTGTGTGAAAGGGTCTTCATGCGATCAAGCTTCCTTTTTCGTTCTTGACCTTTTATCTTGAGGATAATTTTTAAAGACTCCAATCTCAGCATCAGTGTTCAGAATGCAGCAGCTCCTGTTGATGTGGTTGATGAGACAGACGTAGGTAGGACCTGGAACGCAGAGCTAGAGTCGAAATTACCAACCAGAGTCCACAGGTGAGCCGTGAGCTGTTTGGTGCTGTAACTGGCTCTTTTGTCAGCTCCTTCTAGTATGTGTGCAATAAAGGGAAACCGTGACTCTAGTCCTGTGTTTCCACATGACCACTATGACTTTAGGAGACTGTCTGTGATTCTGTTTTTGCACTTGTAAACTGGCCTTGATTGTGTCCCATGTCAGGGTTGTGTAAAACCTCCCAGTTTGCAGATCTGACATCTCAGGGGACAGCTCAAGTTGGTATTAGAGGCCCTATCCTGTAGCTGTTCTTCAGGTTCTGTGTTTGAAAAGCTGAAAGATTTGGGGGCTGTTAACTGGCCATGAACTGGTATAGTTATTTGGGTGACAGCATGCAGATAATGAGTCTTGTTGGTCGTTTTGAAATGGGCCTCAGTTAGTGTAGCTGTTGCAGTTTATCCTTTCCTTAGGGCACCACCCACTTATGTTTCCTCAGGTCATAGAATTTGGAATTTTGAAAATTTCTCAGTGAGAAATAGACGCACAGTTTACAGCTCCTCATGTTAGCAGGCCTGAAAACCATGCAGAGCTCAGTGGTCAGCTGTGGGTGAAGCCAGTGAGACTCAACAGTACTTGGTATTGTCTGTCACTTATTATGCACGTGTGGCTCTGTTGGACCTTTGACACTCTTAGGGCATCAGGGGTGATGAGGAAGAAGGTGGTGTGACTGATGCAAGTCAGACCTTCATCAGTGTGTTTCTAGTATGTTCCCATGACAATGGAGCTTTGCGGAAGAAGATGACTTACGTTGTTAAATTGGGAGAAATGAAATACTTGAATAGTCAGTTACTTTTTCAGTGGGTGTCTTTCTGACTTTTTAAACCCTGACCTAGAGTGAGAAATACATCTCTTATCCCAACCCAGTACAAACACAGACCCTTACGTGCAGAGCCCAAGCACACCTTCAGTACTGCACTGACTGCCTTGTGGATTGTGAGTCGGCTTAAAATCACTGTTTAGTTTCCTTTCTCTCTGAAGGCCAGAAGAGTAACCCCATGGTTAGGGAAGGGAATGAGCTGTCTTGCGCAGCCACGTGGAGATGTGCCATGGGCTGCAGCATGAGTAGTGTTTGGTAGAGTGAATAAGACATATTGTCACTTGTATGCTTGATGGGCTTGGCACGGGCAATCAGCCTGGCTTTTAATCTTTTTAAGGGAAATTCTTACACAGTAAAGAGTGTAGGTATGATTTTTCCATGGTGGGGTGATTAGTGGTGTGATCCCTTCAGTTTTTAATGTTGTATTTCACTCTTGGAATTCCAAGATGAGAAACAAGGCCGTGAGAAAGAAAATTTGTCGTCTACAGATAGTTTAACAGGAAGTCATGGTTCCTAGTTGGAGTATAGAAGGAAACCAGAACTTGGTGAAGTGATCCAACTTCGAGGTGTTTCTTAGGAGTTTATTATCTGAGTTGCATAGGTAAAACTTGGTTTTATGAATCAGCATTTACAGGTAGAGGTGTTTTTAAACTTATGAAGTGCTATTTGCAGAATACTTTCATTTCATAGTTCTTTTTATTATATTGCCATTATTGAGATATTTCACAAATGCAGTACAATTCCCCTATTTAAAGTATACAATTCAAAAAAATAAAATAAAGTATACAATTCAGTGGCTTTTAGTATATTCACAGAATTGCAAAACCATCAACATGATCTAAATTTAGAACATTTCTGTCAGTTTGAACAGAAACTTGAAGCCCATTACTAGCCATCCACCTTTTCTCCCAAGCTTCCAGCTTTAGCCTACCACTCTTCTCCTATTAGTCTCTGAATCTGCCTGCTTGGGGTAGTTCACATCAGTGTCTTTTGTGACAGCCTTCTTTCACATAGCATGAGATCTTCAAGGTTTTCTCATGTGGTAGCATGTATTAGTGCTTCATTTTGATCTAGTCTCAAAGCCAGCTGTTCACCACAAGTATAATAATTAGCTGTGAGCTTTGGTAGATGCCTTTCTGTTTCCAGTTTGTTGAGTGTTTTTATGATAAAAAGGTGTTGAGTTTTTGCCAAATACTTTCTCCTTTTTTTTTTTCCCTAAGCTTTAAGCCAGCTTTTTTTCATTTGTTTACTTATAATAGTATATCACTTTAAGTGATTTTTGGATGTTAAGCCAACTTTGTAGTTCTGGAATAAATCCCAGTTGGTCATGATACATTATTGTTGTTCAGTTGCTAAGTCATGTCTGACTCTTTGTGACCCCATGGACTGCAGCTCGCCATTCTTTCCTGTCCTTCATCATCTCCTGGAGTTTGCTTGGACTCATGTCCATTGAGATATCAATAGCCTCAGATATGCAGATGACACCACCCATCTGGCAGAAAGCAAAGAAGAACTAAAGAGCCTCTTGATGAAGGTAAAAGAGGAGAGTGAAATAGCTGGCTTAAAACTCTATCCAAAAACTGAGATCATGGCATCCGGTCCCATTCATGGCAAATAGATGGGGAAACAATGGAAACAATGACAGACTTTATTTTCTTGGGCTCCAAAATTACTGCAGATGGTGACTGCAGCCATGAAATTAAAAGATGCTTGCTCCTTGGAAGAAAAGCTCTGACCAACTCAGACAGCATATTAAAAAATAGACACATTACTGACAAAGG
This sequence comes from Neotragus moschatus, assembly GCA_006410615.1. Classification (NCBI taxonomy): domain Eukaryota; kingdom Metazoa; phylum Chordata; class Mammalia; order Artiodactyla; family Bovidae; genus Neotragus; species Neotragus moschatus. The sequence goes on from SJYA01002878.1 coordinate 707,696, forward strand.
TCCATCTAGTCAAAGCTATGGTTTTTCCAGTAGTCATGTATGGATGTGAGAGTTGGACTATAAAGAAAGCTGAGCGCCCTAGAATTGATGCTTTTGAACTGTGGCGTTGGAGAAGACTCTTGCGAGTCCCTGGAACAGCAAGGAGGTCCAGCCAGTCAGTCCTAAGGGAAATCAACCCTGAATATTCATTGGAAGGACTGATTCTGAAATGGAAGCTTCAATACTTTGGCCACCTAATACGAAGAGCCAGTTCATTAGAAAAGACCCTGATGCTGGGAAAGATTGAAGTCAGGAGGAGAAGAGGATGACAGAGGATAAGATGGTTGGATGGCATCACTGACTCAATGGACATGAGTTTGAGCAAGCTCTAAGAGATGGTGAAGGACAGGGAGGCCTGGTGTGCTGCAGTCCATGGGGTCTCAAAGAGTCAGACATGACTAAACAACTGAAAAAACAACATGTCCATTGAGTTAGTGATGCCATCCAGCCATCTCATTCTCTGTCTCCCGCTTCTCCTCCTGCCCCCAATCTTTCCCAGACTCAGAGTCTTTTGTGATGAGTCAGCTGTTCGCATCAGTTGGCCAAAGTTATTGGAGCTTCAGCAACAGACCTCCCAGTGAATATTCAGGGTTGATTTCCTTACAACTGACTGGTTTGATTTCCGTGCTTTCTATGGGATTCTCAAGAGTCTTTTCCAGCACCACAATTTGTCCATGCCGTCTATGGGATTCTCAAGAGTCTTTTCCAGCACCACAGTTTGAAAGCATCAGTTCTTTGGTGCTCAGCCTTCTTTATGGTCCAACTCTTAGTTCATACATGAGTACTGGAAAAACCATAGCTTTGACTTACATGGGCCTTTGTCAGCAAAGTCATGTTTCTCCTTTTTAATATGCTGTCTAGGTTTTTCATAGCTTTCCTTCCAAGGAGTAAGTATATTTTAATTTCATGGCTGCAGTCACCATCTACAGTGATTTTGAAGCCCACGAAAATAAAGTCTGTCACTGCTTCCACTTTTCCCCCTTCTATTTGCCATGAAGTGATGGGACCAGCTGCCTTGATCTTAGTTTTTTGAATGCTGGGTTTTAGCCAGCTTTTTCATTCTCTTCTTTTACCCTCATCAAGAGACTCTTTAGTTCCTCATCAGTTTCTGCCATTAGAGTGGTGTCATCTGCATACCTGAGGTTGTTGATTTTTCTCCTGACAATCTTGATTCCAGCTTATGATTGATCTAACCTGGTATTTTGCGTGATGTACTCTGCATATAAGTTAAATAAGCAGAGTGACAATANATGTTAAGCCAACTTTGTAGTTCTGGAATAAATCCCAGTTGGTCATGATACATTATTGTTGTTCAGTTGCTAAGTCATGTCTGACTCTTTGTGACCCCATGGACTGCAGCTCGCCATTCTTTCCTGTCCTTCATCATCTCCTGGAGTTTGCTTGGACTCATGTCCATTGAGATATCAATAGCCTCAGATATGCAGATGACACCACCCATCTGGCAGAAAGCAAAGAAGAACTAAAGAGCCTCTTGATGAAGGTAAAAGAGGAGAGTGAAATAGCTGGCTTAAAACTCTATCCAAAAACTGAGATCATGGCATCCGGTCCCATTCATGGCAAATAGATGGGGAAACAATGGAAACAATGACAGACTTTATTTTCTTGGGCTCCAAAATTACTGCAGATGGTGACTGCAGCCATGAAATTAAAAGATGCTTGCTCCTTGGAAGAAAAGCTCTGACCAACTCAGACAGCATATTAAAAAATAGACACATTACTGACAAAGGTCCATCTAGTCAAAGCTATGGTTTTTCCAGTAGTCATGTATGGATGTGAGAGTTGGACTATAAAGAAAGCTGAGCGCCCTAGAATTGATGCTTTTGAACTGTGGCGTTGGAGAAGACTCTTGCGAATCCCTGGAACAGCAAGGAGGTCCAGCCAGTCAGTCCTAAGGGAAATCAACCCTGAATATTCATTGGAAGGACTGATTCTGAAATGGAAGCTTCAATACTTTGGCCACCTAATACGAAGAGCCAGTTCATTAGAAAAGACCCTGATGCTGGGAAAGATTGAAGTCAGGAGGAGAAGAGGATGACAGAGGATAAGATGGTTGGATGGCATCACTGACTCAATGGACATGAGTTTGAGCAAGCTCTAAGAGATGGTGAAGGACAGGGAGGCCTGGTGTGCTGCAGTCCATGGGGTCTCAAAGAGTCAGACATGACTAAACAACTGAAAAAACAACATGTCCATTGAGTTAGTGATGCCATCCAGCCATCTCATTCTCTGTCTCCCGCTTCTCCTCCTGCCCCCAATCTTTCCCAGACTCAGAGTCTTTTGTGATGAGTCAGCTGTTCGCATCAGTTGGCCAAAGTTATTGGAGCTTCAGCAACAGACCTCCCAGTGAATATTCAGGGTTGATTTCCTTACAACTGACTGGTTTGATTTCCGTGCTTTCTATGGGATTCTCAAGAGTCTTTTCCAGCACCACAGTTTGAAAGCATCAGTTCTTTGGTGCTCAGCCTTCTTTATGGTCCAACTCTTAGTTCATACATGAGTACTGGAAAAACCATAGCTTTGACTTACATGGGCCTTTGTCAGCAAAGTCATGTTTCTCCTTTTTAATATGCTGTCTAGGTTTTTCATAGCTTTCCTTCCAAGGAGTAAGTATATTTTAATTTCATGGCTGCAGTCACCATCTACAGTGATTTTGAAGCCCACGAAAATAAAATCTGTCACTGCTTCCACTTTTCCCCCTTCTATTTGCCATGAAGTGATGGGACCAGCTGCCTTGATCTTAGTTTTTTGAATGCTGGGTTTTAGCCAGCTTTTTCATTCTCTTCTTTCACCCTCATCAAGAGACTCTTTAGTTCCTCATCAGTTTCTGCCATTAGAGTGGTGTCATCTGCATACCTGAGGTTGTTGATTTTTCTCCTGACAATCTTGATTCCAGCTTATGATTGATCTAACCTGGTATTTTGCGTGATGTACTCTGCATATAAGTTAAATAAGCAGAGTGACAATATACAACTTTGATATACTCCTTTCCCAATTTTGGGACTTCCCTCATAGCTCAGTTGGTAAAAAAAATCCGCCTATGATGCAGGAGATTCCAGTTCAATTCCTGGGTCGGGAAGATCTTCTGGAGAAGGGATAGGCTACCCACTCCAGTATCTTGGGCTTCCATGTGGCTCAGCTGATAAAGGATCCGCCTGCTGTGTGGGAGACCTGGGTTCAATCTCTGGGTTGGGAGGATGCCCTGGAGAAGGGAAAGTCTACCCACTCCAGTATTTTGGCCTGGAGAACTCCAGGCCATGGGATTACAGTCCATGGGGTTGCAAAGAGTCGGACATGATTGAGCGACTTTCACTTTTACTTTCCCAGTTTCTAACCAGTCAGTGGTTCCATGTCCGACTCTAAATGTTGCTTCTTGACCCACATGCAGATTTCTTAGGAGAAGGGAAGGTAGTCTGGTGCTCCCGTCTCTTTAAGAATTTTCCACAGTGTATTGTAATCCACACAGTCATAACCTTTAGTGTAGTAAATGAAGGCAAAGTAGATATTTTTCTGGAATTCCCTTGTTTCTCTGTGATCCAGTGGATGCTGGCAATTTGATCTCTGGTTCCTCTGCTTTTTCTAAATCCAGCATGTACATTTGGAAATTCTCGGTCCACATACTGCCGAAGCCCACCTTGAAGGATTTTGAGCATAACTTGCTAGCATGTGAAGTGAGTACAATTTTACAGAAGTTTGAACATTCTTTGGCATTGCTCTTCTTTGGGAATGAAAACTGACCTTTTCTAGTCCTGAACCCACTGCTGAGTTTTCCAAATTTGCTGATATATTGAGTGCAGCAGCATCTTTTAGGATTTGAAATAGCTCAGCTGGAATTCCATCACTTCCACTAGCTTTGTTCATAGTAATGCTTCCTAAGGCCCACTTGATCTCATACTCCAGGATATCAAGCTCTAGGTACGTGATCACACTATCATGTTATCCAAGTCATTAAGACCTTTTTTTTGTATGGTTCTCCTGTGTATTCTTGTCACCTCTTTAATCTCTTATGCTTTTGTTAGGTCCTTATGGGTTCTGTCCTTTATTGTGCCCATTCTTTCATGAAATGTCCCCTTGATACTTCCAATTTTAAGAGAGCTCCACTCTTGAAAGTCGTGTTGAGGAGCAGTCGTGGGCCCTGGTTCCAGCTGTTTCTTCTGTATGGCGCACAGGTCATAGGTTTTCTGAACTCTAGTTTGCTTGTTTAATCCAGATGAGGACTCTGGATTAGTCCAAAGTTTCAGAAGCCACCTAGGGGTTTTGTTAAAATGCAGGCTCTGGTTGAGCCAGTGTGGGATGGCACCCAATTTCCTGTGTTTCTAACCGTCACTCTGGACCACACTTTGTAAGTTTTGAGGGGTTATTTTATTTCATGTTCCCACTGACTATACAGTGGAGGACTCAGCTTTATTTTACACATGAGAAAATAGCTTTTGCAGCTGATGAAGTCAGATGGCGGAACTAGAACCAGACTGGGATCTAACTGGCCCTGAATTTATCCATGTGAAGTATAAACTTCATACTGCTTTCCATTTTCTCCTGGGTTTGCAAGAGTAACTGCGGTTCTCAAAGCTGTAAAAGCCACTTAGTAGGGAGAAGCTTAACTGTTGTGAAAATAAATATTGAGACAAACACAGAATAATAATTCTTTTTTTCAATAGAGGGAAAAAGTACTGTCATGGTATCAGTAGTGTGCAGGTACACTCCATAGTGCATTAACACAGGGCCTCCGTTGCTGTTAGGCAGCTGTTTTAGGGTTTTTTAACTTAGACTGATTTATTTAAGAAATGTTTAATCTGCTGTCAGCTTGGTAGCTGAGTCAAACCATGTAACGTTTTTACAAAATGATGGGGCGTGAGGCACTGTGGTTGGAACACATGTAGGGCATTGAACATTTCTAGATAAATAGCTCTCTGTGTTAGTTTTTTAACCACAAAAATACATTAGTGAATTATTTTTTGCTATAGGCTGATGTCCACAAATATTAAATAAACTACTACTGTGTTTTGAGTCTGTAGGAATGTAAAGTTTGTGTTCTTTTAAAATCCTCATTCATGACTTTAAGTGTAGCAAACTTACTAAAATGTGCTATTTTGTTTTTTAAAGACCAAATTCCAGGGTGTAAGTTTTATGTGGAAAATTTCATCTCAGGGCAGAATTTTATAGCATAGTCATAAACCTCAAAGAATGGGAATCTGTAATGGACAGAGCCATCACCTCTGACCAGAATCACCCTAACAGGCACACAAGACACATAAATGTCTCCAAGGGCCTCTGGCTCATGTAGAGACACAGAGTCTTTACAGATTTTGAGAGTTAGTGCCTCAATGGAATGACATAGGTCCCCTGGGACCCACTGACCTGCTTTGATTAGTTTCAGGGCCCTTTGTCTGCAGACAGAACCCAGGACGAGTCCCACCCAACTGTGAATGCTTGTAGGTCAGTCATGCTCAAGGTCTGTGCCTTTTCTCCAGGACTGTGTATGTCACACAGGTCAGTGAATGGAGTGCCTTCACAGAGGGAACCTTGGGGCCGGAGGTGGGAGCTCAGCCCTGGTGGCTGCCACAGCCCCTGTGAAAGGACGAGCAGACAAGAACCACTCATCTGTCATGGTTAGCCACACATCCTGTGGGTGCAGGTGAAGCCCTTGGGGGGCGTGTAGGGGGTGGGCACAGGGAGTAGAGATGTGCATGGTGTTAAGTGAGATGGCACCGGGAAGTTATTTTGTTACTTGTGTTAATATGTGGTGACTTTATTTTTAATGAATATTTAACATCTTTAGTTTTAATTTCAAATATAGTTGGTAGATGTCATCCACATAGAGCTCTTTGGGGTAATGAGTCATGTTTAAGGGTACAGCAGGACCACGGCCCTGGAGGGCCGCTGGCCTCAGCAGTGCAGGAGGAAGGGCCCGGGAGGGTCCCAGGAGGATCCCGAGAGGGAGCACACTGACCAGAGAGCTGGCTCAGCACAGCCTGAGAGCAGATGTTTTTTAAAGATAGTTCTTTCCCTCTTAAAGAAAGGTGAGGGCTTCTGTGCAGTCCCCATAGCTGAAGACTATCTCCCCTTGCTTGTACTGAACTTTTTAGTGTGATATTAGGTCAGAACAGTCATATTTGTCAGATAATACATAAGATGCTGTTGTCCTGTTCAGACCAAAAGAAATAAAGATCCAGAATAAATAAAAAAACAAGCTATAAAATCTTAGAAGAAAAATATTTTTAAGAGTATTGGAGAGACCTTCCTAATCAATGAGAAGCTTTGAAGCTATAAAGGAAAAAGATTGTAGCAATATTTGATGGCATAAAAATTTATATTATCTATAAACCCATGGATAAGTTTCAAGAAGTGATAGACCAGGAGAAAATATTTGTAATATTGCCATAATATGTACAGACTGCTTACAAATGAGAAAGTTACAAATAAAGTGATATGAACTAATATGAAGAAAAATACAAATTACCACTAATCATAGGGAAAGATCACAATCAGTAGTAACCAGGGAAATACAAATGACAAGATACATGTTTTTGCCCTCCCCCTGACTCTCCCACCCCCCGCCACAAATTAGTACAAATGGAAAGGGCCCAGCATCTGGAGCCACGAGGAGGAGATTCCCTTCCCTCTCCTGACAAGAGCAAGTGTACAAGGTTGTGTAAGTGTGTGGAATCTCTGCTTAGGGGTGCTCACAAGTGTGAGTCACACACAATCGTTTTGATCATGGTAGAAAAAAAGAAATCCAACCATATAAAGAGCAGTCGCTTAGAGAATGCAAGGTCCAGTGTTTTGTGTTTAGGAACTGGGGGATGAGATCTTGTTTAAAGATGTTTGTGATGTATTGAGTGGAAAAAAAGAACAATATATTTGTACAGCAATTCCATTCATTGAAAAGAAGAAAGCCCTTATTCAAGAGGTGAAAGACAGATACACACAATGGCTGAATTGTGCCCTGGATGACATGGGCATCGCGGTGAGAGCTGCCGGCTTGTGCAGGGGAACTTGTATATTATACACTATTTCCATATATGTTCTTTACATTTTAAAGGAGTCTTCATTATTTTTTTATAATAAAAATACTTTTAAAGTGAAACAAATATATATCCGGAAATGTCCATAGAAGTATGACAATGTAATTTGATTGAACTGCTGCAAATGGTCATCTGCATAGCCTTCCATATTCAGAACAAGATGACATGGGGTGACAGCTTCCAAGTGAAGCCTTAACGCATGTAGAGGTGTGTAAGGCCCCTCACTGAAGTCATCATCCAAAAAAGCAGTGCAGTTTTCTTGAGAAGAGAAAACATTTGTCAATTCCAGGGCACAGGCAACCTGAAAGGCAAGTTTTGAATACTCTGCTGTTCATTCACAAAATAGAAACAAAAGTCTATAAAAAGGCATTTTCTTAGGTTCAGTCTCAGTGCCGCATTGGCTGCCCTTGATTCCGTGCTTCCTGTCTGCTTGGCCCCAGAACTGTGGTCCCCTCCTAAGATGTCCACCTTGTGCTTGGCGGCCAGGGTGGGCCTCAGTCTGCCTGCAGGAGCGATCCTACAGGTGGGCACCTATGCAGTGGGCACCCCAGAACCCAGCTGGGGCTCCGGAGTCAGTCCACCACTTTGCCTGCCATCAGGAACACAAGATGATGGATGTGGGCTCCTCATTGCTCACGCAGCCTCATTTGTGTCCTCGGGGATGGGGTTTGGGGTCCAGTCACACGGCACCACTGTGTCCCAGACATGGACAGTTGGGTGCAGGCAGAGCGTTGTGAAGAAGAGTTTCTGCCTCACAAGTGTGTCATGCCCACAGTGTGTGAGGATAAACGAGGTCACGCTGGTATCTGCAGCCCAGCTGCAGAGTCCCAGCCCTGGTCCTCAGACAGGCAGTGATTTCAGTTTCCCGGAGGTGCTGCCATGACGATTATGATAGTGCTTTGTAGCTTTTGGGGCCTTCCTCCCTGAGGACGTACAAGTGCAGACAAGCCTCTACCCACCAGCCATGAGGCCTTGGTTGTCCAGAGCACAGCAGAGCAGAGCGGACAGCTACCGTAGGGAGCCCAGTCATGGGCCAGGGGTGCATCCAGCCCACTCGCATGGGCCCTGCCACCTCCCCATGCCCCGTCTGGCCTGGCAGGCCCATTTGTCCATCTTTGTTCCTCAGGTGTGAAGAGGGGCCAAGGGTGGGTAGAGGATGGTGCCACAGGATGGGACTTGTGGGTTCAGGAAGACCCTCCTTCTAAGCCCACAGGATGATGCAGGGCTGGCCCTGAGCTCCGCTTCCCACAGAAGCCCTGGCACCCATGCCCACACACACTGCTGGTGAATGCACAGGTGGGGAGTGTGTGGTTTAGACAGACTTCTGTAACGGGGAACCCAGTGGAGATGTGTCCCGTCCTTTCTCTGGGTGGTGCCTTTTCCTTCTAGGGTGCTGCACAGCCATGGGGAGATGCTTTGGGAGTCATAGTTTCTACCTCTAGGAGTGGGGGGTCTGGCAGGGACCAGGCCTTGAGCCTCTCGTGTCCCGGGAGATGGAACCCAGGAGCTGCCTGCCTTGGGGAAGGTGCCCGAGTGGTGGCTGCCTGTCCCGTGTGACATGGGTTCATCTCAGGACAGAACCTGTCTAAGCAGCTGGGGCCTTCCTCCCTCACCTGTTAGCCACATGGCGATACCCTCAGGCAGCAGGCCTGGAGAAGTTTCTGTCCCTGGTGGGTCTGGGAGGGGGTAACCACATGCCTGGCTGACGGCTCTCCTCTTCGTCGCAGCGGAGCTGGAGTTCGCCCAGGTGGTTGTGGTGGTGGTGGTGGTCACAGTGATGGTCGTGGTCATCTTCTGCCTGCTGAACCACTACAGAGCATCCACCCGGTCCTTCATTCACCGCCCGGGGCAGGGCCAGAGGCAGGAGGACAGGCCGCAGCTGGTAAGTGTGGGCTGGGGCTGGGTCTCCCTGGGGGTGAGGCTGGGGCTGGGAGCATGGGCACAAGATGGCACTGGGCTCAGCTCGTAAATCCACCGCACGGAATGCCCAGTCAGGGTGCGATGGTCAGCGATGCATCCTGCGTCCTCGCCTGCACCATGAGACGGCGGCTCAGCAGGGCAGGGCTGTGAGGGTGCCAACCTCTGGGGCATAAGGGCCAGTGGGTTGTGTGGGCTTCAGGTCTATTGTCCCCTTGAGTGGAGCTGAGGTTTCTCCAGTGTCCTGTGTTCCTGGCAGCCAGAGTCTGGGAAAGAGTGGGACTGCTGGTTGCTGCCCCCAGGCCCACAGGGACAGGGGCCTGCAGGTCAGCCCTGAGGGGGGCCTCTCCCCTGCCTTCCCTTGCCCTCCACATCCCCTTCCTGCCGCGTTTCCTCCCCGAGTCCCCGTGCCGGGCAGGTGCGTCCCAGGGCTTGGATTTTTCTTCTGATAAAACCAGGGAGGTGTAAATACCACTCCCAGAGGTTTCACAAACTCATGATGCATGTTTACACAGTGACCAGAAACCGTTCAGCCCAGGCCAGAGCTCTGTTTCATGTCGTCAGGACACGGACACAGATGCAATCCTGGAGTGCTGGGGGTTGCTGCCCAGGAACGTCTCCCCCACCTGGTGGTACTTCTTCCCCCTAATTACCGCCTCTTCCCTTAGGGCTCCTGAGAGGTGCCGCCTCCCTTCATGTGGCTCTAGGAGAACAGCGTGACCCGCACATAGTCAGGGTCCCACCGGGGACCATCTGTGGCTGTCGCGGTGCGGTGATGCTGCTGTAGTGATGCTCTGAGCCTGAGCACACCGCCTCCACCCCGCCCCGTCCTCCCTAGGGGCCCTTCGGTAGTCTCACTGATGCTGCTACACACGTGGGTCTCGTGGCTGCCTCGGGGACGACAGCAGTGACGAGAGCCTTTGCCTGCAGTTCCCCAAGCTAGGAGTGTCCACAGGGAACCTGCCTCATCAGAGGGCGTTGGTGTGGGCTCTGCCTGCCTTCATTCTCTGGGTCATTGAGTGGACGTGGGCCTGGTACCCACCAGTCGAAGAAACGTCGCAGCGAACCCCAGCCTCCCCCCATCAGCAGTGCTGTGGCTACTTTTGGTGGTATTTTCTGTCTTGGGGGAGGCTGGGGTCTCCAGAGGCCATTTGTGTGTGCACAGCAGGAGGCTGAAAACTGTAGGAGGGTGTGGGGTGAGGCAGCTTCAGGGTGCCCTTCTGGGTGCCCCAACATGCAGCCAGCCTCCCCACAAGGGGCCTAGAGGGGCTGGGCTGCCCGTGGCCTCGTTGGCTTTGTGCTTCTTTGGAGGTGGCCAGGGTTTGGAGGCTCGGTGTCTGCTGTCTGCATCCCTGCATCCCAGAAGCCACCGTGCCTGCTGTTGGCAGCTGGTAGGTGTGGTGCTCCCTCTGCTGGCCTCCCCATGCGTGAGCATCCAGGGCTCTGAGCCAGTGTGTTGCTGGGACTCCCGCACTTCAGTGGGCCTTTTGGCCCATTTGTTCTGGGACCGTGTGAGGTCTCCGTTAGTAAAGAGTGTGTTTATTTTAAAGTGGTGTGAGAAGGGCTGGGCATCTAATTTATCGTCTTCTTCTAGAAAGTTTTTAATACTATTGGTTAATGTTATTTTTATATATTTCTTGGGGGAAGAGTTGGTAGTCAAGGTGGAACAATGAAGCCCAATAGTCGGCTTTTGTTTTTGAGGAGAGGCTGAAAATGTAGATGTTCTGATGTGGTTGAGGAAACTTGACTCCCTTTCTACACTAGTGGGCTTTCCCTTTATCCAGAAGGGAAAAGGCAAGCTGGGGCCTCAGTAGTTGTGACAGCCCAGGTTCTCATAGAGAGCCCTCTGGGAAAAGGTGGGTTGGATCAGTGGCCCCTTTGGGCCCAGCTTGCTCAGTTTTGGAGGGTTTGCTTTGTGCAGTCATAGCCCTTTCCTCATGTGGCCCCTTGCTGCCCCCAGGGCCTGTGGAAGGACACACTTCGTTGCCAAGAGAAGGACAGATGGAGGCTGTTTTGGCAAGGCTAGTGAGCCTGCATCACCACAGTGTCCCTGAAATGCCGTTCCAGGGGGCCGGGGCAGTAGGAGGGACCAGTGCTAAATTTGGTGGAAGCAGCCATTTCTGGATGAAAATAAGAAAGAGCTATCAGTCAGTTGGCTGCAGTTAAGTTACAAGAAAAGGAAATGCTTCAGTAGTGGTAGCAGCAATTAAGTGGGTTTGTGATAAAAAGCTATGTGTTCTTTCTGAGGGAGTCTGCTCTTAGTATTTAGGACCATTAAAAAATTTTTTTTTTAGTTATTTTTGGCTGCGACACTGGATCTTCGTTGCTGTGCAGTGGGCTTTCTCTAGTTGTGATGTGTGAGTTTCTCATTGCAGTGGCTTCTCCTGTTGTGAAGCACTGGCTTTAGTTGCTCCAGCTTCAGTAGTTGCAGCTTGTGGGCTCTAGAGGGGCTGAGTAGTTGCGGCACTTGGGCTTCGTTGCTTCATGGCATGTGGAATTTCCCTGGACCAGGGATCGAACCCATTCCCCTGCTTTGGCAGGCAGATTATTATCCACTGCTCCATCAGGGAATCCCTGTAGAGCCTGGTTTATGTGAGTTTGGAATTTTCTTATTTGTTCTCTGAGGATGGGTTTGATTTTTGGTCCAGCCAAAATCCATATAGAGTTAAATCTCAAGATGCAGTTGATCAAGTTACTGATATGATTTTGGTACAAGGTCAAGTGTGACCATTAGTAAGCCTGATGTTGTTCAGGCTACAGGCTAATGCTGCAGAGAAAGGCCAGGAAGAACCCAGGAGGGGGTGGTGGACAGAAGCCTGGTCCCTGTTGTTAAGGCTCTTGTGATAAGGCTATGTTCATGTGTTACTTCTGCTCATCTGCTGGTAAAGTGTGCTTTTACTTAGTCCTTAAAAATTGATGTGGTTTGTTCTGGGGAAGAAAAGTGTTCTCTGAATTATCTTGATTCTGAGTGGTCCCTGTTGGGGAGGCTGAACTGGGCATCTAAGGGAGGTGGCTAGGATGGCTCTGTTCCTCCCCTACCAGCTCCACAGTGGGAAGGCATGTGGCTTGAAAGGAGGCTCACAGTGTTTGGCCCTGAGCTCTCTGGTTCCCAGGCTGCTTCCTCTGGAAGCCTGACTGCTCACTGGCCCTGCCTCCAGCCCAGGAGGCATCACAGTCCACCTCTTGGGTTTGGTTCTGGGCCTGTAGGTTTTCTCTAGCTGTTGACTGTGCTGGACAATAAAGTAGTCCCTTTGTTTTCCTCCCAGGAGAACTTCCTTCATGGTTTGTCTTTCCCTTCGGGTGTCTGGTCTACATTGAATCAAGTTGGGAGGGAAGTAGTCTTGAGAAGTCTGATGATGGATGCCCAAGGTGGGTAAGGGGAAGTGCTGGAGAGGACAGTCACCAGCACCTAAGCTATTAGTGTTGCCTGGGTGGAAAAGTCAGTATGACTGAGGAATCTGTCTGGGAATAGGGAAGAAACAAGAGAAAATGGACTTTTTTGTTTGGTCGCTAAGTTGTGTCTGACTCTTTGCGACCCCATGAATGGCACGCCATGCTTCTCTGTTCATCAGTATCTCCCTGAGTTTGCTCAAACTCATGTCCAATGAGTCAGTGATGCCATCCAACCATCTCATCCTCTGTCATCCTTCTCCTGCCCTCAGTCTTTCCCAGCATCAGGGTCTTTTTCAGTGAGTTAGCCCTTTGCATCAGGTGGCCAAAGTATTGGAGCTTCAGCTTCAGCATCAGTCCTTCCAATAATATTCAGGGTTGATTTCCTTTACGTTTGACTGGTTTGATCTCCTTGCTGTCCAAAGGACTCTTAAGAGTCTACTCCAGCACCACAGTTTGAAAGCATCAGTTCTTTGGCACTCAGCCTTCTTTATCAGATGGCAAAGGTGTTGCTAAATACCCAAACATCAGTTTTAGCTGTGCTTTTCATCCTGGAACAGGGAGTAAAGTAAAATTTCAAATATTTGAGGCCATATGATAATATTCATTTGCTGTGAGGAACGCTTGGGTAGAAACTGAAATATCGGACAGCGATCTTGCTTTATACAGACTGGCTGTGTTGCCTCCAGCGAGTCATGTGCCCTCCTCGAGCCTCAGTTCCCTCCCATCCAAAACGAGTGAGAACTGGCTCAGATCAGAGACCTTCAGATTGTCTGACCATTTTAACCAAATGTGTAGGAAAGATATACCACTTAAATTGATACCACTTAAACATACCACTTAGGTCTTCAAGAGGCTGCAACTCACAGTATGGAAAACACTGTACTGGGTGTTTCCAGTGCCCAAATCTGATGATCCCTGTGGTCCTCTGTGTATTGAAAGGAGAGTTTAGCTGAGAGCTACACCAAGAACGTTGGGGGCATGGGGTGGTCTCACATGGTCACAGTGCCCATGGCCCTATGGCAGCAAGCGGGCTTCAGCTGCAGCTCACAGCACCAGACAGTGAGTCATGGTCACAGATGACTCTTTTTCAGTGCTATAAGGATGGTATCCTTTGGATGGGAAAAAAATCTAAGAGACACAGACAAAAAAAAAAAAAAAAGAGTATTAGTACTCTGAGCACTTGTATATCAACATATTGAATAAAAATAATAACCTAGATGAAATAGACAGATTCCTAGAAACCGCCTCCTAAGACTGAGTCCTGAAGAAAGAGAAAAATACGAATTGATCTATAACTAGTAAGGAGATTGAATCAATAATCAAAGACCTTCCAACAAAGAAATTTCCTAGACTAAATGGCTTAACTGGTGAATTCTACAAAACATTCAAAGAATTGATACCAGTCCTCAGACTCCTCCCCCCAAATTGAAAAGGATGGAACACTTTTGAACTCATTTTATAGGCCAGCATTGCTCCAGTACCAAAACCAGACAAAGACACAACAGGAAGAGAAGCCAATGACCAACATCCCAAATAAACACTGATGTAAGAATCCTCAACGGCACTAACAAATGAGAATTCAGCATCATAATAAAAGGATTATATCACCATGACCAAGTGGGGTTTATTTCTGGAATGCATGGAGGGTTCCACATTATGAAATCAATCTATGTAATTCACCTCATTAACAGAGTGAAAGGAAAAAAAACTGCATGATGGTCTCATTGATACAAAAAAAGTATCTAACATAATGCAGCACCCTTTCATAATAAAAACATTCAACAAACTAAGATACAAGAAACTACCTCAGCATAATGAAGTCACCTGTGAAAAGCCCACAGTGAACATGATACACAACAGTGAGTGACTGATAGCTTCCCTCTCAGATCTGGAACAAGGAAAGGATGCATGTGTTCTTTTACCACTTCCATCCAACATAGTATTTAAGTTTTAGCTGGAGCAACAAGGCAAGAAAAGAAATGTATCTCAGTAAGAAAGGAAAAAGTAAACTTACCTCGCTTTGTAGATGACATGTAAGAAAACCCTAAGCATTCCAATTAACTAATAAAGAAAAACTCCACTAGAACCAATAAGTTTAGCAAAGTTGCAGGACACAAAATCAGCACCCCCCCCCAAAATCAGTTGTGTTTGTTTACACTAGCAATGAACAATCCAAAAAGAAATTAAGAAAACAGTTCAGTTTACAATAACATCAAACAGAATAAAATACTTAGGAATAAACTTAACCATGAATATGAAGGGTTTGTAGTATTGCTGAAAGAAAATTATTCTCAAGTAAATGGAAAGGTGTCTTGGGTTCATGGACTGAAAGACTTGATACTGTTAGGATGTCGGAACTACCGAGAGCAGTCCACAGAGCCAGTATGATCCCTGTCAAAATCACAGCGATGTTTTTCTGCAGAAATAGAAAACCTCATCCTGAAATTCATGGAACTCCACCCTGCCCATAGCCAAAATAATGTTGAAAAAGAATAACGAAGTTGGAAATTACATACTTCTTAATTTCAAAAATTACCAGAATGCAATAAAGACAAACATTTAGACCAACAGGATAGAATAGAGAGCCTGGAAATAAACTCCCCCATGGATGGTCAGAGGGGCTTCCCTTGTAGCTCAGTCAGTAAAAGAATCCGCCAATAATGCACGAATCTGCCTGCAATGCAAGAGACCTGGGTTCGATTCCTGGGGANAAATTACCAGAATGCAATAAAGACAAACATTTAGACCAACAGGATAGAATAGAGAGCCTGGAAATAAACTCCCCCATGGATGGTCAGAGGGGCTTCCCTTGTAGCTCAGTCAGTAAAAGAATCCGCCAATAATGCACGAATCTGCCTGCAATGCAAGAGACCTGGGTTCGATTCCTGGGGAGATCCCCTGGAGAAGGAAATTGCAACCCACTCCAGTATTCTTGCCTGGAAAATTCCACGGACAGAGGATCCTGTTGGGGCTACAGTCCATGGGGTCGCAGATTTGTCAGACATGACTTAGCAAATCAACTACCACGTATGGTCAGGTGATTTCCAACAAGGGTTCCAAAGACCATTCAAGGAGAAAGGACTCTCTTAAAAAAAATGGTGTTGGGAAAACTGGGTGTTCATTGCAGAATAATGACATTGAACCCTTATCTGCTAGCATATACAAAAAGTTAATTCAAAATGTATCAAAACCTAAATGTACGAGTTAAAACTATTAAACTCTTCAAACAATAGGGAAAAAACTTCATGACATTGGATTTGGCAGTGGTATCTTGGATCTGACACCAAAAGCACAGGCAACCAAAGAAAAAAAATTAGTAAATTGGACTTCAAAAATTAAAATCTTAACCTTATCGTAGGACACTATCAAGAGACTGAAAGGCAACTCACAGAATGGGAGAAAATATTTGCAAATCACATATCGATATTCAAAAAGTATAAAGAACTTTTATAACAAACAATGAAGTAAGTCAATGTAATTTTAATATAGGCAGATTTAAAATAGGCAAAGATCCTGAGTAGATACTTCTCCAAGGAAGACAATACAGATAGCCAAAAAGCACATGAGAAGAGCTCAGTTCAGTCGCTCAGTCGTGTCCAACTCTTTGCTACCCCATGAATCGCAGCACGCCAGGCCTCCCTGTCCATCACCAACTCCCGGAGTTCACTCAGACTCACGCCCATCGAGTCAGTGATCCATCCAGCCAACNGGTGAATAGTAATTTGCGGGCAGGGAATTAAAACCCAAATAATTCTTTGCACATACTTTTCACCAGCTGTGGTTGCAAGATATTAAGCAGGAAATTAGAAAGATGCCGTCATTTTCCTCATTAAGCTTGAGGATCCACGTACAGGTGTTCATGAGGACCGCGAACAGGTATTGTGTAATTCAGCCGTTTTCTCAAGGTGACTTGTTAGAGCAAAGTCTTCTCTTTATCAGGTTGATAAACAATCTAGAAATGGATGAACACTTTGGATTGTGGCCTCATCTCTCCCACAGTGAACTTATGGAGACGATGATTTCATGACAATCCCATCGCCTATGGAAATGCACTCAGAGTTACTTCAGAAACAACAAGCTCAGCCTTTTGGTGTCTGCAGCCTCCCCTGGGTCCCAGTCTCCCCTGCTTCTCTCTTCTTGCCGCCCCCCTTCACCCTCCGGTCTGGTCTAGACCTAGGAGAAGTCGCGCCGTGTCCTGTACGGGGCTGTCTGTGATGGAGAAGGGTCAGAGTTAGGAGCGAGCAGGACCGTCGCTTCTGGGTTCCTGAGCTTCTCACCCCTTTCTGCTCCCCTGACCTCAGAGTTTCAGCGTGGATTTCCACACGTGCGAGAGCCCATGTCAAGGGCTCTACGGAAGGTGTGTGATCGTAGACAGCTAGACGGCTGGAAGATGTTTTCTCAACCGGTCACAGGAGTCATGCCACCACTCCCACCACAATGACACAAGCGTGCACGATCATGAAAACAGTATGGAAATTCTCAGTCATCCCAGTGGTGCTTAGAAATCTCATGTGGGCCTGAATTTGCCCCTGAGGAGTACGGGCAGCCGCTGTCACGTGGAGTCCACCCTACTCCCAGCACTGACCCTCCTCTTCCCCTCCCACCGTGTTCCTTTCATATTATTTCACAAAAAGCTTCCTAATAACCCAGTGAAGCTTCCGGCCTGAGTTCCAAGCGCATTCCACATGAATTTTCCTCTTTCTCTCTGTTTGATTAATTACAAAAATGGACTGGACTAGAGATGACCTCACACGTCCGGCTCTTCCGCCCGCAGATGGCTCTTTGCAGCGTGTTACAGAGATCAGCTGTGGGGCGCCTCCGTAGGCCCGCCTCCTTCTGTCCCCGGCGGGTGGGGCCCGGTCACCCAGAGTCAGGTCCACGACCCGCTGTCAGGGCTTAGCCGCAAGCCTCACGTCCCGATGGCCCCGCTGATGAGGGGCCCTGAGCTGAGAATGGTCACGTGGCTTTTCCTGTCTTTCTTTTCCTGCAGTGCGAATTGTGAATTTAAGGCTAGAATCTGCCTACTGGAAGTGATGCATAAATACTCTTTCTGTTCATCTGAGACCGAGGAAGAAGTTTGTACACGCTTAGAAGTCTGACCTGGAATGTTTGTTTCTATCTGTTCTGTGCCCAGTAGTCTTCAGTTTTAAAAGTACTGATTAATGTATTTCACAGACAGTCCTCCGAAGGACAACCTAAAGTTACGCTCCGAGGGGTGATGAAGCTCTGGTCAGAATACACGGACTGGAGGAGGCCTCCGGTCTGCAAGGGGCAGTGCGGGGGTCTCCTGCCTGGATCAGCTGTGCTTCAGAGCATTTGATCCAAAGACAGCTCCTCTGTGTCCATAAGCAACGCTCCCCCTGCCCCCCAATACTGACACGTCTCACAGTATCCTGTTAGGTTAAATCCTGAGCTTTGTGTTCTGGAAGGAGGGGACAGGGAGTCAGGATTTGCCTAATACCTGCAGGGCAGGTAACTGAGGAGGCTAGGGAAAGATGGAGGCCTGAGGAGGTGCTGCCAGGAGAGAATGTGGATGCCAGCGGGTGGTTCTCTGCGCCAGGGCGGGGAACCCCAAAGTCCAGGCTGCCAACTGGAGAAGAAGTTAACTATTCTGCCTGTGATTAGTTTCAAATACAACAACTCTGCTCTTTTTTTTATTTTGGAAATAACTACTTATATGTAATTGAAAAAGGTTTTATAATTTTATCACTTTTATATTTGTATAAATTGAATAGTTGCAAATATATAACTATTTATGTATAGTTAGATATAATTGAAGTATAGTTGTTTACAGTGTTTTAGTTTCAGGTATACAGCACAATGATTCAGATATATAGATATGGACAGATTCCTTTTCAGAATCTTTTTCCTTGTAGGTTATTACAGAATTTTGAGGGCACTCCCTGGCAGCCTCTGCACTTGCACTACTGAGGGCCCAGGCACCACACCAGATCAGGGAACAAAGATCCCACAAGCTGCATGATGTAGCCAAAAAATATATATTGAATAAAGTTATCCGTGCTATTCAGCAGGCCCTTGCCCTCTGTCTACTTTGTATGTAGCAGAGAGTATCTGTTAATGCCAGGCTCCTAATTTATCCGTCTCCCATCAAATACGCCAGTTGTTATTTGTTAAACAGAGAAATGGACACGCGGATGTTCGACACATTGTATTTTGTGTATTACATACACCACGCTGGTTATCAGTACTCAGGACCCTGCATGGGAGCATAGAGAGCTGGAAGTTCAGAATGACCCCGGCTCCACTCCTGGAGTTCAGACCGCCATCCTGCACAGAGAACACACAGTTCCGCGCTTCAACTGCAGTTCAGGCCCCAAGGGGACAAAGGCAAGTCCCCTCCTCCCTGTTTGTGCCCGTCTCATCAAGCAAACTACCGTATATGCCTCAGACCTCCATTTCCCCAACAGATGACCCCCACCCATAGAGGCTTTTTGGGGGGTGATCCGTGTAAGTGAATTGGGAAGGTGGATGATAGAATACTGAAATTATCTGCAAAGGTCAACTTGCCTTTTTAAAAGCATCCATTTTATTTATCTTTTAAATGCATCATATTTTTAATTTAAAAATACTTCATTGCTAAAAAATGCCAACCATCATCTGACAATGCAGAGTTTCCACAAAGCTTCAATTTGTAAAAAATGCAGCAGCCTCAAAGAGCAATAAAGCAAAGCACAATAAAACGAAGTCCGCCTGTCTACATTACAGTGCTCTTAACTATAGCCACCATGTAAACACACACATTTAAAGCACAGGTTTTTCAACGCGTATGTCTTTATGTGTGACGGATTCGTGTGGTTCCTAAGTCAGCAGTGTTTTTATCGCCACTAGGGCCCTGGCTTTCGTTTACCAGAGCACGCTGTCCCCACTTGGATCCACGTCATTTGAAGTTCAGCACTTAATCTGAAATTCAGATTTTTAAAGATCTGCCCTGGGTTCCACCTAAACAATATGAAGACAGGAAGAGTTTCCACTCTGCAGGGACTTGGTTGTGTGTGGTCTCCCCCAGCAACAACCCACTGCTCCCCACACACAGGAGGTGACTCTATCAAATGCTATTGCCCCCTTTCTCACCAGTCGACCTGGGGAAGAGCATCCAACATCCTTCACAGTCACAGAGGAGACACCCAGAAATGCGGGAGGCTTTGGGGAAGTTCAGATACTGATACTGACACGCTTTTCTAAAGAGTGTCTTTGCAGGAACGAAACTTGCCTTTCATTGGGTGTATGAAATAGTTTAGAAACCCTCCCCATNCCCCCCATCCCCGGTTCTCAGTTCTTCATTATTTGGACTGAATTATACCACTGGCTTTCCTGGTTGTCCATCTTACACATTACAAATGTGGGACCTCTGTGTCTCCATGAACACGTGGTTGATGCCTGTAGTCAGTCTGTCTCCTGTTTCTCTGGAGAACCCTGACTTAACATACTAACCATACACAGGCTAAAACCAGAGTGAGATGCCACATCACACCCACTCTGACTGGTTATCAAGGAACTAGAAGATCAGGACTGGCAAGAAATTGGAACCCTGTGCTCGCTGGTGAGAATGTGAAATGGTACCACCACTCTGGGAAACAGTAGTGGTTCCCCTTGGCCCTCGACATTAAACATGGAGTTACCACATGACCCAAAAGTTCTCCTCCATGAAAAGCAGAGATTCAGAGAGAGATTTGTACACCCCCGTTTACAGTAGCATTGTTCATGATGGCCAAAAGGTGGACACAACCAAGATAACCTATGAATAACAAAATACAGTATGTCCCTGCAATGGATTATTACTCATCCTTAAAAAGGAAGGAAATGCTGACACTGGCTGCACCATGGATAAGCCATTAAGTCATTATGCTCAGTGAAATAAGGACAGTATTGTATGATTCCACTTGGATGAGGCCTTTAGAACAGTCAGATTCATAGAGACAGAGGGTAGAGTGCTGGTCACTAGGGCCTTGGGTGGAAGGAATACAGAGTTGGTGTTTAGTAGGTCTGGTGTCTCAGACAAATTTTGGAGATGGATGCAGCGATCAGTGCATGGCAAGTGGATGGACTTAATGCCACAGAACTGTATGCTTTCAAATGATTAAAATAGTAAATGTTACATATAACTTACCACAACTTTAAAAAAGATAATTTTGGTTTTCCACTCACCATCCAGCCCGAAAAAAAGTGCCAGACTTAAAAGGAAAAAACGCAGTCATTGTGTTCTAGGTCTGCAGCCGGCATATCTGGATCATTGGGATGGTAAAGATAATCACTTGGAAGAGCACGTGATTTTTTTAATCTTTAATACAGATGTTTTAATGTCAGGTTCAACTTAGGGGAAAGTTTCCTGCCAATATGGCTGGAGGAGTAAAATACAAAGCAGATTCCTCGAGGGTAAAGGAATCTGAAAATACACATCTTTAGCCTGTGAGATCCAGAGCTGTCCTATTCCTTCTCCACAGCATGCAGATTCCCTAGAGCTCCTCGTGGTGGCCCAAGGCCATTGTGGGCCTGGGTCCTAGTGGCCCTGCTCCCCACGGCACCCATGGGGGCATCTTTAGGTCACCANCACTAGGGCCTTGGGTGGAAGGAATACAGAGTTGGTGTTTAGTAGGTGTGGTGTCTCAGACAAATTTTGGAGATGGATGCAGCGATCAGTGCATGGCAAGTGGATGGACTTAATGCCACAGAACTGTATGCTTTCAAATGATTAAAATAGTAAATGTTACATATAACTTACCACAACTTTAAAAAAGATAATTTTGGTTTTCCACTCACCATCCAGCCTGAAAAAAAGTGCCAGACTTAAAAGGAAAAAACGCAGTCATTGTGTTCTAGGTCTGCAGCCGGCATATCTGGATCATTGGGATGGTAAAGATAATCACTTGGAAGAGCACGTGATTTTTTTAATCTTTAATACAGATGTTTTAATGTCAGGTTCAACTTAGGGGAAAGTTTCCTGCCAATATGGCTGGAGGAGTAAAATACAAAGCAGATTCCTCGAGGGTAAAGGAATCTGAAAATACACATCTTTAGCCTGTGAGATCCAGAGCTGTCCTATTCCTTCTCCACAGCATGCAGATTCCCTAGAGCTCCTCGTGGTGGCCCAAGGCCATTGTGGGCCTGGGTCCTAGTGGCCCTGCTCCCCACGGCACCCATGGGGGCATCTTTAGGTCACCAAGAGGTGCTCTGTGGACACAGCTTGAGTGAACAGTTCTCACAAGCACACAGCTAGGAGAGATGCAGTGCATATGGGCCTGGGTAGTCATGCTGGCTTGATTTCATTCCTGTTGCTGTAAATCCTATAAACTGCTAACTTATTTCTCAGCTTACTCCACCGTGGTCAGAGGACTTGGCTCCTCGGGGCATTTGCTGCAGTCGCTGTGGCGGTGGTGATGCAGGGTGGTGATGCAGACGTGTCCCCAGGGGGAACAGGCTGAGTGGCCAGAGAAGCAGGGGGAGGGAAGATCTGGAGGGGTGGGGTTGACAGGAGGGACTGTGAAAAGCGGGGCTGGGAAACACATGGATTTAGAAACAGAGAGGTTGATGTGAATTTGGTGAAATACAGGACTGAGTGTGTACAGGGCTTGGTGTCAATCTTTTTCAGGCATTTTTTCAGTTTTGCTAATTTCTAGGGAAATAAAACCATTGAGAATGGTTACTGCCATTTTCAGAAAATGCGCCACCCTTCTCCTGGGTCCTTCCTCACCTGCTTCATCTGGTGCTGTGAGTTCTGGGCATCAGGCTGTTCCCTGTGCTTTAATCTACTGCTGTTGTCACCAAGAGTAGAATTCTGAGTCCTGGAAACAGTGGAGGGTGTTCTGTGCTGTTCTCAACACCTGGGGCTTGGACACCTGGTTAGTCACTATGTGGCTTGTCGCCATTACATGGTTGTATAGTCAGACCTAAGGATGCCACCTGCTTGCAGTGAGGGGGGCTGTGCTGGACACTGGCCTGCAGGGAGCAGGGAAGGTTGCCTTTACCTCTGAAGGTCACCTTTGCCTCCTAAGTCTGCATGTGGTCATTTTCAGGTCACAGGAGGCTATGATGGCAGATCTCGTGTGTGTATGTGGGCACTGCCCTTGCTCTGATGCAGTTCTTATCAATCACAACAGCCCAGCAGACCCTGCTGTAGCCAACAATGAGTTCAGAAGGGATACCACATGGAAATACCCTGCTGATGGGTGATAGGTTCATGGTCTTAGAAGTGATCCTTAGTCATGCCTATTGTTTGCTTGTCAGTCTGGCCAAACATTTGTGAAAAAAGATACTACAACTCAATCTCAGGTTCCACGTACCTTGTGCATGTTTGTACTGAAGAATCAGTTCATTGGAAGATGCCCAGAGGGCTCTTAGGTTTGGGAAACTCAGTTTTCAGTTTGAAAGTCCACTGGTGTGGACGGGCAGTGCTTTGCTTCTGCTGCTGTTAACGCAGGGCAGCCCCAGCTCAGAAGGCTTGATACCAGAGTTGCACACACACACGTGTAGATTGAGACTCTAGACCTTTCTCAGTGCTACTGTGGGGAGATCTGTTGTACTTGTGGCCACAGCTTTCCTCAAGGGGCAGATTAAGGGCTGGGGCTTTGTGGTCCTGGGTGTTAAACAGCCTGTGTTCAGCGGAGTGTGTGTGATGCCTTGGCTTTGGGTGCTGCTGCATGAAACTAATTATCTTCCTGTGATGTCCACTCCCTGTTCCCCACCCAGGAAGGGTGCCTGTGGCCTTCAGACGGCTCTCAACCTCGGTCCACCTCAGAGGTAAGGGATTGGACACTGGCGAGGTGTGGGTGGCAGGAGATGAACAAGATTGGTGGAAGGGTTGTGTCGGCACAAAGACTAAGATGTGTGCCAATAACCTGGTTTAAGAGGTGAGGGAGGAACTTCCCTGGTGGTCCAGTGGTATTAAGACTTCACCTTCCAATGCAAGGGGTTCAGTCCCCGGCCAGGGAGCTAGGATCCCACATGCCTGGAGGCCAATATAACCAAAACATGAAAGTGTTGTAACAGATTCAATAAAGACTTAGTATGATCGGGAAGGGGCTTTCTAGGTGGTGCAGTGGTAAAGAATCTGCCTGCCAATGCAGGTTCGCACCCGGGGTGGCGAAGATCCCCTCAAGTAGGAAGTGCCAACCCACTCCAGTATTCCTCCCTGAAAAATTCCATGGACAGAGGATCCTGGTGGACCACAGTTCATGGGGTTGCAAAGAGTTGGACACAACTGAGCACGCACACACATACAATTGGGAAAATAAGTTTTTTGCCTTTAAGTTAAAAATATGGTATGAGAGAAGTTGATGGATGAATATATATCTTTATTTATGTATGTCTTTCCTCTAGAAGAAAGTTGAATGGTGAATAAGTTATGTTAAATAAAATGTCTGGATTCATTAGGGGGAAAAAAATCTATAATCATCTTTACTTTGGAATATAAAACATTTTTCATGTTGGTTGCTAAAAATTACAGGAAATTTTATCCAAAATAACTGGATAAGTTTAGAAGCCAGAAAGAAAAAGTCACTTGTTTCATATTTTAAAGTAACTGATAGGGCAGCAGGTTCCTATAAATAAGTCATAAGTTGTCCCAGCCTTGTATCTGCTCCAAGTACAGGCCTGTGAAGTTGCGACTTTCAATTACAAAGGAAATTCTGCTCCCTTCCCTACTCCTCTGAATCACAGGTCTAGGAGCTGGAAGGGGCTTGAGAAAACAGGGGGGCTGTCCTTACTTTCTATAAAAAAGAGTGGGACCTGGAGCAGGTCATGTTGGGGGCTGGCCTGGGGGTGGGGGCTCCTGTATTCTTCTTAACCCAGTGGGAAATGTACACATAGCACACAATAACTCCATTAAACCTACATTTTCAGGTAACTGCAATTATCCGTTGCTGAACCATCCTGGGTTTGGCAAGGTGAGTGATGTAAGTCATTAGGAATGAGAAAACTTTTTTTTCTGGAATAGTCTTTACTTGTTTTTTTGGTGGGGGAAGTTTTCAGACGGGTGAGAACAGACCAGGCGTTAATTTCCCTGCGGCCGTCACGTCCGTGGTCATCACTGTGCTGAGAACATCTCGCAGCCGTTCCTCTCTTCCCTGCAGACCATGTATGCCCCGCGGTCCAGGGATGGGGTGACTGCCCCACCTTTTCTCCAGAGGGATCGGTTCAGCCGCTTCCAGCCCACCTACCCCTACGTGCAGCACGAGATTGACCTTCCCCCCACCATCTCCCTGTCGGACGGGGAGGAGCCGCCTCCTTACCAGGGGCCCTGCACCCTGCAGCTCCGGGACCCTGAACAGCAGATGGAACTCAACCGGGAGTCAGTGCGGGCACCGCCCAACCGAACTGTATTTGACAGTGACTTGATAGGTGTATCCGTGTACAGTGGGGGCCCGTGCCCACCCAGCAGCAATTCAGGCATCAGTGCCAGCACCTGCAGTAGTACTGGGAGGATGGCGGGGCCGCCCCCGGCCTACAGTGAGGCGATGGGCCACTACCCAGGCGCCACTCCCTCCCTCCCCCAGCACAGCGGCGCACATAGAGGGAGCAGACTGCTGCTCCAGCGGGAAGGCCCCGGAGCACGGAGCTGCCCGTCCAGGGCACGGACAGGAAGCCCAGGGAGTGCACCTGACCTGCGAGCACACCTGATGTGAGAAAAGAAATGGGGGAGTCGCAGCACAGCAGAATTCAGTAAAACAGAACAATTCTTTTCAGGGGAGCCACACGCAGAAGGGAATAGTGTAAACCTCCAGTCTGTCCACAACAGTGTTCATCTGCGGCAGAGACAGGACAGGGCTGGTTTTGGCGAAGTATGGGCATGAGAACACAAAAGGGTGCTTTGAAGACACCATGAAATAAAACCCATGAGGTGTTTGGCTTTAATGTGAAAGCAGAGGCCAGAATGCCTGTTTTACAATTAACCGAATACAGAGGAAAATGTTATACATTATGGGGAAGACTCGCTAGTTTGCTTTCCCCCCCGAACTGTGGAGCTTTTGTTTTAAAAATATGATTTTAAGTTTCTGCTTTGTGTGCCAAGGTATAAAGTCAAGTCAGATGAATGCAAGGAGTTAAATCTGTGTTGTGATGCTGTGTTTTTAAAAATTGCACTATCTTCATTGTTTAACATGAGGAAGGTTTATGTGAAGTCCTGTATGTTGTTTTCTCACCTGTGCATCATTATTAGGCCCCATAATAATGTTCCCCCCATAACTGTGCAGGAAAGGGTGTTTGGGGAGGTAGCCTAACATACTGCTTACTTACACTTGTGAAGAGAGTCATCACAGGGCATGCATCACCAAGGCACCTGCAGACTGGATGGAGCAGAGGAAACTCCCGCATCCCTGGTGGGTCGAGTCCCTCCAGCCTCAGGCTGTGTGTTTCACGCCTGCATTCACACATCACACAGTGCTGCCCTAGTCCTCCAGCAGGGCAGTTTCTGCAGTAATTGATTTTTTTTCACTGTAGCATGAATTATACTCAGATAATACACTATTTTATGCAATAAATTGTTTAAAATGCAAGGTGGTTATTTTTATACTGTTAAAACATGTGATTTCAGTGTTTCCTGTGGTCTGTCTTTCCCTGGATAGTTGAGTTCAGGCCTGGATGGCTGATCATTGAGACTCAGCAGCGGCTCCCATGTGCTCACTGCCCTGGTGTTGCCCTACACTGGCTGCGGGTTCTCTGTGTGTAGAAACTCCTGAGTTGAGGAAGGGAACCAGCCCCATATGGAAACCAGCACCTGGGAGAGACACAGGGCTCAGAACCAGCCATGCTTCTGGGTCACTCAGCCTCTCCTGGAGACCAGAGCTGGGCAGGGAGTGACTCAGAGCCTTGGGTGAAAATGAAAAGCACAACCTGCAGCTAAACTCAGCCAGAAGACTTAAATCTTGTAACGTCTGTCCTCCTCAAACACAGTAAGTTCTTTCTGCAGAACATCTGCCTTTCCTGCACCCAGGTGGGGGCTTCTGTGCAGCCCCTACCTGGTCTCACAGGGTATCTGACCTACAGGTCCAAGTGTCCACTCAGTTCTGAGTGTTGTCGTCTTGGGTGTGGTTGTCTGGCAAGGTGCCCTTGTGCCGCTGGCAGAGCACTGTCAACCTCAGGTCCTGTCTGCTGCCCTTTCTGAGGCCCTTCTTGGCCAGTAAGTCTCGGGTTTTGTCTGGAGGATTGGAATCCTCATCCATTTCACAGTGACATCCACACAAGTAGTTGGTCTATCTTAGGAGAAAATGGTCAGCGGTTGTCACTCATGCTTCAGATCCTGTTGGGCAGTGTGCCTGCTGAGGGCCACAGTGGGAGCTCTAGGACAGGCAGAGCTCTGGGGGACCTGACCAGGGGACCCTTTCATTCCCCCATGAAGTCAGATGGCCTTGACCACGAACCTATGCTTGCTTGATGGAGGCTTCACCTCCCAGTTGGTGGTGAATATGGGGAAGTGCCTGTCCTCATCTGTGGCAGATTCAGTCAGGCATCCTCCCAGGTGCAGAACAAGGTTGGCTGATGGTGTCGTCATTCCAAACTTCACCAGCACTTTTGGGAGAGTGGGTGAGCCCAGTCTATGGTTCTAGCTCAAAATGGTTATGCTCAGAAATTGGTAAATTTCTGCAAGTACCTGAACATCTGGCATATGTCCTTAGTACTGGCAAAACAATTATTCAAATAACTTTAATTGTCCTTTAAAACAGAGGTTGCTCCCTTTCAGCCACCCTATTAGATAACTGCCTCTAATGTAAACAGTTAAAGATGTCTGTATTTGTAACTATTCAAAGCATGACTTGGATAGTCTCTGAGGCTGGGCCTCTGTAATGAATTAGTTTAAAAGCTGAGTTCCTAAATTGAATTAGGTCAGTCTCCCTTCCATACAGGGATAAGGTGATTTAGGTCTCTACTCTCTCGAAGGTTGTGTGGCCTGGCATGGAAAGGAGACATGGCTCTGAAGCTGCAGCCTGCTCAGTGGAGCCTGATGGTCCAGGTTAGACGCCAGTCAGTTGACCCAACACCCTGGGTGTGAGCCTTGAGCAGTCCCACCTACGGGAAGATTCACACATCTGTTGACTTTTTCAGGAAGCCTGGTGTTCCTCAGATACTGAGGTTGTCCTTTCCTACAAAAGAGATTTTGCTAAACAAGCCACGCATTTACAGAGTTCTTCTGTGACCAAAATTCAATGTTTAAAAAGCTTGACAGGCCTACTCTCTGTCCTCCACACCACAAATACACTTGGATACACAGCCCAGTCAGCAGAGGAAAACATACGAAGCACAGGTAGGTTTGTCCTGAGAAAGACACTTAAATCTACTAACTGCAGCTGGGAGAGGACAGGGGCTATTAGGAAGGGGCCAACAGGAAACTGCAGGCCTTTCACCCCAGCACAAGGATCTGTGTGCAGATAAGCACATCTCCAACTTCGAGTTACTGCTCTTTACCTGTATTTTATCATCTTAAGGAGAAGGGCTCAAAGACCTGAGCACTTTGCAGAAGCGCTCAGACCTGGCAGAATCCATCCCAGTCTCTGCCTTCCTCAGAGCCAGAGGCTGCATCCTGACAGGCAGGCCCAGGCCTTACCTCCATCTGCTCTCTGGCGGGGGTGTCCCTGCAGACACTGGCTGGGGCCGTACACCCCTCCAAAGCAGCTTCCATCCGTAGCTGGCCACATGGCTTATGTGTGGGTCAGCCTGGCTGAGATGTGGCAGCTGGGGGCCACTCCCCAAGCCTTGTTTGTGGTGCTGAGGCTGCTGCTTGAGGTCTGCTGTTTCGAATGACATGTAGGTGTACCCTGCATTTTTCTTAAAATTTCCAAATCTCAGCAGTGTCTATGAGGAAAAAACTGGGAAGGATACTGGTGCTGGGTGTGTGGCCTTGTGGTGATAGACACCTGCTCCCCACTTCTTGGTGGAAGAGCAGGGACCAGGCTCCCCTTCTGCATGGTCGCCTTGGTTACCATGGCTTTGGTGAAGTGGAGATGCATTGGCAAGTCCCCGCAGTGTGAGGACACTGTGTCTAAAGGGGCCCAACAAAGGCAGATGAAACACCTACTCTCACCCCAACCATGAAAGGGTCCCAGCGGCTCACCTGCCTTGCGTGGATTCCTTAGAAAACAGGATCTCAGCTTAGGTTATTTTACTCCCCAAGTGCTGCATTTTGGGTCTGTATTCATGGCCAGGGTTAGACGGTCATTTGCTGCTACTGCCTTCAGGTTGGCTCAGGGAGAGAGACCTTGTGAGCAGTGCTGTCCTCAGTGTGCACGGTGCTGGGTGAGAACTGTCCAGAGATGCAGGTGATGAGGATTCACATCCTCCCACGGAGCTCAGTGCGGCAGTGTTAGTGACTGAAGTGCTACATGTTCTAACTTCAGCTGATGCGTCGTCATGCCTCACTCATAACGGTGCTTTCAGTGTCTGTCACGCATTCATTTTGTCAGGTGCTGTATAAATAACTTGACCAGATTATGCACATACCCTACCCAATGGGTGGAACGAAAACGGTACTGCAGTATAATGTATAGGTACCAGATTTAACAGAAATGGCGTAGAATTTGTGAACGCCTATGTGCTTTGTCCTCTTTGGTAAGGAAGTCTGCGAGTGGATGCATATAGATAAAGTCTATGTCATTTATTTTCTTATTAAATATCAATAACACAAGGGAAATAAGTGTGAACAAGCAAGCGCAGCCTATGTACAGCAATCAGAGTTGCATCTCTGTTATGAAAACACTTTAAGAAATAAGTTTTAAAAATTCTGTAGCCTTCTGGGGCCACCAGATGCTTATTTTTAATCCCTTCAAGTTCAGTTGGACCAGTATTATAGTCAGAAAAAATGCTGATTTTTCAACTTGCTTTATGAAAACATATTCTAGCTTACATTGTAGAATGAAGAGGGCAGACCTAGTGAAGAATGCACTTTTCATTAAAATTGCAAAATTTTGCAAAACTTAGGTCAGAGTGAACACAGTGGCCTGCAGCAAGGACTGTCCAGTCTAGACACATTTGTGGCCATCTGTCTCTCTGTGCCTTTTTGACAAATGGAAGCTGTGAACCATTGAATGAGCAGTAGTGTTTGCAGAAAAATAACTCTGAACAAACCAGTCCACTTGAGAAGACCCCATTCTCAGAAAAATGTCTGTTAAGGGTTATAATGAGCAGACTGGCAGTCAGCCAGCTGAGTGAAGTCTTAAATCCCTCCCCTTTGGTATCTCCTGGTGATAACTACCAAACTAGGAACCAAACTAGGCTTTGCTGTTGACCAGGGACCACGTCATTCCCCCTGACAAAGCATCTACTTCCAGCTCTCGCAATTCTGACAGTGACCTTTGTGTTTATCTTCAAATATTCTAATAGTCAAAAAAGAAAGAAGTGACAACATTCACTAAAACCACTGATGAAACTCTGGGTGTGGGCCTCCTTGCAAGTTCTGTCCATGGAGGTCAATGCCCATCTGATCCATACTTCCAGTTTATTCTGTCATCAGAGGATGTTAGTTCTAGTTTTATTTGCTCTGCAGTATGTGTTCTGATTTGAAAATCACGACAGAATCATACTGCCATCCACAACCTAAATACTGAAAGTGCCTCTGCAGCTCTTGATGCTAACAGACCAGAGGTCAGTCCTTCAGCTATGATTTTCAGGGGCCACAAGATGAGGGTCTGTTTCTTGCACTCACAGCCTCTGCTGTCTGCTCACTGTTAGCAGCAGGGTCCTGGTGGCTCAAGTCAAGGGTGGAGGCTCCTCCCTGTCAGAACCTCTTCCCCTCACAGGATGCTGAGCAGGTTGTTGTCTGAAGCACTAAACCTGGTACACAGCATGGCTTCCTTTCTACAAAACTAATCGAGGCTTAAACTTGGTTCATTTTAATGTGCTTTCCTCCTGTATTACTATTCTTCATTTCATGGCTTTCAAAAATCACATTTTCTGATATAAAAACTATTTTAAAATATGTGTAATACTATTAATAGCATTTAGTTCACTTTCACTAGGCTGCTTTATAATGACAAGTACAGCTGTATCTGAACTTTTCAATAGTCATTAGGTTCAATATCATAGGTTCACATGACCTATGATAACCCAAAGTCATGGTCTTTTTTTTTAAACAGCCATTTGTGCTTACTGTTCAACATAATTCCCAGTTATACACAGAGAAAGATTTCCAGCTGTTTTGTACCTGCCTGTCTGAGTGATACAGTTCCTAGACCCAAGGTCTGTAATCGCAATCCTTAAAGGACGATGATGCTCTAGTGCTGTGTGTTATGAAATCAGCCCTTTCTGTTTTTAATGCTGTGGTTGAACTGCAGCTTAAAATCATTAAAAATAATCAGTGATACATGTGTCTCCTGTTTTTTTTTTTACACAAAAAAATCTTTTCACAATATATATTGGCCGGGGGTGGTGGGCACTCCAAGTACTTAAAAAATCATCTCAGAAATGTTTCTGATGCTTATTTGGTTCTTATTCTGACTTTTCAGAAATCATTATATTCTGCTATAAACAACACTGGCAGATCACATCATACAGTTCTGGTTTCTACACAGGACATTCAGGGATTGTCACTTGACAGGTGTCACTTCAGGCTTCTGGTTGCTGTCACAAACTTCAGCAGAAAATGTGAATGAAACTAATAGGAACTGTTCAGCAGATGCCCTCAGAGGCTGAGGTCTTTTGTATAAGTTTTCAGTTCGTGATGATGGAGCAAAAGGAATTCAAGATTCCTTCACTGAGAGATGAGAATGATAACTCTAAGCTTCAAATAAGTACATAGATTCACAGATCACATGATTGAGAATGTACAAAGCCTCATACAAATCCACCAAAAGTGAAGTGTAAATGTTAGTTGTTCAGTCGTGTCCAACTTTTTGCGATACATGGACTGTGACCTACTAGACTTCTCTGTCCATAGCCTTCTCCAAGCAAGAATACTGAAACACATGTAACTGAGTTTAGCTTGACTGCAGGAAAAAAATTAATATATTTTTGCATTTCTATACATTAGTAAATGAACTTTGGAAACTGAAATCTTTTTAAGTACCATTTAAATAACTGCCTGGGCCCAAAACTCTAGTTATAAACCCATTTTTGTTTTGGTCACGCCATGTGGGTTGCAGGATCTTCATTTCCTGAGCAGGGCTTAAAATTGGGCCATGGCAGTGAAAGCATGGAGTCTTAATCACTAGACTGCCGAGGAGCTCCTGTAACACTCATTTCAGATTCTGAATTATTTTTTAGATTATTTTGGAAAGGGGATTAGAAAACTACAAGGAGGAAACTAGCTGTAAGAAAAGGATTTCTTTCTCTTAAAATAGCAGTCACCAAACCACATTATGCTATTGAATACATTTTATAATTTCTTACTCAGCAGTTATTTAAGAAAATTTAAACTTTTCCCCAAACTTACATCCCTCAGTTAAGTAAGACCAGTATATAAACTCTGCTCACAGTTGGGCTTGATTCCTACTGGATTGGGTTCAGTAAACCCATTTCTATGTGTGATTGCCTGGTTGGCTGGGTCTAAGGTCTGGGTGCAGGGAGGTTACCTCGAGCTGCTCTGGGGGTGGCAGGAGATGGTCAGAGTGGGCCCACTGGTGTCCATCTAGGCAACAGGGCTCTGCGTAGCCCTGAGGAATGAGAGGCTGTGCTGGAGGGCAGCAGGCAGGACGCTGAAATCTCCATTGTCAGGGGCCTGTGGGACCCTTCTTGCAGCCCTGGCTGGCTATGCATTGGAAGACCCTGAAGATTACAGAAGCCCCAGGCCGAAAGCAGACAAGAGGGTGGGAAGCTGCTGGGGGTCCAGGAGCTGTCCATCGGGCTGGAGCTGAAGCACTGGAGGCTAAGGAACCCCACATGGGTTCTCCAAAGCCCAGGTACTGTTGGCTGCCCGGGCAGGGACAGAAATGCCAAAGTCTGGACATGCCATTTTCTGCTTGGGCTACACTCAGCACAAGATGTGACAGAGCCCAACACCTCCCCCCTTGGTGGGGAATGGGCTCCTTCCCCNTAATTTTCTGAGCACTTTTTTCCATTTTGTAGACGTTAACTCTCAGCTATGACTCCCTCTTTACCTTGTCAGTAATCCTATTTAAAAACAGATGCACACACCGGACACAGCAAGTTTAAGGCTTACTGTAAATGAAATGGGTCGTGATACTTACCACACAAACACACTCTGGATAATTTAACTCAGTGCCCACTGCTGTCTCTTATACACATCTCGCCCACTGCACCTTGGGGGCTGCACTGGACCCCAGACCCACCCCCACCCCCCAGTCTCTGGCTTTCTTGGACTGACTTGTTCATTGGATCGTTTGTGAAACAGCAGAGATGCCAACAGCTAAGCAAATGGACCAGCAACTCAGGCAGCCCTCTCACTGAACCTCTGGGAGACATCTTTAAAAAAGAACCTTCAGCGATCCACTCACAGTGGCCTTGGAACAGGCACTATCCCTGACTTTCCATGATGACACTTGCACATAACAGTTTATAACCTGTTACTTAAAACATCATAAAGATCTTTCATTATAGTGTTTGACATTTTACTTCGAAAGAGCTAGATGTATCTAATATACGACTTGTCTCTTTTCTTTAAACACCTCTTCTACCCAAACTGTTAAGATTTTGTAAAATTCCTGGAATTACCTCCTAATATCACTGAAATTAGACAGCCAGCTCCATCTTACTGGAGCATAAAGGACTACAGTAACATCTTCCGTCTGTAAATAAATAGAAGGTAGATTCTAAAACAAATTAAAGACTGTATTTGAAGGCATAGTCTTATTATTTTCACTAGTGGCAGGAAGGTGACCTTAATACATGTACTCTTTTCCCTTTGTTGGGAGCTGCAAACAGCACCCTGCTACATGCAAAATGTTGATTCAGTTAAAAAAAAAAAATTGTTTTGATACTTTAAAAGGTTGATTTCACTATTTTTCTTGAATGGTCTCTCTTTTTTAACCTAATCTGTTTTTCATTTTAATTGTTAATTTTCTGAGCACTTTTTTCCATTTTGTAGACGTTAACTCTCAGCTATGACTCCCTCTTTACCTTGTCAGTAATCCTATTTAAAAACAGATGCACACACCGGACACAGCAAGTTTAAGGCTTACTGTAAATGAAATGGGTCGTGATACTTACCACACAAACACACTCTGGATAATTTAACTCAGTGCCCACTGTGTGCTACTAGCCTGCTACAAACACTCCACATAGACACTCCAGGGGTCCCCCTTTCAGCTCTCTGTAGCTTCCCTTAAGGACTAGGTTGGCAAGATGAGAGCAGCAGTGTTTGACAAGATCAAGTATTCCTGATACCAAATATGATAAAAGAACTTCTTACACCTTCAGAGAACATTTTACTAGAGAATTTCAAAGCATTCCCCAGTGTCTCACTGTCTGTTAATTGAACAAACACAACAGAGTTATGAAACTGGATGGCAGCAGATCTCCACTGGACTGAACCAAAGGTGGAAAGGAAACGCAGCTTCTTAGACCCACGATTTATCCTCATTGGAAAACATGCCCTATGTAATGTGAAAAGTAAAAAGAAAGTTTTATTTAACACGTGATTTTAAACCAGGCAGTCTTAGTGACTAAAAATAAACAAGAAATTTGTTAATATCTATCTCAGCATTTAACATTTAGAAGATGTGAATTATTTAATAAGTTAAAACATGTTCACTGTTTCTGGATTTGAAAAACAGCTGTCAATTTGGAATCAAACGTTTGATCTGTATTAGCATATAAACCATCCTGCCTGATGAACCCTGCGTATGGCAGAGTGAGTTCTGCCCCTTCATACTCTGCCCTCCCCCACCAAGAAGTCACCACAGCATATCCAACACAAGAGACATATCAAATCTGAGGCATATCAAATGTAAACATTTTTTCCCTTCAAAATATTCTCTAAATTTGGCCACTCTGGCACACAAAGTGACGGTCATGCATGTCGGACTATTTCTGGCAATCCCTCTGGCATCCTCTTACCGAATCAGATCACTCACAACAGACAAGGTAGAAAGAGGCCATTCCTACTTTCAATTCTAAGGTTAGAATTGAATTTACTGGAGTAAAGGCAGTCAGAGCAAAAGGAATCACAGTCACTCAGATGTGACAACTTTCACATCTGACCATGACTGAATCTCATTTCAAGCTGGTTTTAATGATAGCTTTGCTATATAAAAAAAGTAAACTATTCAAGTAAGAATGTTTCAATGCAAGGAGCAAACAGCGTTTACAATCTTAAATGGTGCTCCATAATGGAATCAAGCCCGACTCTGGCAGGTGGAGACCAGACGGCAGGGACAAGAAGGTCCCACCCTCCCAGAACTGCACTGCTGAGAACACAAGCTCCAGGCACTGCTGAGGGCATTTGCTCCCCACTATAAACTTCAGGTATAATGATTTCTCTTTTCCTCTGAGAGATCAGCTGGAGAGGACATGATGTAGGAATAACAAGAGTTTTATGTGCTGGGTGACAAAGTGCTATGGCCACACAGATTTGCTTAAAAATTTGATTATGACAAGCTTCAGGTAAAAGTCATTTTTCAAGGGTCAATTTTTCATTTACATGTAACCATACATCTTATTTACATATATATGACTCAACTTTCATTCAGCTTTCTTCATTTGAAGTCTACATTTTAACTGGTATGTAATCATTATATAGTCTTCACAGAAGGACTACATATCCTCTTATTCACAGGCAGTTCTGATGATAATCCTTTGTCTCCATATTGAGAACTGAACACAGTTAAAGCCTCAGTGAAGAATAAAGATGAAGATCCAGTGTTAAATCTGCTTACAGCCACACCAGCTATTCAAGGAGTCAGCAGCTGCAACTAAGTCCAAAGCAAGGATAACTGAAGACATGGACCACTGCTTAATGCTGCTACTGCCATGAAATTCTTATACTGGGTTCATTTTTTCTTTAAAAAAACTGATTTTTCTAGTAATGTTTAAAGTTACCTCAGTTCTTTAACTCAAGAGAACTGCTATATTTAGGCTGCTAACAAAAAAAAAAAAATCAAGAGCATGTACCTTTGTCCATAGTCTCCAAAGGTTCAAGTGCAAGAACTGTCTAAAACCTGGTATATAAGGCACCCTATTCCACTTTTTTCTTAAGAGAAACCTTTCCTTTGGTTTCTTGCAGTTTTTCAGTGAGTCTGTCCTTTGTCTCTTCCATCTTCTCTGTGAGGAGCTCCTTTGTTTCCTCCATTTTGTCTTGCAGGTACTCCTTCACAGGGGGTGGCGTTGACATGTAGCCCCGGCTACGCAGATACTTCACAGTGAAGGAGGTCCCCCCGAGAGTTACAGTATACCGCGCAGGCGTTGCAATCTGCAGGAAAATGAGACAGTTTAGTACTGATTATAACTACCATCTTAAGCAAAAACTGGCTGGCTCAGTGGTAAAGGCTCCGCCTGCAATGCAGGTGACGCGGGTTCCACATCTCTGTGTCAGAAGATCCCCTGGAGGAGGAAATGGCAACTCACTCCAGTATTCTTGCTGATACAATCCCATGGACAGAGGTGCCTGGTGGGCCACACAGTCCATGGGGTCGCAAAGAATCGGACACTGTTGAGCACACATAAGCAGAAACAGTGTAAAATTAAAACTCTTGGTAATAACTATCCATTACTTTATTGCTTCACAAGGCTAAAACAGTTACATGCTATATGGTTTTCCTTCCTAACATTCCGTAAGTCTTTGTCACTTAGACACTGACCTAGGATCAGAGTACACAGTAGCAGCACCAAAGTTTGCACCCCACATGCTAATAAACCTGGGGGGCAGGAGCCCGGAAATCAGTGAGAGCTCAGGACCCTCTGACAACAAAGGCATATGAATTTCCATTCTCAGAAACCCTGTCAACCTGCACACTACCAAACTGAGGGGCAAACACAAGCCAAATGTTTGTTCTTCATGGAGTTTAGTTTCACTTGTAAATCTCTTTTCTTTAACTTCTCCAGGGTTTATGATACTTTATCATTACAGTCCACACTGAGTCTGGAATCTTCGTGAGGCGACCAAATGGTAAAATGGCACACATGTAGGAGACAAGTACAGGTCAACTGACCAGAGGTTAGTTAGTCCCGAACTAACTAGTAAACTAATTGGTTCAAAGGGAGAACTGTAACAGCAGAGGGTGCATCACATTCTGAGGCAAGGAACCTCCCACTATCTACTGTTCTACCCGAGAAGTCTGGTTACAGGAAACACCCAAGTGGACAATTTACACCTCCCTCCTTCCCGAGAAACATGAGTAGAGCCACTGCTGACATCAGCCCACCTGCATGCCAGGCTCGTGTTTCAATTCTAAGCAGACCAGCAGGCACTGAGCACTGATGCTCCTTCAGAGCACAAGACCAGCACAGGCAGCGCAGCACAAGAAGACGGAACTCTGAACCCTCAGGCACTCATGAGCAAAGACAACAGACATTCAGAAAAGAAGAGACACACAGACTGTGATATGAGAGTATGGGGTAAGAAACAGTTATAATTAGGGACATGGTTTAAACCATCAGGACAGCTGGATTTATTAAACTACACAAACTGCAAATTCATAAATTGATAATTTATGAATTTAGTAAGTTTTAATGCTGAAAAACTCAGCAATTAAGCTTTAGGCCTCTAGTCAAAATTATCACATAAGAAGAAATCTAGTATTTCAGAGGATTTCAATGAGGATTAAAGTACTACTATAAACCCATAATTCTAAGTATTTTTATAACAAAGATAAATTAACATCTAGTTTCCCAATGTTTTCTACCTGGTTTCCTAGAATAAAGCTACGAAGAACCTCATAATTTTTTGTCAATTGAGAAAAATTAGATTAACATAGCTAAACTCCACAATTTACAATGAGTCTTCCAAAATAACCACAAGTATAAAAACTATTTACGAAGATGTCATTGTCTGCATCTAGACAACAGCTGTAAAGACAATGAACAAGTGAAATATATGTAACATCAACAACTAAGTCTAAGGTTTATCACAGAAATCAATTTGGCTTAAACTTTACTATTTTACTTTTTAGGAAGATGAACTATTATAAACAGTAAAATAAATGCTAAATTTCACTAACATGTCAGGTGGCATATGGATCTCTGAATAAGGAAAACTAAAGTACTGTCAATAGGAGAAATGTCAGAGATGACCTGCTTGCTAATCTCACATGTGTCTCAGCACAGCAGGCTGTGAACAACCTACCTATTCTTAGGACACTTCTTCCTTAGCCATCATTTTATTTACCCTTAAAAAATTTATACCTTACTTTTAGTCATTAGACATATAAGAGATGAAATACACTAAGTTATAAAGGTAAGCCTGGGAACAGGCAGGGAGTGTTATGAAGGTTCAGTGTGAGGCGCCATCCACCCACAGCAGTACCTACCTTAAACAGGGCATATGCTGTTAGTGCATTTCCACTCTGGGAATTTTTCAGAATGTTCACTATACTGTCAGGTAACCCAATAAGTTCTAGAAAAGGAACGACATTCACTCCTCTAAGAAAGAAACAGAAAGTAATTTATATGTATATAAACTTTTGGGGTAATTATTTTCAAAAGATTACCTGAAAACATCAAAACCAAATTTTTGTTTAAAAGTCAATTCTGCATCACCAAGCACACTCTAACTTCACTCTAAAGGAACAACGTGCATGAACACCAGCTTCCCACTTTTCACAGCTTCTGCTCATGGACATCCCTAGCACACTGAGAAAAACAGAATCATTTATCAGAGCAAAATTAATAGCACTAGGTAACCTGAGAAAAAAGGATCAGAATCATTCACCTGATCTTGGAATCTTTAGTTCCTTAGAATGATCCAACTCAAACTTTTACGACCTAATTTTTATCTCTAAAATTACATGTCAAACTATACTATTACCATAAAAGCAAGGGATATTATAACATCACTTACTGTGTTATTATGCAAAGAATAAATGCCTCTATGGGTTTGATAAAACTTCAGTGATTCTAAAAAGATGCTTCTACTATCAGGCTTAGAAGGCACCTGAAGAAGCAATTACCATAAACTGCAAGAAATTCTTGAAGGGAGGGAGAAAAGGCAGATATAGTCTAATCTAGCTGCTGCTGCTGCTGCTAAGTCGCTTCAGTCGTGTCCGACTCTGTGCGACCCCATAGACGGCAGCCCACCAGGCTCCCCTGTCCCTGGGATTCTCCAGGCAAGAACACTGGAATGGGTTGCCATTTCCTTCTCCAATGCATGAAAGTGAAAAGTGAAAGTGAAGTCGCTCAGTCATGTCTGACTCTTCGAGACTCCGTGGACTGCAGCCTACCAGGCTCCTCCATCCAGGGGATTTTCCAGGCAAGAGTACTGGAGTGGGGTGCCATTGCCTTCTCCGCTAATCTAGCTGGTAAACCCTAATTGCTTTTTAGTTTCCCTGAGTGTTGAGTTTGCCACGCTGACATATTTGTGCTCTCCTGCTCTCTCCCTCACTATCCATACTGAGTTAGCCAAATGTTTCCAAAACATTGCAGAAAAACCCAAACTTTCTGGCCAACCCAGCAGTTGTTTTGCAGATGTTTGGCTTTCACCCTTAAATGACAAGGTTCTCATTCTGTGCTTCTCCTTCATAGGCACAA
Organism: Neotragus moschatus; assembly: GCA_006410615.1. Classification (NCBI taxonomy): domain Eukaryota; kingdom Metazoa; phylum Chordata; class Mammalia; order Artiodactyla; family Bovidae; genus Neotragus; species Neotragus moschatus. Next base: position 746,665 of record SJYA01002878.1, read on the forward strand.
TCATCACAGGAAACTTAACATACAGGATAGGATACAGTTAATATAACAGTACATTATTTAATGTTAAAACTCCCTGTGTTGTCTCATGTCCCTTGTCACTATCTTCTCTGTGTTTTCCAGTTTTTCTCCAGAAGTATTATCCAGCATATTCTGTTGAGGGAGGAAGGCAGGATGTCTTTTTTTGACGCTGAGACTTTTGAAGCTCCTGGGCCAGTCATGTGGTATAACAGCCCCCCAACTTGAATCTGTCTGATTGTTTGTTCATGATTAGATTTGGGGTAAATGTTTCCTGACAAGAAAGCTGCAGAGCTGATTCTGTGCCGTCAGAGCATCACAGCAGGAGCCCCAGGATCAGTCAGTCCCATCCCTGATGTGAGTCTTACTTGTGGTTAAGGTCTGGTCCACGGATTATTCCTCGGTACAAGTATTCTTGCTTTTTATAATAAAGAAAGGGAACAGCCTGGATTCATTATTATTATGGTGGTTATCTCCTCGTTTATCTTTAACATTAAAAATTAATTTAACAGGGAAAAGTTGTCCCTCTCTGATCTCACAATATAATACTAGGAGATCACAGAACTTTTTCCAGCTAAAATCAAATTAGATAAACTCAGCATCTAGTTGGCTGAATCGAAAACCTGTATTTAACACAATTCCAACATTACAATAAAATCATCTCAGTCAAAGATTACACAGTTGCCATTCAAACAAACACTACTATTTTCTAAGTATGACTTCCCTTAGAACAAACTGACTTAATTTCTCAAGTGTTAAGGATCTAACAAAACATTAGGGGCTGTTCTGGAAAGCAACACATCCTATCTAATGTAACTGAGCTATGTGATGCTGTAACAGAACTGGACCAGCAGTCATGGCTGGGCAACAGAGCTGGGTCTGGCAAACAAATTTCCATGCTGACAGAAAGCCAAAGGTAGGTGGTGGTGGATGAAGGATAGGACTGTAAAGCCTAATTAACATCACTAGATTATTTCAGGGTCTAATTTTTTGGTTATAGAACTTCTTTACTGAAAGCAAGGAAAAATAAATGGAAAAAAAGTACTCTTAATAGTCCAAATAAGAATCTCATATTCAATTAATTAAATTTCTCCCCCTCAGGTCAGGAGGCTAAATGCTTATTAAAAGCAACGTAGGGAAGGCAAAAGAAACAAGGAAGAAACTCATCATCAGTCACAAAACCAAATCAGAAAAATCCTCAATGGCTCCCAAAAGAAAATTTGGTATGTAGAAAGCCATTCCATTAAATAGAAGACATGAATGCCTATGAAATTTTTATGTAAAATGATACATAATTTTAGGCTCCATTAAAAAACTAAATGCAGTTCTGAAGATTTCTATATTACACGTCCAGAAAATGTCATTAATAAACAAAAAGGTAACTCCGTAAAATGCACATATAAAATCTCTGCAAAGAAAGGAACAATCTTTAAGAAAATGACACATAATGAAGAAGGAAGTAACTGAGTAACAAGAACAGAATGCAGACAGATACGAAAAGAAACAAAATAGCATCAATCACACAAGAAACATTTCTAGACCTGTGTTTCCTAAGAGTCTCCGTTCCATTATCTTTTAATTTAGTAAAGTATAAGCTCTTTCCAACAAGTGAGCTTTATAATACTTAATACTTATCAAACATTAACTATAACCCCAAAGTGAAAATCAGCAGTCTTTTGGAAAGTATCTGCTAAGTCGATTCAGTCATGTCCGACTCTGAGCGACCCCATAGACAGCAGCCCACCAGGCTCCCCTGTCCCTAGGATTCTCCAGGCAAGAACACTGGAATGGGTTGCCATTTCCTTCTCCAATGAATGAAAGTGAAAAGTGAAAGTGAAGTCACTCAGTCGTGTCCGACTCTTGGTGACCTCATGGACTGCAGCCTATCAGGCTCCTCCGTCCATGGGATTTTCCAGGCAAGAGTACTGGAGTGGGGTGCCACTGCCTTCTCCATTTGGAAAGTATAGACTAATTCTAAACCCACTAGGGGAGTTCCCGAAAACATCAAAATGGTCTTCACTGTGCATCTTGTTGCCTGCAGGATGATGAGCCCGCTGCCCGCTTGGTCACACCCAGGCCACAGCAAGAAAAGCCACACAGCACTCAGGGAACAGGCACAAGCTGGCACACCCAGTTCTGCTGGTGGCAGAAACAAACTGGAAATCATACGGAATTTGGTTATACATGAAACTCCTGCTCCTAAAACAACGTGAATAACACAACTCACTTTAAAAGAAAGGAACGGTATTTATCAAGAAAAGTATATTTAGAAATTCTATGTTTTAAGTGCACAAATCAACTTCTGATCAGAACAAAAGACCTTACCTTGACATTCATCAGATGTAACATTAAGGTATAAGTCTATAACTTGTTCATTTTTGTGTCTACAACAGATACAAGTCAAGCTTTGTAAAAATCTTACTAATTTCCAATCAAAATCATACATGTGGCAAAATACGTTCTTTTCACAGTGATTAGCACTTTTAGCAATATCTTATTTAAATACAAAGCTAACTTATGGTGCTGTCAAATTTCTGGAATCGGTTATTTTATTTCTGTGCTTATCCTAGATGCTGATGGGACATGGGCACAGTGATTAAGATTTGAAATCAGACTGAGTTATTTTGACTTATTCTTGTTTAATCTGCTCTCTCCTTAATAAGATGGGAATAATTATTTCATATGGTTGTTCTGAGAATTAAATGATACAGTTACAAAAATTTTAGTATGTCTGCTGTACATAGTAAGCAAATGTTAGCTATTGTTATTAAAATATGGAAAACAGCTATAAAAAAAGTCATCCTCTATCAGTTGAAGACATTAAAGCATTTAAAAAAACTATTTAAAGGCTTTCATTAGTATAATTAACATTCTGATAAAACAGGCTCAATCAAGCAAAAACTTACTTTATGGCTGCATAGTAAAACGTTCCAAACCAAACAGCAGAAGTTATTAGATGCACTGGAATCAAAACTTTTCCATATTGTCTAAATGTTTTCTTAAATCGTTGATAAAGACTAATAGATCTGTCTTGTAACGGATCAGGTTCTTCCTTTTTTTCGGAGGGAGGTCCTGNTTTGGAAAGTATAGACTAATTCTAAACCCACTAGGGGAGTTCCCGAAAACATCAAAATGGTCTTCACTGTGCATCTTGTTGCCTGCAGGATGATGAGCCCGCTGCCCGCTTGGTCACACCCAGGCCACAGCAAGAAAAGCCACACAGCACTCAGGGAACAGGCACAAGCTGGCACACCCAGTTCTGCTGGTGGCAGAAACAAACTGGAAATCATACGGAATTTGGTTATACATGAAACTCCTGCTCCTAAAACAACGTGAATAACACAACTCACTTTAAAAGAAAGGAACGGTATTTATCAAGAAAAGTATATTTAGAAATTCTATGTTTTAAGTGCACAAATCAACTTCTGATCAGAACAAAAGACCTTACCTTGACATTCATCAGATGTAACATTAAGGTATAAGTCTATAACTTGTTCATTTTTGTGTCTACAACAGATACAAGTCAAGCTTTGTAAAAATCTTACTAATTTCCAATCAAAATCATACATGTGGCAAAATACGTTCTTTTCACAGTGATTAGCACTTTTAGCAATATCTTATTTAAATACAAAGCTAACTTATGGTGCTGTCAAATTTCTGGAATCGGTTATTTTATTTCTGTGCTTATCCTAGATGCTGATGGGACATGGGCACAGTGATTAAGATTTGAAATCAGACTGAGTTATTTTGACTTATTCTTGTTTAATCTGCTCTCTCCTTAATAAGATGGGAATAATTATTTCATATGGTTGTTCTGAGAATTAAATGATACAGTTACAAAAATTTTAGTATGTCTGCTGTACATAGTAAGCAAATGTTAGCTATTGTTATTAAAATATGGAAAACAGCTATAAAAAAAGTCATCCTCTATCAGTTGAAGACATTAAAGCATTTAAAAAAACTATTTAAAGGCTTTCATTAGTATAATTAACATTCTGATAAAACAGGCTCAATCAAGCAAAAACTTACTTTATGGCTGCATAGTAAAACGTTCCAAACCAAACAGCAGAAGTTATTAGATGCACTGGAATCAAAACTTTTCCATATTGTCTAAATGTTTTCTTAAATCGTTGATAAAGACTAATAGATCTGTCTTGTAACGGATCAGGTTCTTCCTTTTTTTCGGAGGGAGGTCCTGAGGATGTGGCACTGGATGACAGAACTCTCTTGGATAAGATATCCTGCTCCCACTGTTTATGGTGAAAGACCCCTGGTTGGGATGGAACAGCAATGAATGGCTTCCTTTCCTTTGCAACACACTGGGCAGTGGGTAAGTGCAGCCACCGTTTCTGAGGGCCTTGTACCACAACCACTCTGGATTCCAAGGTATACAAAAGTAATGGTCCCTTTATGTTTTGACAGTGTCCCAAAAGACCGGCTTTATGTGGTTCCATGCACGTCCTATGTGCCAGTCGAAATACAGTCTTTGGTACATTCCATTGCATTTTGAAGAATGGAGATTGATGGACCTCAGCTTTCTATAGACACTAGATTAAAAAAAAAAAAAAGATTATACATAGATTTCCATTGTAAACCAATCCACTTAAACATAAATTGTTAACTATTAGGAAGTTAAAAGACAGACACTGTTACCAAATCCATAATTAATGTTAAGGTATATAGTTCTAATACACCACAATTTTTAAATTTCATTAAAACACATTTAAATATGATACAGTAAACCACAGCAGCAGACATCATGAAAGGTAATGTTTCAGGGCTGTTGTTATTGCTACAAAAGGGGTATCTGTAGGGCTTCTCTCATTCTACAAAGAAGTAGTGTAATATAACAGGGAAATCAGATCTGGAAGTAAAACAGCTGGGCTGTAATGTTTTGGGGTCATAATTCTGTGCAATTATCTCTTAGACTAGACTCGAGATGGGAATTTCAAGACCTGAATTCCACACCCCACTTCTCTGAAAACAGAACAACCAATCAGTCTCATTATACTTGTTTATTTGGCAAAACTGCTTTAAATCTTCAAATACATGGTCATCCAGAACCTGGTCTTTTGTTAAGTATCTGAGTAGTGGTATCCAGTGGTGATATCTTGCATATCTCTATTGTCACTTCACATCATGGGCTACAGTGCCTTCTTCACCACTGAAAATTGTGAAGAGTGCTTTTAAGTCTAATCAGATTAGAGCACCAATTCCAGGAACACCATAACCAATTCAGCAAGTTCATCCTTACAATTCTGTTCCTTTAGAGCCACTCTTAGTACCAAAATATGAATCAGAAGGAATCTCCAGAGATATTGAAGCAACAGGAAAAAACACAGATGCTTATCTACCTATCTCTATAGGGCTTCCCAGGTGGCGCTAGTGGTAAAGAACCTGCCTGCCAATGCAGGAGACACAGAGATGCAGGTTCAATCCCTGGGTTGGGAAGGTCCCCTAAAGGAGGAAATGGCAACCCAGTCCAATATTCTTCCCTGGAGAATCCCATGGACAGAGAAACCTGGTAGGCTACAGTCCATAGGGTCACACAGAGTCAGACATGACTGAAGTGACTTAACAGGCATGCACCTATCTTTTGGCTTATCTCTATCTAGATAGATATTTCTATCTATTGGGTATCTATTATAAGGTTGTTTAAATAGATACATATTTATGTTAAGGAACTAGCTCACACAACTGTGGGGGCTACACATTTGATATGTGTAGGGTAGATTTGCAGGCTGGAAATTCAGACAAGAACTGATGCCACAGTCTTGAGATTTTTTTTTTTTTTTCTTCTTGAGATGCCTCAGTTTGACATTTAGGCTGAATGAGGCCCACCCACATTATAGAGGGTAATCTCCTTTACCTAAAGACAGTTGATTATAGATGTTAACAGATTTTCAAAATACCATCAAAATAACACCTAGTGTTTGATTAACTATGCTTTTGAACTGTGGTCTTGGAGAAGAATCTTAAGAGTCCCTTGGACTGCAAGGAGATCCAACCAGTCCATCCTAAAGGAAATCAGTCCTCAATATTCATTGGAAGGACTGATGCTGAAACTCCAATACTCTGGACACCTGAAGCAAAGAACTGACTCATTGGAAAAGACCCTGATGCTAGGAAAGATTGAAGGCAAGAGAAGGGGATGACAGAGGATGAGACTGTTGGATGGCATTACTGACTCTATGGACATGAGTTTGAGTAAGCTCCAGGAACAGGTGATAGACAGGGAGGCCTGGTGTGCTGCAGCCCATGGGTTTGCAAAGAGTCGGACACAACTGAGTGACTGAACTGAACTGATAGCCATGAGTTTGAGTAAGCTCCAGGAGTAGGTGATAGACAGGGAGGCCTGGTGTGCTGCAGCCCATGGGTTTGCAAAGAGTCGGATACGACTGAGTGACTGAACTGATAGCCAGATCTCTTGTTGTTAAGTTGCTCAGTCTTGTCCAACTCTCTGCCATCCCATGGACTGCAGACCACCAGGCTTCTCTGTTCATGGGATTTTTCCAGGCAAGAATACTGGCTTGCCATTTTCTTCTCCAGGGGAGCTTCTGAACCAGAGATCAAAGCCATGTCTACCTGCCTTGGCAGGCAGGTTCTTTAGTAATGAACCACCAGGGAAGCCATCCATAGCCAGGTTTAGTTGACAAAGCTACTCATCACACATACAAGCTTATAGATTTCTCAACCAAATCTTTACTTTCCACTATAGTAAAAACCTTTTAAACAATGATACCTTATGTGCTCAAAAAAAGGCAATAAAATTTCAGTAGGGACACTTTGGTTGAGTGAACTGGAAGAATGAACAGTTCTTCCAAAACTGTTTAGAGAAACAGTTCTTCTACAACCACCTCTTTTCCTACCTCCAAGAATAGTATCATTCCTGGGAAACTGTAACATTGTATCTACACTTTAAAAACAAATTTTATGTTTCAAAAAATGTGACATTCAACCCTACAATAGAAATGACACCTTAAAATTACACACCTGAGTGCTCTCACTTTAAGGGATGGTATCTAGGGAATTTGTTGCTTGCCTTTGACCAGAAAACTTTCAAGTACCACTTCATTTTTCTCTCAATAGACAAATGTCTAATACAAAACAGGAGAATTCCAAACCAGTCTGGGTGAATGGACCAAATAATCAAAACAGCACATAAAGAAATCTTATAAATGGGTTGAAATAAATCCTGTATGTCCTTTAAAAAAAAATGAGATTTTGAAAAATCATTCCAGGTGATTCATTCATCCATAACCATCCCATTATGTGCCAGGCACTGTTCAAGGCACCTGGGTTAAATCACTGAACAAAATGATGATCTCTGTCTTGCTAGAGTTCACATGCTAGCAAGACATCTATCCAGCTGTTTTCTCTCTGAACATAATGACTCAAGCAGTAAGAAGTATCAAAACATTTTCTGAAAATCTACTATGTGCCAGGTAACTTCCAGTTCTCAGTCTGGCACTGTTTCATTATTAGCACAGTACAGTCTCTAGGCTTTCCACGTGGCTCAGTGATAAAAGAATCTGCCTGCCAAGGCAGGAGTTGCAAGAGACCCTGGTTCCATCCCTGGAAGATCCACTGGAGAAGGAAAGGGCAATCCATGCCAGTATTCTTGCCTGGAAAATCCCATGAACAGTGGAGTCTGGCGGATTTCAGTCCATAGAGTAGCAAAGAGTGGAACATGACTGAGCATGCACAGACCATGGTCTTTGGAGTCAGGCTGCTTGGATCCAAAACCTAGCCCACTACTAATTCCCAGCTGCATGACCTTGGGCAAGTTACTTACCACTCATCTTTGAAACAAAATAATCATAACAACTATCCCACTGGATCATATACAAGTTAAAAATGAATTCAAATATATATAAAGGTACTACTAGACTATCAGCTATTACTCTTTTAACTCAATTTCCAGAAAAGCAGTTATTACTCAGGCAATAATGGGGGAAAATAACATCAATGGTAACTTTTAATTTTTATCTAGCTCATTTACTCCCTCCCTGGAGTAGGAAATGGCAGCCCATTCCAGTATTCTTGCCTGAGAAATCCCATGGATAGAGAAGCCTGGAGGGCTGCAAATCCATGGGGTCACAAGAGTCAGACATGACTTAAGTGACTAAACAATAATTTACTCCCTCCATCTCTACTATCCTCAAGAGTTCTTCCTGTTCTTGAAACCAATGGGTAATCGTTAAATCCATTTCACCTATATCCTGCCTTACACCACTTTCCAGTCACCTTTCTCTACACTCTCCCTGCCATCTCAGAGTGCCCTACTTCCTTATTCTTTATCCCATAAATACCCAGAGCCCTTCACCTTAGGGTGAAAAGTGAAAGTTGCTCAGTTGTGTCGACTTTGCAACCCCATGAACTGTAGCCTGCCAGGCTCCTCTGTCCATGGAATTCTCCAGGCAGGAATACTGGAGTGGGTAGCCATTGCCTTCTCCATGGGGATCTTCCCAACCCAGGAATTGAATCCAGGTCTCCTGCATTGCAGGCAGATTCTTTACCGTCTGAGCCACCAGGTAGGCCCCTATATATCTTATACACAACTATTCATGGTGGAGTCTGGATAATATAGTTAGGAGGCTTTTAATCTTATGAGAAAATTTCTTAAGTCAAAATTAGACTCATTTTCTGTAAAATTACAGTAGTAACTCTCTTAAGAAACTTTAGCATCAGAGCCAACAAATATGGATATGTAATTACCCAGTTCTAAATGCATGAATATGTAGATAGCACAATCTCCAGCACTATACCTTTGCTTTAGGTGGAGAGCAAAAAATCTACTATAAAAATAAGGATCAAAATAAGAATATGCCATGTGGAAAAACCTATTTCCCCAATGTGTTGTGCAAAGAACAAGTACTTTTAAATCACAGTTTAAGTGAAAAAGTGAAAGTGTTAGTTGCTCAGTTGTGTCAGATTCTTTGTGACTCCTTTGAGTGTAGGCCAGGCTCCTCTGTCCACAGAGTTCTCCAGGCAAGAAAAGACACATTTTGTTGGTCATAGTGATTTTTTAAAGATGTCAGCAGTAAACTAATTTATGTCTTGAAAAATAAGATGTTTAGTTGAATTTTTGGGTTTGATGCTTAAACTTTCTTGGAAGGATCACTATTTTTTATGCATGGAGTATTTACAAACATACATACAAGTAACCTTGTGATACGAGGATAGTAATGATCTAAAAGGTGCATGCATCAGTACAGTAATAAAAACAATCAACTTCAAAAAAAAATGAACTGAATTCTCAACTTAGCTCACTTCATATAATAAAAAAAATACAGTCATCTGAAATTGATGGCTCATCCTCATTTGTTAAAAACAGGCTTCGTTCTTGGGCCAAAGTTTATAAAGAGTCAACAACCTCAGAAAGGTTAAAGCCCACAATTTAGAAGTGACTGGATTCTAAAGTACATGCTGCAGGCACTGCTTGCTTTCCCCCAAGGGAAGTCTACCAGCTGCTGTAACTGCGCCTATTACAGGTATGCAGGCCAGCACACCTATTTCCACAGCTGCTTTTAAGGGGTTCAAGTTTGGTAACGAAGAATAGAAGACATATTTCTGATCACGTCTTTACACCATCTCGGTGGGAGGTGCTGAGGCGCAACGCGTCAACCATCTTAGTCCACAGGCACAGTTTTGACCCTAGCGTAGGGGGTGGAAAGCAGGAACGAGCGACACCCCGGTGGAAATCTGGGGGGAAAGGATGAACCAAACGAGTTGACTGCCCAGCCACCCCATACCAAAGTCCAGCCAACAGATACTATCACTGAAGCGTTTCTCAAAATCATGTATGGCCTGTCGCGTTCCTCCAGAGGCTGACCGAGCACGGCCCTCTCGAGGGAGGTCTGGCCGGAACATCCAAGTGCGGCGGAATGGAGCGACCCGCGAGGCAGCGAGAAGCAGGACGCCGCGCGCTTCCGAGGCAAGTCCGAGCTCGGGGGCTTCCGGCCCCTCCTGACCGGCGTCCGAGGAAGGGCAAACCAAAGGCTGGAAATCCGCCCCACGGACAGTGTTAGCAGGACACCGGCCCACTGCAAAGGGCGGAGTGACCTCTGTCCGCCCAGGGGCGTTCGCGCCGCGCACCACGCTGAGGAGGCCCCGCCGACCNCCCATTCCAGTATTCTTGCCTGAGAAATCCCATGGATAGAGAAGCCTGGAGGGCTGCAAATCCATGGGGTCACAAGAGTCAGACATGACTTAAGTGACTAAACAATAATTTACTCCCTCCATCTCTACTATCCTCAAGAGTTCTTCCTGTTCTTGAAACCAATGGGTAATCGTTAAATCCATTTCACCTATATCCTGCCTTACACCACTTTCCAGTCACCTTTCTCTACACTCTCCCTGCCATCTCAGAGTGCCCTACTTCCTTATTCTTTATCCCATAAATACCCAGAGCCCTTCACCTTAGGGTGAAAAGTGAAAGTTGCTCAGTTGTGTCGACTTTGCAACCCCATGAACTGTAGCCTGCCAGGCTCCTCTGTCCATGGAATTCTCCAGGCAGGAATACTGGAGTGGGTAGCCATTGCCTTCTCCATGGGGATCTTCCCAACCCAGGAATTGAATCCAGGTCTCCTGCATTGCAGGCAGATTCTTTACCATCTGAGCCACCAGGTAGGCCCCTATATATCTTATACACAACTATTCATGGTGGAGTCTGGATAATATAGTTAGGAGGCTTTTAATCTTATGAGAAAATTTCTTAAGTCAAAATTAGACTCATTTTCTGTAAAATTACAGTAGTAACTCTCTTAAGAAACTTTAGCATCAGAGCCAACAAATATGGATATGTAATTACCCAGTTCTAAATGCATGAATATGTAGATAGCACAATCTCCAGCACTATACCTTTGCTTTAGGTGGAGAGCAAAAAATCTACTATAAAAATAAGGATCAAAATAAGAATATGCCATGTGGAAAAACCTATTTCCCCAATGTGTTGTGCAAAGAACAAGTACTTTTAAATCACAGTTTAAGTGAAAAAGTGAAAGTGTTAGTTGCTCAGTTGTGTCAGATTCTTTGTGACTCCTTTGAGTGTAGGCCAGGCTCCTCTGTCCACAGAGTTCTCCAGGCAAGAAAAGACACATTTTGTTGGTCATAGTGATTTTTTAAAGATGTCAGCAGTAAACTAATTTATGTCTTGAAAAATAAGATGTTTAGTTGAATTTTTGGGTTTGATGCTTAAACTTTCTTGGAAGGATCACTATTTTTTATGCATGGAGTATTTACAAACATACATACAAGTAACCTTGTGATACGAGGATAGTAATGATCTAAAAGGTGCATGCATCAGTACAGTAATAAAAACAATCAACTTCAAAAAAAAATGAACTGAATTCTCAACTTAGCTCACTTCATATAATAAAAAAAATACAGTCATCTGAAATTGATGGCTCATCCTCATTTGTTAAAAACAGGCTTCGTTCTTGGGCCAAAGTTTATAAAGAGTCAACAACCTCAGAAAGGTTAAAGCCCACAATTTAGAAGTGACTGGATTCTAAAGTACATGCTGCAGGCACTGCTTGCTTTCCCCCAAGGGAAGTCTACCAGCTGCTGTAACTGCGCCTATTACAGGTATGCAGGCCAGCACACCTATTTCCACAGCTGCTTTTAAGGGGTTCAAGTTTGGTAACGAAGAATAGAAGACATATTTCTGATCACGTCTTTACACCATCTCGGTGGGAGGTGCTGAGGCGCAACGCGTCAACCATCTTAGTCCACAGGCACAGTTTTGACCCTAGCGTAGGGGGTGGAAAGCAGGAACGAGCGACACCCCGGTGGAAATCTGGGGGGAAAGGATGAACCAAACGAGTTGACTGCCCAGCCACCCCATACCAAAGTCCAGCCAACAGATACTATCACTGAAGCGTTTCTCAAAATCATGTATGGCCTGTCGCGTTCCTCCAGAGGCTGACCGAGCACGGCCCTCTCGAGGGAGGTCTGGCCGGAACATCCAAGTGCGGCGGAATGGAGCGACCCGCGAGGCAGCGAGAAGCAGGACGCCGCGCGCTTCCGAGGCAAGTCCGAGCTCGGGGGCTTCCGGCCCCTCCTGACCGGCGTCCGAGGAAGGGCAAACCAAAGGCTGGAAATCCGCCCCACGGACAGTGTTAGCAGGACACCGGCCCACTGCAAAGGGCGGAGTGACCTCTGTCCGCCCAGGGGCGTTCGCGCCGCGCACCACGCTGAGGAGGCCCCGCCGACCGCCCCTCCCCCAGAGGCCTCGACCCCCGTTACCTCAGGGCCTGAGCCCGGAGGAGCCGCTCGGAGACCCCTCCGCGTCACTCCTCAGAGCGACCAGCAGAATGTGAGTCTGGCCGCCGGAAGCCGTGGGCTCAGGCGTCCAGCCTCCCACCCACCCGCCACGCCGTCCCTCCAACCAGGTTCTTACGTCCCTTCAAGCCGTCGCCCTCCGCACGCCGCGCGTGGCACGCCGGGACTCGGGTTTCCGGGCAAAGGGACCCGCGCTCTCCGGAAGTGGCGTCATAGCGCGCGCGTGGCGTGGCGCCGCTTCCGCAAACAGAGTCTCGGATGGCTGGAAGGTAAGTGTGCGGTCGCAGCGCTGGGCTACGTCTTCTTTGTGTGTAGCGGTGGCCGCCGGGGTGGAAGGGGCATTCTAACCACTGGCTGTGCCACTTCGGCGGCTGCTGACGCCCCTCTGCTTGGAGCCAGCCCGGTTTCGAGAGGTCCGAGAGCTGCTTCAGGCCCGGCCGTCTGCTGGAGCGGCCGGCTGCCTGCCCTGCGTGGTGGGCCGGAACCGGAGCCGGGCCGTGCCTGGACGGCTCGGTGCGTCGTCGAGTCCGAGGTGGGTCCGGCGTGGAGCTCACTTGCTTGAGCTCCAGCCCTCGGCCCGGTGAGTTCTGAAAAACCTCGGGTGTGACTGCTGCGCAGATCACCGAGATGCAGGTTTGCTGGTTTATGCGCCTTCTTGTACCCGTCGACTCAGTCTTTCCCTGAGGATTTCCGAGAGGCAACCCTCTTGTGTCGGAACCTAACTCATTACTCAGCTTGGACTCTCACAGTCTTATCCATCTGTTGGGTCGTTTGGAAATCTGTGTCGCTTATTCCGACCGAATTGTCTGTGGAACGTTTCACTGGTGAAAATGTCACAGATAAATATAAATTAACTTTTATTCTCAATACTGAGTTTAGACATTACGTTTCCAGAGAGAATTATAGCTAGGGAAAAGTTAAATCGTTCTATTTGAAATTAAAGCCAGTTTTATTTCCTTATTAGGAAAATGATTACTAGATAATCATTACTAGATAATCATTTTAAACAGTTACTTAGAAAATTACGTCTCTGGGTAATTTTTTTTTCCTCTTTGACTCAACTCTTGTTTTGTCACTTATTAATATCTTGTTACCTCAAACCTTGGATAGTGAAAGTTAATAGCCCTTGAAACCCTTCCTGATTTAGAGTGTCTTGTTTTTACCCATTCCATTAAACAAATTTGTTTATTTTTCTTTTTCTTTATATGGAACACTTCATAACTTTCAGGTTCTTAATTTGCGGAATCTCACTAATTTTCCGACTTTTGCTTTTTCTTCTCTGGTTTGGATAATACAGCTCAGCATTTTAAGTGGTGTATCAGTTGTAAATTTCTTGAAGACTGGCCTTCCCTGGTGGCTCAGTGGTAAAGAATTCGCTTGCCAACGCAGGAGACATGAGTTCCATCCCTGATCTGGGAATATCCATCATGCCATGAAGTGGCTAAGCCCCTGTGCCACAACTGTTGAGCCTGTACTCTGGAGCCAGGGAACCAAAAATACTGAGCCCATGTGCCTCAACTACTGAAGCCTGGGTGCCCTGAAGCCTATGCTCCACAACAAGAGAAGCCACTGCAATGAGAAGTGGGTACACCCCAACTAGAGAGTAGTCCCCACTCCCTGTGAAAGAAGAAGAAGCCTGGGGTGGGCGGGAAGCAACTTCTTGAAGACTAATTCACACAGTCCCTTATTGAGCTATTCTGTAGTACTTCCCTGAATTTGTTGAGTGGCTTAATAAATTCTTGTCCAGTTAATAGCTCATTTATTTTTTTTTACCCTCCCATTTCATCCGCAAGCCTGAGAACATTTGAAAGAGACTAAACAGAGGCCTTACAAATAGCTGAAAAAAGAAGAGACATGAAAACCAAAGGAGAAAGGGAAAGATGTACCTAACTGAATACAGTGTTTCAAACAATAGTAAGGAGAGATAAGAAAACCTTCCTCGGTGAACAAAGAAATAGAGGAAGACAATAGAATAGAAAGACTAGAGATCTCTTCAAAGATTTTAGAGATTCCAAGGGAACACTTCATGGAAAGATGGGCACAGTAAAGGACAGAAACAGTAAGGACCTAGGAGAGGCATCTAATTAAAAAGAAGTGGCAAGAATACACAGAACTGTACAAAAAAGATGTGAATGACTCAGATAACCACAATGATGTGGTTACTAACCTAGAGCCAGACATCCTGGAGCGTGAAGTCAGGTGGGTTTTAGGAAAGCATTACTAGGGGCAAAGCTAGTGGAGGTGATGGAATTCCAGTTGAGCTCTTTAAAATCCTAAAAGCTGATGCTGTTAAAGTGTTGCACTCAATATGCCAGCTAATTTGGAACACTTAGCAGTGGCCACAGGACTGAAAAAGGTCAGTTTTAATTCCAGTCCCAAAGAATGGCAATGTGAAAGAATGTTTGAAGTACTGCTCAGTTGCTGCTCACATGCTAGCAAAGTAATACTCAAAATCCTTTAACCTAGGCTTCAACAGTATGTGAACCGAGAACTTCCAGATGTAAAAGCTGAATTGAAAAGACAAAGGACCCAGAGATCAAATTGCCAACATCCATTGGATCATAGAAAAAAGCAAGAGAATTCCGGGAAAATACCTACTTCTGCTTTATTGACTAGGCTAAAGCCTTTCACTGTGTGGATGGAAACAAACTGTGGAAAATTCTTAAAGAGATGGGAATACCAGGCCACCTTACCTGCCTTCCGAGAAACCTGTATGCAGGTCAAGAAGCAACAATTAGAACCAGACGTGAACAACGGACTGGTTCAAAATTGGACAATTAGTATGTCAAGGCTGTATATTATCACCCTAATTTAACTTCTATGCAGTGTACATCAGGGAAAATGCCAGACTAGATGACTCACAAGCTGGAATCAAGATTGCCAGGAGAAATATCAACAACCTCAGATATGCAAATGATACCCTGCTAATGGCAGAAAGCAAAGAGGAGCTAAAGAGCCTCTTGATGAAGGTGAAAGAGGCGAATGAAAAGCCTGCTTAAAACACAACATTAAGAAAAACCAAGATCATGGCATCTGGTCCCATCACTTCATGGCAAATGAGGAAAAAATGGAAACAGTGACAGACTTTATTTTTGGGGGCTCCAAAATCATTGCAGATGGTGGCTGCAGCTATGAAATTATAAGACACTTGCTCCTTGGAAGAAAAGCTATAACAAACCTAGACAACATATTAAAAAGCAGAGACATCACTCTGCTGACAAAAGTCCGTCTAGTCAAAGCTGTGGTTTTTCCAGTAGTCACGTATAGATGTGAGAGTTGGACCATAAAGAAGGCTGAGTGGCAAAGAATTGATGCTTTCGATCTGTGGTGCTGCAGAAGACCCTGGAGAGTTCCTTGGACAACAAGGAGATCAAACCAGTCAATCCTAAAGAAAATCAACCCTGAATATTCATTAAAAGGACTGATGCTGAAGCTCTGATACTTTGACCACTAATGTGAAGAGCCTACTCACGGGAAAGACCCTGATGCTGGGAAAGATGCAGGAGAAGACGGGGATGACAGAGAATGAGATGGTTGGATGGCATCATCTACTCAATGAACATAGTTTGAACTCTGGAAGATGGTGAAGGGCAGGGAAGCGTGTCCATGGGGTCACATAGTTGGACACATCTTAGTGACTCAACAACAACAATGGTCATGGGTCTTGAAACTTCTTTCTACTCTCTTCACTCTCTACCTGATTCTGACATCCATTGCAAACTAAGGATTTTACTAGTCCCAGGCTTGTCCTGCTCTTGGTTTTCAGTGTTGCTAGGCCAAAAGAAATACCTAACAGTTTCCCTAAGTGGCTTAGTTCAAACAATTTGTGTGTCCTAACAACTTAATTTTAAAAAATAATACACAGATTGAAGGAATAGTGTTTAGTTCTTCAGTTTAGCCGCTCAGTCATGTCCGACTCTTTGCGATCCCATGAATTGCAGCACGCCAGGCTTCCCTGTCCATCACCAACTCCCAGAGTTTACTCAAATTCACATCCATCGAGTTGGTGATGCCATCCAGCCATCTCATCCTCTGTCATCCCCTTCTCCTGCCCCCAATCCCTCCCAGCATCAGAGTCTTTTCCAGTAAGTCAACTCTTCACATGAGGTGACCAAAGTACTGGAGTTTCAGCTTTAGCATCAGTCCTTCCAAAGAACACCCTGGGCTGATCTCCTTCAGAGTAGACTGGTTGGCTCTCCTTGCAGTCCAAGGGACTCTCAAGAGTCTTCTCCAACACCACAGTTCAAAAGCATCACTTCCTCGGCACTCGGCTTTCTTTATAGTCCAACTCTCGCATCCATACATGACCACTGGAAAAACCATAGCCTTGACTAGANAGGTCAGGTGGTCTGGTATTCCCATCTCTTGAAGAATTTTCCACAGTTTATTGTGATCCACACAGTCAAAGGCTTTGGCATAATCAATAAAGCAGAAATAGATGTTTTTCTGGAACTCTTGTTTTTTCCATGATTTGGCGGATGCTGGCAATTTGATCTCTGGTTCCTCTGCCTTTTAGTTCTGAGTTACCACAGATGCATAGTAATGGAATGTGTACATCTGTTGAGTACTGGACTTGAGATTAGATTTGACACCAACTGCACTTCTTGTTTTACATTGCTTTTCTAGGGTACCACCAAAGTCTTAGCTTCACAAGGTTCTTTTGTCATGTAAAGAAAAATATAGTGCAAGCTACTCAGTTTAAACTATGTTCTACTTGATGGTGTATCTGTGATACCTTCCAGGTGTCAGATATCACTAAGTTTTCATTAAACTTTAAAATACCCTGCTGTTCACATATGAATTTGTTAACAGTGTCCAGCACACATTTTGGGAGCCAAGGCTGTAGAGTAAGGGTCAGGATAGAAATGGAACTGACTTCATTTACTGTGACAACCTTTGTCAGTTTTAATATCGGTGGTAACTTTTATGGATTAGATTATGGAAGTATTTGGGGATTATAATTAGTATTAGCATTTTTAGAAATTCATGTGCAATATGTATCAGTATTGTTTTCAATATTCTCTAATGAGTTTTTTAAAATTCTTACTTGATCACTGAAACTAAATGGCCAACTTCTGATTTAAATTGCTTTTAAAGTCTCAGCATTATTTTTACAAGTAATATCAAATTTTTACCATTCCAGTGTCAATTCATGAAGTTTGACCATCATTTAAGTAATCAAAAATGGAAAATTCTGCAAAAGCAGAAGAACATGAAAAAATCTTTCATAAAGAAGCAAAAATATCATTAGATTCAGAAACAGAGTCATCATTCATTATTAATGAAAATACAACCTCTCCTGAGACTGGTCTTTCTGCAGAGGCTCCTACTTGTGGGCAAGTAAACACACCAAAAAAGAGAAAAATGGAGTTTGAGGATGACCTTGTAAAGGAAAGTTCTAGTTGTGAGGAAGACACTCCATCCAAGAAAAGAAAACTTGATGCTGAAATTGCCCCAGAGGAAAAAGGTTCTGGTGATGACGAAGGCATTTCAAGGAAAAGAAGAATAGAAACTGATGGTTTTCCAAAAGATGAACCTACTGGAGATGGCACTCAGAAAAGGAGAAAAATAGAACTTGAAGATGTTCCTGAAAAGCAAAAGGTATTTTGAATGCATTTTTTAAAATTCATAATGGAATATGTCAGATTGAAATGTGGAGCAGTTATGAAATACCTTTTTTTTAAAAACATAATTTTAATAACTTAGAGGTTCCGTTTTTTAAATTTAATTTATTTATTTTTACTTTACAATATTATATTGGTTTTGCGATACATCAGCATGAATCCGCCATGGGTGTACACATGTTCCCAATCCTGAATCCCTCTCCCACCTCCCTCCCCATACCATCCCTCTGGGTCATCNGAACCTACTGGAGATGGCACTCAGAAAAGGAGAAAAATAGAACTTGAAGATGTTCCTGAAAAGCAAAAGAACTTGGAAGGACACAGCTCCGCAGTGGCTGCTCACTACAACGATCTCCAGGAAGTTGGTTTGGAGAAGCGTAGCCAAAATAGAATTTTTTATCTAAGAAACTTTAATAATTGGATGAAAAGTGTCCTCATTGGTGGATTTTTAGAAAAGGTGAGACAGAAAAAGAAATGTAATATCACTGTTTTGGACCTAGGATGTGGTAAAGGTGGAGATTTGCTCAAGTGGAAAAAAGGAAGAATTGACAAGTTAGTTTGTACTGATATCGCTGATGTTTCTGTCAGACAGTGTCAGCAGAGGTATGAGGACATGAAAAACCGTTGTCGTGATAATGAGTATATTTTCAGTGCAGAATTTATAACTGCTGATTGTTCAAAGGAACTCCTAACTGATAAGTTTCGTGACCGAGAAATGTGCTTTGACATCTGCAGTTGTCAGTTTGTCTGCCATTACTCATTCGAGTCCTATGAGCAAGCTGACATCATGCTCAGAAATGCGTGTGAGAGGCTGAGCCCTGGAGGCTATTTTATTGGTACCACTCCCAATAGCTTTGAATTGATAAGACGCCTTGAAGCTTCAGAAACAGAATCATTTGGAAATGAAATCTATACTGTGAAATTTCAGAAGAAAGGAGATTATCCTTTATTTGGCTGCAAATATGACTTCAACTTGGAAGGTGTTGTGGATGTCCCTGAATTCTTGGTCTACTTTCCATTATTAAATGAAATGGCAAAGAAGTACAATATGAAATTAGTCTACAAAAAAACATTTCTGGAATTCTATGAGGAAAAGATTAAGAACAATGAAAAGAAAATGCTGTTAAAACGAATGCAGGCTCTGGAGCCATATCCTGCAAATGAGAATTCCAGACTTGCCTCTGAGAAGGTGGGTGACTATGAACATGCAGCGAAGTACATGAAGAACGGTCAAGTGAAGCTACCTTTGGGGACTTTAAGTAAATCAGAATGGGAAGCTACAAGTATTTACTTGGTTTTTGCATTTGAGAAGCAGCAGTGAGCATGTCACACGTGCAGTGACACCAGAGCAACTGTGTTCTGTCTTATACAGATTTGAACAGTCCACCTTCCATAGATCTGACGCCCTTGTTAAATGTAACTATTCTCAGCGGGCAGGATGCTGCCGGAAACATCAGTGTACAAATGGAACTTTTGCTGTCTGTGACAGATGAACTTTGTGTGTGTATATAAGAATGAGATGGGACCTTTGTCTTTAAAAATCTATTTTTAAGTAATGTTCTAAGAATACCATTTGCCCCCACTCTCGTAGCTCATAAAAATTATAAAATGATGTGTTAAAGCCTGAGTTCTTTCACCAGTGCTCTGCTTCATCCAGTGTTTATTTACAGTGTTAAACGTATTGCAGTTGTAGAATTGTTGGGAGTGTACTAATTCACAGGGATGTGTGCTCATTTCCGAAGTTTTGTTAAGTGTTTTTCAGGGTTAAAATNATAGCTCATAAAAATTATAAAATGAAAAAAAAAAAAAAAGAAAGAAAGCATCACTATGAACAAAGTTAGTGGAGGTGATGTAATTCCAGTAGAGCTATATCAAATCCTGAAAGATGATGCTGTCAAAGTGCTGCACTCAATATCCCAGCAAATTTGAAGAACTCAGCCACAGGCCACAGGACTGGAAAAGGTCAGTTTTCATTCCAATTCCAAAGAAAGCCAACACCAAAGAATGAGCAACTACTGCACGATTGCACTCATCTCACATGCTAGTAAAGTAATGCTCAAAATTCTCCAAGCCAGGCTTCAGCAATATGTGAACTGTGAACTTCCTGATGTTCAAGCTGATTTTAGAAAAGGCAGAGGAACTAGAGATCAAATTGCCAACATCATGGAAAGAGCAAGANTGATGCTGGGAGGGATTGGGGGCAGGAGAAGAAGGGGACGACAGGATGAGATGGCTGGATGGCATCACCAACTTGATGGACATGAGTCTTGAGTGAACTCCAGGAGTTGGTGATAGACAGGGAGGCCTGGCGTGCTGCAATTTATGGGGTCAGTACACTCTTAAAAATGATTAAGGACCTCGAAAGCTTTTGTGTATGTAGTTACACCTGTTGATTTTGGAAATTAAAACCGACAGTTTTAAAAGTAGCTTTAATTTATTACAAGTATAATATAAAAGTATTTTTGCAAATTCTTTTAAAGTCTGTAATAATAAAAGACAGCTGAATTTGCATCTCTGCGTCTGCATCAGTATGTTATGATGTGTTTTATGAGCAGTGAAATGGAATTATTTGATGTGAAACTCCATTAAATCTATCTTGCACTTTTCCCTGTAAGATTTTGTTTACTAAAATTATGCAGATCTTCTAAACGTGGGCATCGAGAAATCACATTGGTTTAATATCACCATAGTCAGAAAACTCTTTAGTATTGGGACAATGCCCAGCCCATTGTGATAGAAAGTTTTTTCAGAGTTGTAGTTTCCACTTGAAAGCTCAGGTTTCTCATTGGTAACAAATACCATCTGTAGTTTTCACTTGTTTCATTTTGAAGAAAAGGTCTGCCAGATTACCAGATCTGAATAACCAGTTTGTCTGTCTGTTCTTCAAGTGAAAACAATTTTTGTATAAAAAAATTGGCCAGTACAGCTCACAGTCACACCAGTCCTGTTCAGATAGACTTTGTTATATAGCAGAAATGTTTTGAATATTTTATAAAATTAATGTTTACTGCCTTATCAAGGACATTCCTAAGTGAAATTGGCTTCCCCCCTTCCCCTTTTTTATCTTACTGAGCTGGTTTATAGCAGTGAAAAATATATCAAGAATTACCAGTATCACTGGTGCTCCTACTTGATATTCATGACACAGTATCAACTGTTATTTCTTTGTGTTAGTCACTCAGTCATGTCTGACTCTGAAACTCCATGGATTTTAGCCCACCAGGCCCCTCTGTTCATGGCATTCTCCAGACAAGAATATGGGAGTGGGTAGCTATTCTCTTCTCTAGGGGATCTTCCTGACCCAGGGATTGAATCTGGGTTTCCTGCATTGCCACCAGATTCTTTACCACTGAGCCACCAGGCAAGTCCTTAGACTGCAAGTAGATCAAACCTGTGANTTTTAGCCCACCAGGCCCCTCTGTTCATGGCATTCTCCAGACAAGAATATGGGAGTGGGTAGCTATTCTCTTCTCTAGGGGATCTTCC
The DNA here is from genome assembly GCA_006410615.1 of Neotragus moschatus. Classification (NCBI taxonomy): domain Eukaryota; kingdom Metazoa; phylum Chordata; class Mammalia; order Artiodactyla; family Bovidae; genus Neotragus; species Neotragus moschatus. Next base: position 768,075 of record SJYA01002878.1, read on the forward strand.
TGACCCAGGGATTGAATCTGGGTTTCCTGCATTGCCACCAGATTCTTTACCACTGAGCCACCAGGCAAGTCCTTAGACTGCAAGTAGATCAAACCTGTGAATCCTAAAGAAAATCAACCCTGAATATTCATTGGAAGGACTGATGCTGAAGCTGAAGCTCCAACACTTTTGCCACCTGATGCAAAGAGCTGACTCATTGGAAAAGACCCTAATGCTGGGAAAGATTGAGGGCAAGAGGAAAAGGGGGTGACAGAGGATGAGATGGTTGGGTGGCATCATCGACTTGATGGACATGAGTTTGAGTAAACCCCAGGAGTAGGTGATGGACAGGGAACTCTGGTGTGCTGCAGTCCATGGGGTCGCAAAAAGTCAGACATGACTGAGTAACTGAACAACATCCACTGCTGCTTCTGTACCTGTAGTGCAAGTCTCAACACTGGGAAAAAACAAATAACATTTTATTAGGAAAATATAAAGAGCTTAGTGTACAGAGTTAGGTCTTATAATGCAAATTGGAATCTAAACTTTCTGCTTTAAACTTTGAAAAAGCATTTAAAAATCATGATAGAACTTCTCTGTTGTCAGTACTTATTGAGAAAAGTATTTAATTCATTCTGAAAAGTATCGGTCATTTGCGTTGGAACAGAAGACTTTATTCTCCCTTGTTTTGAAGGAAATAGAACCTTTTTGCTTTTCTAAGGCTAGATTCCTTGCCAGAGTTCAACAGTTGAGATGAAATCCAGATTGTGTCATTTTTGTGTTTCTGATGTAACTCTGTGGGCATTGGCTGACATCACTGATGCCTATTCCCCTTCCAGATATCGCTGATGTTTCTGTCAGACAGTGTCAGCAGCGGTATGAGGACATGAAAAACCGTTGTCGTGATAATGAGTATATTTTCAGTGCAGAATTTATAACTGCTGATTGTTCAAAGGTATGTGTTTTTTTAGAAGTATGTCTTTATATTTTTAGTTTGAATAAGTGATTTGTTTTAAAAATCAACTCATTTTTAAAAAATGTGCTTTGAAACATTAAAAATCTTAGGACATGGCATTTTTAATTTTAGCTAGAAATTTCCATTAATGATACATTTCCTTAAATGAATGACTCACCGAATACTGGTGGGTTTTAGCTTTTAATACTTTTACTTTGGAAGTAGTTTGTTGCTTTTCTGTTTGGACACTTTTTTCTAGTATTTTGAAATAGATCTGCACTTAGGTTTTGTTTACCTTGTAATTTGTTTGACCAGCTTCCCAACTGTCACAGTCTGGTGACACCTGTTTCTGAATCTCTTTGACAGCTGAAGTTCAAGACTGCAGAGGCACTTGAAATGCTGAAAATCTCCCCCTTGAACTTTCTCTCTCTTTTCTGACTTGTTAGCTCGTTAAATTATTATAGATACCTTTAACTACACATTTTGTTTGCAGTTGTGAAGGTGGAAAGAAGTGGTAATATACTGCTAGAAAGTTAGAAACCTTTAAAAAACATTTTGCGTTTTTCAGAATTTCCCAGGGAGTTCTCTGGCAGTCTGGTGATTAGGATTTGGCACTTTCACCACTGTAGCCCAGGTTCAATCCCTGATTGGGGAATTAAGAGCCTGTTAGCTGCACAGCACAGCCTAAAAAATAAAAAATGTCTCAAAGGCCGGTTTTGTGTTTTTCGTAAACCCAAGTATATAGGTCAACATAATTTTACTTTAGTTTTCCAGTAAAGCCAATTAAAGAATCAATTCCTTTAAATGTCATATGTTTGTTTGATGTATTCTTAGTATGATTCCAGAATCTCTAGTTTTTAAAATTACTATGAAAGTGGGAATCAAATTATATTGAACCAGAAAAGAGAGAACATTTTTATTATGATCCTTAAGATACATAATGATAGAGGAAAGGTTGGTTGGAGGGCATGTCAACTTTTATTTTAAGGATCCTAATATTAGAAATTCACTAATTATGTTACAGCCAATTTCAAAATCTTGACCCATTATAATTTGTTTTAGGAACTCCTAACTGATAAGTTTCGTGACCGAGAAATGTACTTTGACATCTGCAGTTGTCAGTTTGTCTGCCATTACTCATTCGAGTCCTATGAGCAAGCTGACGTCATGCTCAGAAATGCATGTGAGAGGCTGAGCCCTGGAGGCTATTTTATTGGTACCACTCCCAATAGCTTTGAATTGATGTAAGTACTTTCATATATTGTGGTTTATAAAATATTCAAAATAAAGCTTATTTTAGAGCAGCAGATATTTATCAGAAATAGAGTTTATAGAAGGGCTGAGCACTTTGATAATGTATTTGTGTAGATAATCTGGTTTTAAGTTAAAAAGTCAGACTTACAGATGAACCTTTAAAACATCTTTGTGTTTTAGTTGGGGACTGATGTTGCATTCAGCCAAAAAGCCAGAGTTGGTATTGCTAGATAAACTCTAGATCAGATGAGACTTAACCAGCTGTCATGATAATGAAGCCTATTTCTAGCATAATTTTGTTAGTGAGATTGTTAATGATATTTTAGCATATTGCTTATTAAAAGTAGCTCAGACCCACTTCACAGCTATCAATTGCATCATGTGTGTTCCCCTCCATATTTACTCTGATCAAAATAAAGTAGACTTAATAATAGATTTGATTTTGGGGGGGTTGTATAACTTACAGAAGACGCCTTGAAGCTTCAGAAACAGAATCATTTGGAAATGAAATCTATACTGTGAAATTTCAGAAGAAAGGAGATTATCCTTTATTTGGCTGCAAATATGACTTCAACTTGGAAGGTGTTGTGGATGTCCCTGAATTCTTGGTCTACTTTCCATTATTAAATGAGTAAGAATGTCATTAATCTATTACTTTTCTCTTTTGAGGGCTTCCCAGGTGGGTCTAGTGGTAAAGAACTCACCTGCCAATGCAGGAGACATTAAAGATGAGGGTTTGATTGCTGGGTCAGGAAGATTCCCTGGAGGAGGGCATGGTAACCCACTCCAGTGTTCCTGCTTGGAGAATCCCATGGACAGAGGAGCCTGGCAGACTACAGTCCATAGGGTCACAAAGAGTCAGACAGGACTGAAGAGACTTAGCACATAGCACATTCTCTTCTTGCATAAGAATGAAGGTAAAGGGGGGAAAAGCAGTATTTCTATTTGTCTCTTATTTTAAGTGGGATCCTAAAAAGTATAGCCTGAATAATGACAAAACTAAGACTCAACGGTTGGTGCCATAGGTCACTTTCAGCCTTACTCATTTAGTTTCTTTTATTCCTGAAACTATTTTATCCTGTAAGCAAGAAAAGGAAGCCTGTTGCCTACAACTTGTGGCATGAAATAACTGACAACTAGAAATAGCAAAGATTTGTTTTTAAGTGACTACTGGTACTTGGGTAACTAAAATTAGTCCTCCCAAAGTAGGGATCCTCCTTTTGACTGGAATAGGTATATTAAAAGTTGTTTTATATTTCACTATAGCTTATGAAATTGTGACTCACAGCCGTGGTGTTAGTAAAATCCTGATTCAGGAATGTATTCATGAGCCTGAATTCTTAGGAGTCCTGGCAAACCATAACCCCAGGGAAACTGAGGTTTCAGGCTTTATCGGGTAGGGCTCTAAGGCCTAATGAGACATCTTGGTCTTGGGGGTTTCCCTGAGAGGAAGTGTGGAAGAGTCAAGTTAAATGTGGGCCATGTCACAGCTGACCAAAGTGTATTTCCTTCTTTTTATTTTTTCTTCTTTTTAAAACAAAGCCTTCATTAACTGAGGAAAAGGTCAAGCTTTGTTTTTTTTACTTATTTTTAGATGGTGATTATTTATAATTGTGTCTCAGTCAGCTTGTAAATTTATGGATGTAGGATTTTCAGGAGTTCTACAGTGTATAAAACTTTTATAGAAAATAAAAATGAAAATGAAAAGAAAATGAAGTGGCATGTGATTAAACATGGAAAATATTATGCACAATTTATAAATCTGAAAGTTAAAAAATTTATATCACATTTTCCTTATAATTAGCAAACTTTGGGGAAATGTTATGCTTGAAGAAATTAAAACGTTTTTAGTATGTTATTTTATATGTTTGGTATGTTAGCTTGGTGCTTTTGGTTGACGGTGATTTGAGTATACCCCAAAAGATAAAGAATGAAATGAAAGTTTTTTGTTTTTTTTTTAATGGCTGAGCAAACATTAGCAGTCTTTTCTGCTTGTATTGCTAATGATGATAAACATATCAAGTAATAAATTGTCACTTTAATTTTCAACTTTTTATAAATTTTTTATCGAGATAAGTATTCATTCAGAGAGACAATCTGAAAATGTATAAGGATCCAAGCCGCCTTTGCTGTCTTGTTAATTAGCTTTCATATGCAAACCTATTCAAATTGGTCAGATTGAGTCTCTGTTCTTTGTAATTATGATATTTGTAGATGTAAAGCTCGGTTTCCCTCATAAAGGCTTATTTTGGATATTTTTTGATAGAAAATGAACTGCCTGGGATAGAAGAGGCTTTATATTGACCTGTGTTGTCTTCCCAAGAGGTCTGATGCAAGTGTCAGGGACTCTTGCTGTCCACGCGGCTCTTACCTGCAAAGCTGAGTGGCCCTCCAGTGTTCCCATTCTCTCTGTCCCCTCATCTGTCACATCGAGGGTCCCTTTTCAGGATTTTTCCTGTTCCTTCTCTCATCTTTTATCTGTTGCCTGAAATCCTCAGGTTCCCTTTTGTTGTCTACAGATGCGCAGTAATCTGCTTCGGCAATTGCACTGGGAAAGATATATACACAGAGCAAAGGGAGACCTAATGTAATTAGGACTTGAGGAAGCCACCTGGGAGAAAGTGACATCTAAGTCAATATCTGAAGGGTGTCTTGTTGGCCAGTTTTGCCCTAAGTGTGCTGGGGAGCCAAAGAAGGTTTTAGAAGGACATGAGCTGTGCACTTTTGAAGCTTCATCTGACTGCAGTTGGAAAATTGGTTGAGGGGAGGGTAAGAATAAAAGCAAGGAAACAAGCACACGAAGTGGCACCATATTGAATGGTGATGGTGATAAAGAAGACCGGTGGCTGGTGTCGGGATTGGAAGTGGGCCTGTTCCAAGTACGTTTTGCAGGTTAATGGAGAGGATGCAGTGGCATGCTGAGCACTGGGCACAGGGAGGGGTGGCAAGGGGCATTAGATGGTTTACTGAAATAGCAAAGACTGGCAGGAGAACAGGCTGGTGGGATTCAGCCCTGCAGGCCTGGGATTGTCCTGGTGGAGATTTCTAGGGAACATGGAGTGAATGTGACAAAAGCCAGGACTGAGCTGCAAGGATCTGGGCTGCTTTTTTCAGAACCATGACATCTGGAAGTTGGGAAAAGAGACCTGTAAAAACCTGTGAAGATGCAGTTCAAGATGTAGGATAAAAATTAATAGTTTGTCTTGCCAAGGAATCCAGTAGATGAAAGGGAATATTTTTTCCTTTCTCTTCCTGGCCTATTTGTTATGTTACTGGAGTTCCCTGTGACCCAGGGAGATCTAACTGCATGGTTTTTTCAGGTCACTAGGGTGTTGCCCTTCACTTATTTCACATGGTCCTCTTATGAATGCGTAAGGTTTTTAGTTAAGCCCAAAAGATGTTACTGTTGTGTAAAGAATTACAAATATTTTGGAAGCCTTTTCATGAAAGAATCTTTTTTGGACAGAATGGCAAAGAAGTACAATATGAAATTAGTCTACAAAAAAACATTTCTGGAATTCTATGAGGAAAAGATTAAGAACAATGAAAATAAAATGCTGTTAAAACGAATGCAGGCTCTGGAGGTGAGTATTTACAAATTGTGTAAAAATCCCAGGTTATTGCAGACTTGTTTGGTTGTTTCTGAGATTCCTTTCAAGGCCATGGACACACTCAGTATTAATATAAATTGCACAGATAATTGGTGCCAGTGCTAGACTGTTCAGCACCTAGGACAGAGCTTTAACATGGGCTGTCAGGACTGTCGGCATTTGGGGCTGCTCTGTATCTGAAGCATGAATTTTTACACTACAGGAATAAGCAAATTTATTTCTCATTGGCAAAAATGTGTTGATTATAATGGTTCCAAAATGATTTTTTGATTAATAAAGAAAGATGTGTGAGCCTAGTTATAACGATTTAAAATTCACGATCTGAAACTGCAATTATGTTTGCACCAACCTAATACATAAAATGGATTGAAAATAATGCTTGAAGTAATTTGAATATCAGACATTTGGTCACCATATCTTTAAAAACACAGCATTTTTTTGAGGCCCTTCTTCATATTCTGTGTAATTGTGGAGACGATCTGTATTGGAGGCTGGATGTTTTCCTTCTGTTCCAAAACTCCCGAGGTTCTTCTGACTGAACATTTTATTTGTATTATTTCCAATTGCTGTTCGTACTTCCATGGCGTTAAGTCACTGTAACATTCAGATGAATGTTTAACTCTTGTGTTGATAACTTCCTTCAGGTTTGAGTTGTGGCAGAAAAAACCTTTGCCCAGGACTCACAGAGATACAGGTGTTTGCTGCCAAGTGGTCTTGGCGGCGATTCAGGACACTGTTCAGTCCCTCTGTGACACTCTGTAATTCTAGATACTCTGGCCATGCTCATTGTTAACACAGCAGCTTCTTTGTTCAGAGAAGATTCCCTTCACTCCTTTTTTAAAAAATATTTCAAAAGTATGTGTAGTTTTTATTTCTGAAGTAATACTTAAAGGTTATTGTCTCATTTCAGTGATTTATGGTGTTTCATTCTGAATTGTAAATTTCAACGTAACGACTCAACTAGGAATTTCCCTTGATTCCTTAGCCATATCCTGCAAACGAGAATTCCAGACTTGCCTCTGAGAAGGTGGGTGACTATGAACATGCAGCGAAGTACATGAAGAACGGTCAAGTGAAGCTACCTTTGGTAAGGTTTCATTGTTTAACAAGTCTTATAGGAAAATGGAAACTTAAATTATTTCACTAGTTTACAGTACTTGGGTTCACTGACTTATAAATCAGATACACTTTAGCCTATTTCTCCTAAGTTATGACCTTTTATAATTGTAGAATACAGAATAAACTACACTTTAATGCTGAGAAATGTAGTGCTGTATTTGAGAAAGTAGAATGGGAGGAATGTTCTTGGCTTGGCTTGGCTTGAGAGTTTTCTTGATGTATCATTGTATCTTAGCCTGGACACTACTGACTAGCAGTGTTCCATAGATATAATTCAGGGGCTTATGAACTTAGATGGGAAAAAGTTACATCTTCACAGACTTCTATGTGGAAGTTCACATTTTCCTTAATTATGAATGCTCCACAACCATAGTGGTATTACTAGTTGTAGCTGTGACTTTGTTATCAATAGAAGTTATAGATATTTGTGTAACACATTTTTGCTGACATCTTATAGTATTGATGTTTATTTATCACTTCAACATTTATCACTTCTTTATTTCCTTAGTTATTAGGCTTATCACTGTATCTTATTACTCAGTGTCTTTGCAAAATAGCAAGTATGTTACTAAATACAGTTTAGTTCCTTTGTATGATAGATACTTTGTGATTTCCTTTGTAAAAACAGGAAAGTCTTATTCCCTCCTGCAGTATTATTTGATGTTTCAAGATAGGCCAAAATTTTTTCTCCCAGGTTAAAAATGCAAGCCCAGTACTTTTTCCAGTTATAAATGATACCCTGTTGATGCAGATTCACCCTTTGATTAAGAATCAGTGGTTTAGAGAATTGGCAGGAGTGCAAAATGATGAGAAGATGGCATTAAAGTTAATCTCATTGATTTATTTTATATTCAGATCACAGTAATATTAACAGTGAATTGTATGTATATTTATAGTGAAGTTAAGGTTTTGGAGCACCTCTGTTATTGAAAAATAAGTATACGTGTGCTTCTATATTCAATCTGAAATTTTCTTCCTTATTTTTTTTAATTTTAGGGGACCTTAAGTAAATCAGAATGGGAAGCTACAAGTGAGTATATCGTCAGTGTAGGTTTACTGACATTTGCAAAGATTGCTTCAAAGTGATTGTTAAAATTGGAAGACTTTAGACATTTTTCTGACACAGATTGTGAGGGGATGATTGTGTTCACACAAAATTCCTATAAATGTCTAGTTCCCCTTGTCTGGCAAGGCTGTTCAGTGCCAAAAGAAAGCATATGCAGGGTGTTCCTTAACGTAAACTCTGAGCGTTCTTAACTATTTCCATTGTCTGCTCGTTACTGCAAAGCCATCTGTATTTTACATCTTTACCTCACATTTCTGTTGGGAATTTTGGCTTATGGACCACTTCCTTGTGTTTTACTTGGTTGTGGCCTCTCTGATGTTAACAGTGAAAGCTTAGATGCTAAATCGTTCAATTAAGCAGCACTGAGCAGGATGTCTTGGAGGATGTGTGGCTGGGAACGGCCACTTCTGAAGTGAAGTGCATGTGTCTGGCTGAGCAGTCAGAGGCCTGGCCAGTTCTCAAGCTTCCAGAGCCTCCCTGCCAGGGTGATGGTGGTGCCCCATATGGTCACCCTGTGGACTTAAAAGGCAGTTCCCATTCTTCGCTTAAATATTTGTTGATTATATTGAAGAGAAAATCAGGTAATCAGAGATGAACACTTTGAATATTGAGTTACATAAAGATCTATGAAAGGGCTTTGGGGGATACAAAAAAATAAATACTACCTCTCTGCCTCGCAGTGGAAGAAACATAAGTAAGTGACTTCTAGGCAAATTGTTCTACACGCTAAAGTTCTTGTAATGGGGAAAACAGATGAAGGCGTACTCAGTGAAAACTAGAGAAATTGGAAAATAATAACAGATGGTGTTATGGAATGTTTAGCCTGGGCCTGGTCGCTGTTGGAAGCTTTCATGTGTTATGCTTCATTCTATCCTCACAGCTTCATGAGTAGACTACTGTTAATCATGTCTCCTTTTCACAGATAAGAAATCAGGCAGATAGCTTGGCTAAGGTCAGAGAGCTAACCCAGGTGCTTTACACTTGCAGCCTTCGCCTCACAGAAGCCCATGTGAAAGGAGGAGTCTTAGGACTTGCTGAATGGAAAGAGAGGAAAAGGGAAGACAAGGGCTAACACTTTGAGGTTGTTTGTCTCAGGATATTGTTTCCTTTAGTAGAAATGGGATTGGAAGATACTAGAGACATCATCTGTGATGAATGTGGGAATGTGTGCAGAAACCGACACATTTCTTTGGCTTCCCTGGAGTGCAGATAGGCAGCTGCCTTAGCTGTCCTGTCAGTGCCAAAGGGCAGTACAGCAGGATAACCTTGGGCAGAGGTCGTGGTGGTGGTGCTGGATCAGTGGCCACAGGGCAGCCAGGATCATCGTGTCAGGGCTGTCTGCTCTGTGACAGGTTACACGCCTACAACCTAGAGGGCTTTGTGGGTTGTGCCACAGTCTGAGAAGCTGTATTTTAAACTCCTACTGGTCTAATCATGAGCTCATATTTCCAGAGCTTGCTGCTCGTCTAGAAGATGCTTTAAATGTGTTGCTGACAAATCAGAAGTGGTTCAAGTTTTGTTTGTTTAAATCCTAATGGAAATGCTGGCACAGAAGGCATTTTATATATAATTAGTGAGACTTCCAGAATTTTTGAGTTAGAAAAGAGAAAGTTACTCATTGCTGATCTGAAATTGAACATTAGTTTTCAGTGACCCTACATCAGAGCAGCCCAGGACAGCCAGGTTACCTGCAGTAGGTGCAGAAGTATTTGGGGTGGGTTTGGCAGGGTTGGTTGTAGACAGAGTACTTAGAATGCAGGACAAGCTCTGATGCCGAACTGTCCTGAGCCTCGGGACTTGCTCATGAGAGCTTTAGGTTGCTCCGCTATCTGACCCTCAAGAGGAATTTACAGTATTGGTGACCACTTTTCCTGTTTTCTGCCCTTCTGTTGCTCTGCTGCCAGCCATCTTCATTACTCCTAAAAGACTCGGGAGGTAGTAAATGAGGAGTAAAGAACAGCATGATCAGAGAGGTGTTAGGGGAGACTACCTTGGTGCTTCTGTGCAGTCTGGATTGGGGGGCAGAGAGCTCGAGGATTGGGAGGCCCTTACATGGTCTACCATCCTTCATCCGTCCCCTGTTCCACTGTTGACCCAGGGGGCAAGGCTTCCTTGTCACATGGCTTCTTATCTTGACTTGCTGCTTGAATGTCCTTGTGAACATCCTGAACATGCTTGTGATATCGAGACATCGTCATCTCTGGCGTTTTCATAACTAGAACATCTGTCAGTTTAGAAGAAGATAAGTTTGAACTTCAGTGATTCAGGATGAGGAGCTGCAGGTATAGTTGGATGTCTGAGTGAACACAAGTGGAGCAGGAGGCCTGGTTTCAGGGAGCATACTCTTGCGGCTGGGTGTGTCTCTGCTGGGGTTATGAGTCCTCAGGTAGCCTTGGCCCACTTTTCTTATCATGCCCTTAGCACTACAGCTGGATAATTGGATGAACTTCAACATGCACGTTATATTCCTTTACAGTTTTTTTTAGAGTTCACCCACCCCCAAGTAGCAAACTTAAGAGTACCCTGCACTCACAGTAGTGTAGTTATTCCAGGTAAAAATAATTAAATCATAAAGTTTCCAGTTTTCATTTTCTTTGCTTCTATACTTTTTTTTCCCTCAACCTGTCAGTAGAGATTTTAGAGCTATTGAGTTGGATTGCTCCATGGCTGTGATGTCAGAGTATTACAGTAGGTGAATATTTATTTTCAAGTAGATAGATATGATCCCATATATACCTAAGTATGACTCACAATTATGGAAGAACTCTTAGAAATAAATAATGGAACTTTTCTTTCAAAAGCTGCTTGAGAATTTTCACCAAATTATGAGTAAGACCAAGACTGTTGCCCTGAGGATATGAGAAACCAATCTCTAATTTTATTTGTTTTCTTTTTAGGTATTTACTTGGTTTTTGCATTTGAGAAGCAGCAGTGAGCACGTCACACGTGCAGTGACACCAGAGCAACTGTGTTCTGTCTTATACAGATTTGAATGGTCCACCTTCCATAGATCTGACGCCCTTGTTAAATGTAACTATTCTCAGCGGGCAGGATGCTGCTGGAAACGTCAGTGTACAAATGGAACTTTTGCTGTCTGTGACAGATGAACTTTGTGTGTGTATATAAGAATGAGATGGGACCTTTGTCTTTAAAAATCTATTTTTAAGTAATGTTCTAAGAATACCATTTGCCCCCACTCTCGTAGCTCATAAAAATTATAAAATGATGTGTTAAAGCCTGAGTTCTTTCACCAGTGCTCTGCTTCATCCAGTGTTTATTTACAGTGTTAAACGTATTGCAGTTGTAGAATTGTTGGGAGTGTACTAATTCACAGGGATGTGTGCTCATTTCCGAAGTTTTGTTAAGTGTTTTTCAGGGTTAAAATAATTGCTCTCTATACAACTAAATGTCAGTGTTCAATATAATTTTAAAACTAAAATGTACATGGTGATAGAAGTTAAATAATTTTTAACTTAGGATTCTAGCCAGTTATTAAATTTCATTTTAAATAGCAACTAGTTCATTTGTTAACATGATTTGAGTTCTAGAACTGGACAGAACATTTCAGATTCCAGCATAAAATTGTTTTGCATTTGGGGGCCTTTCTCACAGGAGTTCCCGATGATAGCAGTTAATGTTTCTAGTTATCAAGGATGTAATTCATTTCTTTACTGAACCAAAATACTGTGGGTATTTTTCTCAAGATTTAGTGGGCATCTCCCATGTGAACCTGTTTGCACACTTTCCTCAGATTTATATAAGGAACTTGGGGGGGCAGGGGCAAGGTTCTGCAGGGATGGAGGTGTGGGGGTGGGCCAGTGGGCAGTGTGTGGCTGTGAAGGGAGCTGACAGAGAGGCTTGAGGGATCCTCCTGATGGAGGTCTGGGCCATGGCGCTGTGTGCTGTCAGTCCATTCCCCTCTTTGGCCCAGGAAGAACCAGTACGTGTTCCTCCATCATAGCATTGTGCTTGGCGCAATAGGATCTAGTGTCTCATCCCCACTTGGAGTTTGCATTTGCCATTTCAGAACCCTTAAGAGTTGTCAGCCCTGGCTTCTTGCATGACTCTTGCAAAACTGACACCAAAGTGAACTGTTGTCCTTGATTTATCACCACTTAGAAAACTTACCAGTTTTGATATATAGCAAAAAATTTAAAGAGCAAAGCAGAGAATTTATACATACTCTTTTAAAAATCATTTCTTCCATGCATGGTTTTAAAAGACATTTCTTTCTGTGATTATCCAGAGTACTTGTTAAAAAACTGTTGTCTCTTAGTTTGTTTACATGTGTTGATTGTTCATCGTGTTAGAATAGCAGACATTTCAGCTATTAGGTAACACAGGTTACCTAATTTCTGTTCTTTCCACAATCTGTCCATCTCCAGCTGTTACCAGTTTACAAAAATATGGTGGTTCACCATAAGCTGTTGGAGGAAATAAATAATAGCACTTCTGACTGGTGGCTGCCATTGGCCAGCTGAGGTTTGGTGACAGTGCTGGGAGGTGGGCTTGTGAGCTCTTTAGTATTACATCAGTTCTGGGGGAAAGTGCCAGAAAGTACTGTGATAGTTTGGTAAAGAATGAAAAGCTTCTCTGTTATCACTGTCCTCATGTAGTGATCTTAGTGTATTACAAGCAAGTAATAAGACAGATTTTTAGCCTCCTCCTGTTCTCTCCATTCCATGGAAAATTTGGGTAGAATAATTGGTGGTGGCAAAGCCTAGTGGAAAAGAAGGATAAAAAGGAGCAGAGAGAGCTGGGTGGGCTCTGGAGTCTGAGCATGCTAGCATGTGCTCAGAGGTGCTTGGAGCCTCCCTGGAAGGTGTGGTGTCCTGGCCATTGCACTTTGCACGTTTATGACGTTGCCTTCCCTGCTTTACCTCCCTGACGTTTCCTGCTGCAGCTAGCAGTGGGCAGTGACTCGAGAAGAACTCCTATCACCAGGGTAAAAGCCGGTGGGACTTCCCACGCACATCTGCAGACTAAATATTTGGTGATTTTCCATCCAAGACATGGGGAAACTGTTAGGAGAGGGGATTTTTCATTATCAGGCCAGTGATGTCAGGCGCTCATGGGAGTGACTGAAGGGCCATTAAGTTTATCCTTTGCGAATGGAAGTAGAAATGAGGATCAGATACAGCCTCTGTGGAAAGAAGTTGGGAAGAATGGGCTGGGAACCTGGCTGGTTGTGTGTAACAAAGAGCAATCAAATGGAATTATTTGGGCCTGGAATCTAGTAAAGCAAGGGCACCACATGGTCAGTGTTCAGGGGGGAGAAACTGGCCATTTCCCACTGCACCAAAAGGAGAATGTCCTGACCTGTGGCCGCAGCAGCCTACCAAGTGGCAACTGTGCCCTAAGGCCACCAGGCCTCCACTCCAGTGTGACTCCCCAGAGAAATCTGCATCCAGGGAGAGAAGAATTGATTAGAGGCTGTGATGACTCTTGAAAGGTAGATTATCAGTGCAGGATTTCCTACTCACCCCTCCCCAAATTTGGAATTCTGAGAAAGAAGTACGATTGCTGTCTACATTCATGTTAATGGTATTTCTAGAGCGTTAGAGCAAAGAGGTACAAATGAGACGGGCTTGGAGGCAGGGTGTGATACGGGTTAGCACAAGAGAGACCGCAGGAGCGTTGTTGGCTGTCCAGCTCTGCAGTCCCTTTAGCTCTTCTGGGAACTGATTTTAGCCTGTCTTAGCTCATTGTCATTGTGTTTGATAAGTCTTCAAGTAACCTAATGAGAATTTGGCTTCCTGTGCAAATCTTTGTACAGAGAACTGCCAGTGTAAATATTCAAGCTACTGAGCATGATTTTTATGGACTGACTTTCTGTTGTCTACCTCTGCCTGAGGCCGGACCCAGGGAACGTGGCCCTGTAATCACAGTTATAGCATAATGCCTGTGACACCTACTGTCATTTTGGTCAAACAAGAAGCATGGGTGTATAATATCACTACCTCCCTGGTCGACATCAAATGCTGCACATCTGATAGGAAGCTTCTTCGTTTGCCACCCTCTGACAACATTATTCCTGATTCTTTGAAGGTAGTTGATACAGTGGCTGCTGCACTCATTTATTTAGTGATAGACTTATTTCAGCAGATATACTCGGGACCAGCTCTTCACCTTACATCCTTCTCTGTTCCTGTTTCAGTTCAGTTCAGTTGCTCAGTCGTGTCCGACTCTTTGCGACCCCATGAATCGCAGCATGCCAGGCCTCCCTGTCCATCACCAACTCCCAGAGTTCACTCAAACTCATGTCCATAGAGTTAGTGATGCCATCCAGCCATCTCATCCTCTGTCGTCCCCTTCTCCTCCTGCCCCCAATCCCTCCCAGCATCAGAGTTTTTCCAATGAGTCAACTCTTCGCATGAGGTGGCCAAAGTACTGGAGTTTCAGCTTTAGCATCATTCCCTCCAAAGAAATCCCAGGGCTGATCTTCAGAATGGACTGGTTGGATCTCCTTGCAGTCCAAGGGACTCTCAAGAGTCTTCTCCAACACCACAGTTCAAAAGCATCAATTCTTCAGCGCTCAGCCTTCCTCACAGTCCAGGTCTCACATCCATACATGACCACTGGGAAAACCATAGCCTTGACTAGACGGACCTTGTTGGCAAAGTAATGTCTCTGCTTTTCAACATGCTATCTAGGTTGGTCATAACTTTTCTTCCAAGGAGTAAGNACCACAGGAAAAATCACAGCCTTGACTAGACAGACCTTAGTCGGCAAGGTAATGTCTCTGCTTTTCAATATGCTGTCTAGGTTGGTCATAACTTTTCTTCCAAGGAGTAAGCCCACTAGGCTTTCCCAAATAAGCCAGTTACTTAATCTATTGCCAACCAAATAATTTCTTGGTTTGGATCTCCATCTTTTCTATGAAAGTCTTGTCCTTAACTCCTGTCAGAGGACCTCTCCTAACCATTTTTGATTTAGTGCTGCCCTATCCAAACTCATTTTTGCTCAAATTAACTCTGAGAATTTTTAACATGCCTCAGTTTATCTTTTAACAGTTCATGCNAAGCCAGTTACTTAATCTATTGCCAACCAAATAATTTCTTGGTTTGGATCTCCATCTTTTCTATGAAAGTCTTGTCCTTAACTCCTGTCAGAGGACCTCTCCTAACCATTTTTGATTTAGTGCTGCCCTATCCAAACTCATTTTTGCTCAAATTAACTCTGAGAATTTTTAACATGCCTCAGTTTATCTTTTAACAGTTCATGCTTGAAAACGTTCACTATTGTTGTCGTTGTTGTTCAGTCCTCAGCAATAATAAAATAGTTGAAATATTTAAAAAATAAACACAGCTCTTGTAGGTTCTATTACACATGGGTGTCCCAATGGGATGGATGCCAAAGAGCTGATAAGGGCTGGAATGTAGTTCCTATCCTTTGAGAGTGTGAGGGGTGGGATATTCTCTGGCTCCAGAAAATAAGGGTGAGGGGCCATCTATTCTTACTGGGGCACTTTTATTTTGCATTTGTTTATTTTTTCCCTTTTTGCAACTTTGAATTTTTTGGGAGACCAGAGATCAAGACAACGTGGGAATACTCTTATCACAGTGAGCAGACCACAGGTATTTTGAACCCTCTTCAAGGACTAACTACTCCTGCAATCTAGAAGTTCTGTTTTATTTATGTTTTTGTTTCTTTTAATTTTATATAGATATATTCCTAGATCTAAGGAACTTTTTCCCTTCAGTATCTTCTCCACCAACTTGAAAGTGAATACTTTTAGTAAAGGAAGAAAGAAAATACTATGGCAACATTTTGACAGTTTGGGGGATTTTTTTTGGAAAAAAAAAAAAAGAAGAAGAAGAAGAATGAATTGAGATGGAGAAAATGTCCTACCTTAAGCCCACAGTAATCACTCTCTCCCAACTCCACAGGCTTCATTAAGTCTCTATTAAATAAGCCATTGAAGCAGGTCTCCCATCATCACAAAGAGGCATTTAGTAAGGAATAAAGAAAAAGACAAAGAGTTGGATGAAGAGAATGACAGTCTGTTGGCTCCTCCAGTCAGTGTTCTATGGCAGTTAATATGTGTCTTCATGATCATAGCTTTCACATTCCAGAGTTATAGCTAGCTGCTTAACTGGCCCAGATCCTGGTCCTGGTATCTGGGTTCTATTCACCCAGCATCCTGTCTCAAACCTGCATGAAGAATCCCATCAGTCCAGGTCAACTGTTGTCAGCACACCACCAGACACGGAATCCCATTGGCCCTAACACCATTCATGTCCCCACGGGCTATGAACCAGATCAAGGAGCCCTTGCTTTCTCCAGCATCCATGCCCAGGAAATGTTTGACTGTAGGAAATCTAAGTTTTCTAAGATTAAGCCAAAACCACAGTCCATAGATAGGAAAGCTCACGAAGTCTTTAACCCTGGACATTGATATTTACCAAGTTCTGAACTATGACTAGAAAGTACATACAGCAGCCAGTGTTCCTGCCATGCCTGGAGGCTGAAGGAACATGAGACTGTGGAGCAGGATAACTCAGACCTCCAAGTGTAAGCAGGCTCATTTGCCTGTAGGATAGCACTTTTGATTGTTGCCTTTTGAAGAGATGCATAGTGTTTCCTGTTTGAGATCACCATACCCAAACAAACCTTTCTCCCATAAGCACTTTTCTAGAAGCACAAACAACACCGACTCACATTTTAATCCACACCTGTGTCCAACTAGGTGGCCCTTCATAAGTGCTAGGGCCTCTGTGTATAGTCATTGGGGTATATCTATGTGTGTGCGCATGCAAATGTATGAATGAACACGTGTCTTTTGCATTATCATCCATTTTAAGAGCCTTCACTTTTAGTTTTTAAGGAAAGTGCCATTTTTTATTAAATTATGGAGAATCCTCATGGTTTTCCTCCTGCTTTTTTCTTTCCTCCTTCCCATTCAGCATCGTTTCACGTTAGACTTTATTTGCTTTTCCTTGCTTCTCTCTTTGGATTGAGCTGTTGGTATCAAGTGAGTATCACAAATACTTTAAGCAGAAGACATAAAAGTTACAGTTAAAAAGCACATCAAAATTATCATTAAAAAATCTATATGCATTAAAGAAATCCAGAGTGAAAATACCCAGAGCTGGGTATGAATGTAGTAAATGCCATTTTTTAGAGTAAATTCACTGCTGCAATGTTTAAGTTTTAAAAATCATTTTAAGACAATGTAGCAAATTTGTCACAGGAAAAAATATCAGACAGTATATTAATATGAGCAGTTCTTAAATGATCTCCAGGAAAATTTAATAACTAGAAACTAAAAACTAACACAACATTGTAAAGCAATTATACTTTCATTAAAATTGTTTAATTTAAAAATAAAATAAAAAATATTATTTCTTTCAGAAATGTCAGTAAATAACAAATGCAACAAAAGGCTATGATGTGGTATCTTAGAATGATTGAATATTAATCATGTTTATACAATTATATTCACTTGTTTGGGGTATTCGCCTATTAGACATATTTGGTCATAAGTTAATCAAGGTAATCTTTTTGTGATGTTAATATAACAGAAAGCAAATGAAAATATTTTATTTCTCTTTGGGTGGAAGAATAAGAAAGAGACTCAAGGATAATTTGCCCTTACTGGTTTTCAGTACTAAGATACATTTTTCTTTAATACTTTAGAGCAGGAGATGGCAATGTTTCTCTGTAAAGGCAGTAAATATTTTCAGCTTCTTTGGCCATGTAGTCTATACAGTCTCCATCACAACTACTCAGTTCCACAACTGCAGCATGGAAAACACCAACACTACTGAACAAATGAACATGGCTTTCTTCAATAACACTTTAGGTATGGAGACTGAAATTTGAATTTCAAATGATTTTCATGTGTCACAAAATATTCGTCTTCTTTTAATTTTCTTTTTAAAATCTTCATAAACCTGAAAACCTTTCTTAGCTCACAGGCCATTAAGAAGCCAGATTTGATAAACATCTACTTTATAGTCACTCTATTAATTTGCTTACAGGTTGACAAGACAGGCAAAGCTCTAAATAGGCAGTCAATCACCACTGAAAAGCATGTAAAAAATTTTCAGACTCTCAAGTAGATCTCTAGATGTAAGCTCAGCTGCTCTCTGGTATACATTAGTGCTAGTTATCAAGCCACACTCAATTGGCTTTTGAGTTTCTTGATTTTCTAATTAAAATATATAGAATAGCTGAAAAATATATGCACTATGAACAATCAGGGATGATAGGAGTTTAGTAATAAATACATCACAATTTGTTTTCCTGTGACAGTCCCATATCACTGTAAAAGTTAACATATATACAATACTTACCATGACCTGGGAAGTTGTCTAAGCACTTTAACTGTAGTAACTTATTTAATTCTCACTAAAAAACAAACAAACAAACAAAAAACCTAACAGATGGATATAACTATTGTTCTTTTTCAAAATGTTATCACTTTATCTACTTTATATTGTCTGGCGTGTGTGTGTGTGTGTGTGTGTGTGTGTGTGTGTTTCTAAACAATAGAAAAAAATGTATTAGCAATTCATTGATATGAATGATCATGAGCACTATTATCAAAATCCCAGATGCATTCTTTTCATATTCATCTTTTTTTAATTATCCAAAGTAAAAATAGAAAGTTTAAATATTCCACCAATCTAATGAGCACACAATAGGTATTATAACTATGAACATTACCCTTAGCACTTGTGTCGTGGGATCTGATAGAGCATTTGGCGCACTATCCTTCTCATATACTCTTCCAAAGAGAGTCACTGTCAGAACAGGTCCAGATGTTGGCTTCAGGCTGAACAAGCGTCCGTCACTTGATACCTAATTAAAACACAGGGAAGCTGACTGAGAATAACTTTCAGTTGTACAACCTCACAACACACTCTTAAAATTCGGTACAACTGGATGAAGAAACAATGAAAATAATGGCCATATTCTACGCCATCTGAAATACTTGAAAAGGTACAGAGAAAAATTGGAGCCATGGAATTGGCACTTACTGAAATGTCTATATTCTACATCTTATCATTTATTCATCTGAAAAGGCATCCCATGAGTTAATAAACACAAAACAACAAATTTGCGAATATATGAGAGAACTTTTGTTCTCTCAGGCAAGAAAGACTCCTGCAAAGGATCAGGAGGCCTTGACTAAGGGGACGTTGAGCTGAGCTTCCATCATCCCTCATACTCAGCATAGCCTCCCTATCTGCCCACTGTCCTCAACTCCTCACAGTAACTGTTTGGACCAAGAAAGGGGAGTTAGAGTGACACCTGCAGGTAAAGTCAGTGGGAGAATGTGGCTGAACAGAACACTTGTGCAGGAAGAAATTATTTCTGGCATATTCTTTTTAAAAGGGATGCTTCTTACCAGTTCAGCCACTATCCATTTCTCCTTCAGCTTTTCTTTCTTTCCTTTTCTGAATGGTCACCCAGGGCCTTCAAACACACCACGAAAAGAATTTTTTTCAACTGTCCTAGGCCACCCCTCCCCTAAACAAGGAGGCTTCCTCTGGTACGGCTGGTCCTACAACTCTTCTCTAGTCTTCTNACCAGGTTCCTCTGTCCATGGGATTTTCCAGGCAAGAGTACTGGAGTGGGGTGCCATTGCCTTCTCCTGAGCCTAAGGCTAGAAGCTAATTAACACCACAAAATCCTTCTCCCAGAAGTTCCGATTCAGGTGCCTGCAACCTGCCCATAAGAAGCTCCATGGTAAATCTGATGCTGATGGTTCGTAGACTGCTCTTTAGAAATGCTGTCGTAGATCTTAAGTTCCTTGAATAATAAGTCTTCAGCTCCTCTTCTCCACCTGACGACTCCCTACCCTGTGACCTCATCATATCTTATTTCAAAGAACTTTATTTATAAAATTTATTTCCCTCCCTACATCCTAAACTAAATTTCTTTGGGTTTAGAAAGGGGATAAGGAAGAAATGTCGGCATGGTGTCTTCAGCATCCAGATTATAAACAGGAGGATTTTACTTCTGTTATTTGGCAGCTGATGTCAGACCTCATTTTCTGAAATGACTCTTTTAAGAAGGAACTTACACAATGGCAGATATTACTATGAAACATTTAAATAATTCGTTTCTTATTAGTGGTTGAGCAGGATTCTGAAGTATTCAAGGCCTAGAGTGGAGACCTGTGCCAGGCAGTTCTCAGTCAACCAGGAAGGTGTCAGACAGATGTCACACAGGTCAGAGGGCACAGCACCTGGTCCCAAAGNTATGAAACATTTAAATAATTCGTTTCTTATTAGTGGTTGAGCAGGATTCTGAAGTATTCAAGGCCTAGAGTGGAGACCTGTGCCAGGCAGTTCTCAGTCAACCAGGAAGGTGTCAGACAGATGTCACACAGGTCAGAGGGCACAGCACCTGGTCCCAAAGGTTCCCAGTAAGAGGTGCTGGCCTGGATCTAAAAGGATGGATAGGAGTTCAGTGGCCACAGGAGGAGAGAAGGGAGGAGTTTGGGGTAGCCGCTGCTTAGTCACTTCAGTCATGTCTGACCGTGTGATGCTATGGACTGTAGCCTACCAGGCTCCTCTGTCAATGGAATTCTCCAGGAACAGTACTGGAGTGGGTTGCCATGCCCTCCTACTCCAATACTGTGCCTGGATCTAAACGGATGAATAAAAGTTCAGTGGCCACAGGAGGAGAAAAGGGAGGAATTTGGGGTAGAGGGACCCCAGCTTTCATGTTATGAAACAGCAGTCCTATTGTGAAGCCTGAAGTAGCAGGCAGTGAAGAAGCCCTTCCTGAACAAAGCTGGTGAGGCAATTAATCAACAGGAAGGCAAGATTTAAAACCTGCTGAGACGCCCCCCTAGAGCTTGTGGCTAATGTCCCAACAGTCATCCAAGTGCCAGGCTGAGAATCTCGGAGAGATGTAACTAATGTCCTCTGACAGGAACCCAGTGAGTTCAACCTGCTTATTAAGCTTTATACACTTCTAGAAGGAAAGAACTGTCTAATTCAGATTTCTGCTAAGATTCTTAGCTTTATACTGAATCAAAGGATGATTACTGAGTCCTTTTCAAAGGAAAAGTGCATGGGATTTGAAAAATAAGCTTCCCAAGAACTAATAGAACCTTGACTCACACAGTGAATGTGAAAACCCACAGACCCTGTCCTGGCAACCCAAACAAACCTGACACGACAAATAAAATCCCACCCACCCCCAGCCCCACGTTCAATCCCTGAACCCCAGGCTGTCCCTTTCTTGCCTGTGGACACACAGGGGTGGGTGTGGCATTTTAAGTGTCCGGGCTCTGTAAGCTGTTGACTCAGGGCTACTTTGGTTTTCAAGCTTGACATTCAGGGGAGCATGGTCTGAGCATAAATCAACCAGATCACAGGATCCTAGGTGATAAATTCCGCCCACGGATCTAAACGTCTCACCATGAGGCACTGCTGTCGACTCATAGCTCTCTTCCCTCCTGATCCTATTTCTCTCCTCACTGTGGCCGCTTCCATCTGCTGGTTGAAACCCTGCAAGCCTTCCCTCTGCTCTTAGAACGAGACCCAAACCTTCCAGCCAACCACAGGGCATGTCTTGACCCTCCCCCATGCCAGCCCTGGGGCTGGGGAATCACCCCTCAAGGAGCAGCTCGCCCTGCCCCCGCCCTCAGTGCCCTCCGCCGCCCCTTGGCTTCACATTCTCCCTGCTCCTCTCCCTTGGCCTCTGCAGTCCTGTCGCACCTGAGTTTCCGCCTATGGCATATGACTGAGTCACAAGAAGACACCAGACTCTATGAAGCATAGATGTGGTGAAAAGCCTGGATTCGGGTCCTGCTTTCATCAATAGTTATGTCACAGTCTCCTTGGAGCCTCGGTTTTCTTGTATGGAAGGCAGTGCTAAAGATTTTTATTTCATATGTTGCTGGAGGATTTGCTGAGATTCTAGACCTGTGGACCAGTCACAGGCACTGTAGGCTCTCAGCAAATGTTCATAGGAGATATGGTGCTTGCTTCCTTAGGAGAAGGAAATGGCAACCCACTCCAGTATCCTTGCTTGGAGAATCCCACGGATGGAGGAGCCTGGTAGGCTACAGTCCACGGGGTTGCAAAGAGTTGGACATGACTGAGTGACTTTTTACTTTACTTTTTTACTTACTTTACTAGGACTCCACTGTCTAGTGCTCATACCTAGTACACAGGTCTTGTGTGTATTTATAAACCTGGACTTTGGAGCAAGAAGATCTGGGCTCAACAGCTGGTGGCATTACTTCTCAGCCCATCAGTGCCAGAAAATCCACTCAGCTTCTCAGAGACTTTGAGTCCACATCTGCAGAGAAAGTGACACAGAAACTGTTTCCCAGGGCTTCTGGGAGGATCAGGTGAGTTGATATATGAAAATGTTTTACACACCTTGGAGTTAAAAAAAAATCTGTAACCCAGCTTCCGTGAATACATGATACTCTCTCCTGTGTCTCACCCAGGTAAGCTTTGCCTCTGTGGCTGGACCCACAATGGCATCTAGGGAGCCTCAGCACAGAGATGGCATGTAGAAGAGTTTGCTGAAAATCAAACCCACAATAAGCTATCCCTTCACACCTGTTAGGATGACTGTCATCAAAAGACAGGAGATAAATGCTGGCAAGACTGTGGAGAAAAGGAACCCTTTGTTTACGCTTGGTGGGAATATAAATTGATGTAGCCACTGGGGAAAACAATGGAGATTCCTCAAAATATTAAAAAATAGAACTACCATATGATCCAGCTTTCGAACTGTGGTGCTAGAGAAGCCTCCTGAGAGTCCCTTGGACTGCAAGGATATCAAATCAGTCAATACTAAAGGAAATCAACACTGAATAGTCACTGGAAGGACTGTTGCTAAAGCTGAAGCTTCAATACTTTGGCCACCTGATGCCAAGAGCCAACTCATTGGAAAAGGCCCCCATGCTGGGAAAGATTGAAGGCATGAAGAGAAGGGAGAAACAGGATGAGATGGTTTGATGGCATCATGGATAGATGGACAGGAATCTGAGCAAACTCTGGGAGACATTGAAGAACAGGAAGCCTGACATGCTGCAGTCCATGCAATCATAAAGAATCAGACACAGCTTAGCAACTGAACAACAGCTCCTGGATATTTATCCAAAAGAGATGAAGTCAGTGTCACGTAGAGACATCTGCATCCCCATGTTCAGTGCAGCATCACCCACAATATCAGACATGGAAACAACCTGTGTTCATCGACAGATAAATGGAGAAAGAAAAATATTCCTCACACAGTGGAATAATATTCAGCCTTAATAATGAGATTTTGCCTTTTGTGACAACATGGATGGACTTGGAGGGTATTATACTAAGTAAAATAAGTCAGAGAAAGAAAAACGCTATGTGATCTCACTAATAAGGAGAAGCTAACAAAGCCAAAGTCAGAAGTAGCATCAATTGGTGGTTTCCAGGGAAAGGGGGTGAGGGAAACAGGGATGCTGGTCAGAGTACAAACCTCTAGATGTACGAAAAATAAATTCTGGTGACTGTCGTTAACAACTCTGTACTTTATACTTGAAAGTTGTCAAGAGAGTAAGAGCTTCAGTGTTATCAAAAGATAATTAAATGACTTGATAGATGTGTTTATACTTTACTATGGTTATCATTTTATAATATCTACGTGTATCAAATCATCACCTTGTATACTTTAAGTTTACATAAGTCATGTGACAATAATATTTCAGTAAAGCTGGGGAAGCAAAGACTGATGCTGTGAGCCATGAACATGGACGCGTGCTGCCCAGACCCCTTCAAGGGAGGCCGTGCTGCCCAGCTGCAGGGGTGGTCAACAGCCTGTGCCATGTCATTCCCTCTGTTGTGCCTGCCAGACCTCACACCTCCCCGGGGGGGTGGGGGGGGGAAGGCTTCTGGTGACCCTTCCAGGCAGAGCAGAGAGGCTGTCTCACTCACCTCTCAGAGCTCTGAGTAGAGTTATTTGAGCTGTGGGCCCGCTCTGTTGCCCAGATGCCCCACCGCTCCCCTCCCATCCCCCCAGGTTCTGAGTGCAAGTGCTTCCTGATGGACCCTGTGGAGTAAACCCCCTGAGTCGGCATCTGGGAACCAGCTGTGCTGCAGGGCGTCCAGCAGATCCCACCCTTGGGCCTCATGGACCGCCGAAGCGTCTCCCTTGTGCCTTTGAATCGATGGTTGTCGCATCGTCCCTGCTTGGGCAACACAACAGAAGAACACAGGATCCTTCACAGAGGAGGGACCCCCCAGCTGCAGTTGGTGCTCTCGGGGTGCCCTGTGTGTGGTGTGTATGCTGTTATGAGGGAGGAGCCAGGAGGCAGGAGCTTAGTCTACAGTCTCTCAGCCCTGTTGGCATCAATGGGATCTCTCTCCTGCAAGAAAGTGATAAATCCCACCTCATTCAAACTGGCTCAGAATAGGAAATAATTGAAATCTGTCCCCAGTCTACTTAACCAAGCCAGGGTAACCTGAATACCGAAACCTGATAAAGACAGAACAAAGCAAGAGCACTGCACACCAAATTTAGCAGCACTAAAACAGTAGGAAACCAGTCACCACCGGGGCTGGTGCAGAGTGAGCCCCATGACTGCAAGGGCCCCTCTGGTGGCATTTTCCTGCCCAGTCAATTTGAGCCCAACTGTGCTCCTTTCCAGTGCTGGGACCTTGGGTTTGCTGCTTTGTGAAATGGGGTAATGGGAGGACCCACTTCCTAAGGCTCCTGTTACGATGAAGGTAATTCATGTATATGTATTATTTGCTCAGTCGTGTCTGACCCATTGTGACCCATGAACAGAGGAGCCTGGCAGGCTAGAGTCCATGGGATTTTCCAGGCAAGAATACTGGAGTGGGTTGTCATTTCCTTCTCCAGGGCATCTTCCCAACCCAGGGATCAAACCCACATCTCCTGTGTCTCTTGCATTGCAGGCAGAGTCTTTACCCCCTGAGACATGGGGGAAGCCAATTCATGTACAGCACACACAAAGTCACCAGCACACAAGCTGGGAGGGCTGCAGCTATGGCAGCTGTGCTGTGTCATCTGGATGGTTAATGATCTTTAACAGAAGTCTCCACTTCTACCACCTTACTGGGAAGCCAGAATCTTCTGTAGAGCCTAAGCTGATGGAACATGAGAAACAAGTAAGGGAGGCTTGAATCATCCATTTTCTGTCAACCGTCCCTTTGTGTGTACACAGCACCATTCTTACCATTCCATCCTGCAACCCTTGGCACAGCCCCAGGACACCAGTGTGTTGGCTCCAACGACTCAGCTGGAAAGGCCATTGACAGCAAAGCAGTCCTGGATATTTCTTCCAGGCCTGATCCAGCAGGACTACAAGTCAGTGTTCTAAGTCCTAGAGAAACAGGAGATCCAGAAGTTCTTGCCCAAGTCCAGGATGTTTGGCCAAAGGAAAGTCTCTTTTCCCTTTTTACTTGAGTAACAAAGAGGATGAGATGGTTGGATGGTGTCACCAATGCAATGGACATGAACTTGGGCAAACTTCAGGATATGGTGAGGAACAGGGAAGCCTGGTGTGCTGCAGTCCATGGGGTCGTGAAGAGTCAGACACAACTTGGTGACTGAACAACAACAAAATTACATTTGTTGTCTTGGACCTGACCTGGCAGAGTCCTTGCAGAAGGGCTAATCTTGGTCCCACAGGGGTGGATCAGGCTCACAGCTGAGGGTCACCATGGTCAGTTCCAGAGAATAGCCATCAGGGGACCAGTGACTGGAGTCCTGGGCTGTCACAGGATACCATAGTATTTCCATAGTTCAAAGAAGAAGAAACAAGAAGCAGAGTCAAAAAGAACACCCTGCTGGAGAACACATTTGAACACATTTTGGGGGAAGGATTTTCCACAAACAGAAGGTGCAGGTGTCAGCCAGGAGAGGAAGGGCCCTGCTCTGACCACTAGGTGGTACCTCAGGCCGTGACTGGAGAGCAGGGACAGAAGGGGCGGCGGCGGGCAGGAGGCGGTCCTGCGAAACTGCATAAAGGATGAGAGGCAGGGAGGCTGCAGTGCCTCTGCCACCCAGTCCTCATCCTGCGGGGATGGCACTTCTCCCTGGTGCCCAGGCTGAGCCCCGGTCCCGGTCCCGAGTGCGGCCTCACGGCTGCTGTGCAAGAGGAGCCGCGCCAAGGAGACAAGGGAGCAGGGTAAATAGTCACACTTTCTATTCGCTTCAAGTTGGCTTGAATGGATGCAAACTGTGCCTGAGGTCATGTGGAGAAGAGCTGGCTGGGGACTCAAATGTCAGTGTAGTGGCAAATAATACACAGTGACTCTTGACAATGGAGGTGATGAGAGAAATTGTGACTCTCTCCATAGATTTGCTCTGAGTTTGAGGGCAAAGAGAGTTTTGAATATAAATTGCGGGAGAGGAATCGGGCAACAGAGAAAAGTATCTTGCTCTAGTTCTTGGTAAATCTAAATGCCTCGTTTCTTTGTACTTCGTTTCTGTGGAACTTATACAACTGTCTGCTAATCTGACTCCATGGAATTTCAAACACAGAAGTTAGGGAAATTTTAATTCAGGGCTTCAATTTTAGTGTATATATGAAACCTAAGCTTATGAATTGAAGACAGTCAGTTATTTGTGATTATACTCAAGTTAGTTGATCACCTTGGTTACAATCTTAGTGGCAACTATAGGGATGAATCCTTGGGGCTTCAGGATGAACAGGAGGTACCTGTCTGCCTCTCTTGAGATCTGCAGGTCCTTCTGGGCTCAGAGGCCACTCAGGAAACATGAGGCGGTCACCGTGTGTGTGGAACCAGGAGACTGGAGAGGTTCTGCAGGTTTGAGAGTAAGCATGGGCACCAAAACAACAAGAGCAAGACTGAGTGTCTTGTGTGCGCTGAGGTGTCTGATGACTCTGCTAGGAGGTCTGTGGAAGGAGCGGGGAAGGGCAGAGGGGGCTTCACATTAGAGGGACTCTATTCCAGGATCCGGGATCAAGGACCCAGGCACACAGGGCACACTGCTTATGGTGTGGTTGCTCTCCACATGCACGTACTTCTACAGACTGTTAACCCCTCTGGATCATGAATTAAAACCTGTTTTACAGTGATCTGCAGCTTAGAAGAGGAGTGATGAACTCCTCATTCCACCTGCACTTCTTGGATCTTGGGCTGAACACCACAGAAGGCAACCTCTCGGGACTGAGTGTCTGGAATGCGTCCTCACTATGTGAGGACATGGGCATTGCGGTGGAGGTGTTCCTGGCCCTGGGCCTCATCAGCCTGCTGGAGAACATCCTGGTCATCGGGGCCATCGTGAGGAACCGGAACCTGCACATCCCCATGTACTTCTTCGTGGGCAGTTTGGCGGTGGCTGACATGTTGGTGAGCTTGTCCAACTTCTGGGAGACCATCACCATCTACCTGCTCACCAACAAGCACCTGGTGATGGCTGATGCCTCCGTGCGGCACCTGGACAACGTGTTCGACTCCATGATCTGCATCTCCGTGGTGGCCTCCATGTGCAGCCTGCTGGCCATCGCTGTGGACCGCTATGTCACCATCTTCTGCGCCCTGCGCTACCAGCGCATCATGACGGGCCGGCGCTCGGGGGCCATCATCGCCGGCATCTGGGCCTTCTGCACCGGCTGCGGCACGGTCTTCATCGTGTACTATGAGTCCACATACGTGGTCATCTGCCTCATCGCCATGTTCCTCACCATGCTGCTCCTCATGGCGTCTCTGTATACCCACATGTTCCTCCTGGCTCGAACCCACGTCCGGCGCATTGCCGCCCTGCCTGGGCACAGCTCTGTGCGACAGAGGACTGGCGTGAAGGGCGCCATCACCCTGGCCATGCTGCTGGGCGTCTTCATCGTGTGCTGGGCCCCCTTCTTCCTCCACCTCATCCTGATGATCTCGTGTCCTCAGAACCTCTACTGCTCTTGCTTCATGTCTTACTTCAACATGTACCTCATCCTCATCATGTGTAACTCTGTGATTGACCCTCTGATATACGCCTTCCGCAGCCAAGAGATGCGGAAGACCTTTAAGGAGATTGTTTGTTTTCAGGGCTTCAGAACACCCTGTAGGTTCCCGAGCAGGTACTAAACTAAAAGTCCTTCTCTCTGCAGCTCTTCTCTCCTTCATCACCCTTCTGCCAAGGTGGGTTAGGAGGAGTCAGAACTGGAAATTACACCATGCATTCCCTTCATCTTTTCTCCACCTTGAATCTGTGTCTAAGAGGCAGCTTTTCCCCGATCGACAGTCATTGGGTCAAAAGTGCACTTGCCACTTCTTGGCCTTGAGAAAGCCTGTGACAGTTTCTTATAGCCTATTTTCCTCCTGCACTTTCTGCTGCTCCCACCCACTTCTAGGGTCCCCGGCACCCTCCATCTTCTGAGTGTGTGCTCAGGGGAGGTGGCACTCCATGAGCAAGTCTAAGCATGATGAGCGTGGCTGAACCTGGGAGAAAAGCTGCGAACACACTATGGTGCGTGATCACTTTCTGTCCCAGAAGCAGTTCCCTAACTTTCTGTGATGCCCCTGGGAGTTTGGTGTGCTTTTCGGGGCAGAGTAGAGCGATTATATTGTTTCCATTTGAAAATTTCTGTCTATTTGCTGTGGGAATTTTCCACAGCTCTCCTTTCCTGAACTCCTGGTTTCAT
Organism: Neotragus moschatus; assembly: GCA_006410615.1. Classification (NCBI taxonomy): domain Eukaryota; kingdom Metazoa; phylum Chordata; class Mammalia; order Artiodactyla; family Bovidae; genus Neotragus; species Neotragus moschatus. The sequence continues at coordinate 796,643 of SJYA01002878.1, forward strand.
GGCTTGTGTCCATGATTGTACAGGGATGACATTTCTTAAATTATATCTCTGTCAGTCATGTTTTTGCACTAATCCAGACAGAAAACCTCTTGCCACAAACTTTCCCTTACATGGCACGAACATCTTTGTGACTCTTTCTTACTGTCTTATTCTGACTCGGTCCGGAGTTTCCAAGTGAGTGTTTTGGGGGCATGAGGGGCCCCGAGGTATCTGCCATGAACACACCCCTCAGGCAAGTTATCTTTGCTCTTCTCTGATGGGGTCTGTCTTGGAGTCTGAAGCCCCGTCCCTGTACCATCTGCAGTTTGCTGAAGTCCAGGTGCCCAGTGCTAGCCCCGCTAAGTCAAATCTTTTCCAGTGCAGAATGGACTAGGAAAGTGGAGTTCAGTCCTAACTCTGCCCCTAATGGGCAGTGTCACCTTAATCATCTCATTTCAGGTTGCATCTGTGCTGACCCCACAGGGCAGGCATGAGAAAGTGTGAGAACACTTGAAATTTGGAAAGCACCCTAGAGATTGTCTATTTATTTTAAAGGAAGGTTGCAGATGGGTGGTGCTAGGAGAGGATGCAGAGGGCTGTCAAAGCAGTGGTCTGGAAGCCAGGAGACCTGCCTGGCCACAGAGCAGATGTGGGCCTTGGGCATGGCTCCAACCTCTGTGTCCCAGGGCTCTCATCTGAAGGGCTTGGTTCTTAATGGCTCTGAATTCCATTCTCTTGTGTTTGAGGTTAATAGCTTCTCTTTTGTTGTGGATATTCATGTCTAGACCATCCCCAGTGAAGGAATATATATAAACAAACAGTGGCCCACTAGGGTCACAGAGTGGTGAGTGTGAGGGTCTATTGACCAGAAGACCTCCCTGGGTGCCATGCACAAGCACAGCCTATAGACACGACCCCCACTCAGCAGCTCAGAGTCCTGAGAAAAATGGTGCCAGCTCAAGTAGGAAAGTGCATAAAACATATGAATCTTCTAGAAAGGGCAAATTAGCAGGTTGTTGACAGTTGAGGTTTAAGGAGGCAACTAACCCTTCAAATGCATCCTGTCCTTTTAGCTGACATTCCTGTGTATACCCATGGTCATGAGTGAGCTCCATATGACTGTGCTGGGAACCACCAGTCCAAGTTATATGGGTCGTGTTAGGATCCCTGGCTCCAGGAACACGGGCTTCTCGGGCTACCCAACGCGCCTCAGGGGCCCTGTTGCCACAGCAGCTTTTGGTGTTCGCTGTTGTTTGTCGCTGTTGCTAACCAAATGTGTACTTAGCCTGCTGCCCGCCAGCACTCTCAGAGTGCTAACTGAGGTCACCAGGGCCACGATCCCATAGGCAGATCACACTTCAGCCCTCGTGGTTTGCCCTGTGGCTCTGCTGGGGACTCTCATCAGGCTGGCTCACTGCTCTAGGTGGATACAGGCTGCAGACAAGGTTTGACCTTCTCTACAAAGGTCCTTGAGGAAATGCTCAAAGGTCTTGTAATCTCTGTATAAGTAGTGCAGAAACAGCCAAGTGTTCTGATGAGTCTTCACTTGGAAGAAGTAACTGGAATGCAGAGACTCAGTAAATATCTGTAAATGAGCCTGGAATCCTAGCTCACAGCCCCCAGACCAAAAAAATCCACAGAACTGTTGTACGCTATTGTATATTAACTATTTCTGCTTTTGTAGCAACTTTATTTGATGTAAAAACATGTGTTCAAAAAAAGTTAATAAAACGGAAGGGCCAGACCACCCATTTTAACTGGCCATTCTGACCTCTGATAATCAGAGGGTCTTGGGTCTTCTATCTGTCAGCAGCTGCTGCAAAATGAGGAGGGATGTTCACTGGTGAGGTGTGATGGTGTTTTCTTGACGGTATTTATCGCCTATAGGATGGTCATTTATCAGTTCAAAATGATTTAACTCCTGGTAATAAAATGAAATTGTACATGTGACGTTATATCCTGTCCAGAATTCTGTCTTTCAGGAAGTATTTTGGTGTTATCTGTTCTCAGTAGGAGGGTGGAGAAAGTGCCATTCAGGGATCTCTGCCATTACAGTTTGGGGGGCATGAATTATTTCAAGACTTGTAGAAGCAATGTCCAAAGTCCAAGGTGCTACCTACAACTAAAGGTGAATTCAGGAGGCACGGATTGTGTGTGCTGTGGAACGAGGGCTGTGGCTGAGTTCTCACAGGTGGGTGGCAGGTGCGTGTTGAGATTTCCAGGGAGGGAATAAATCTAAAATGCTAGGTAGTCTCTACATCGGGCCCAGATGTCGCTCCTCTTGATCTGGAGACCAATAAACTGAAAGGCCACCTTATCCGATATTTTTCCCAGTGTAATGATGGTGGAAGGGGGGCCACACAGACGTGAACCCCTCCCAGGAGCAGTGAGTGGCAGACTCGGCCTCAGCTGCCCAGGGCTCAACGGCNCGGGCCCAGATGTCGCTCCTCTTGATCTGGAGACCAATAAACTGAAAGGCCACCTTATCCGATATTTTTCCCAGTGTAATGATGGTGGAAGGGGGGCCACACAGACGTGAACCCCTCCCAGGAGCAGTGAGTGGCAGACTCGGCCTCAGCTGCCCAGGGCTCAACGGCAGCCTGTGGCCTGTGCAGCCCCACTCACTGTTCAGGACCCACCTTGGCTTGTTTATTTCCCAGGCTTGCTGTACATCTCTCCTTTTTGCCCCCAAGACTTGTTCTTGCTCTCATCTTAAATATGTATGCTTGAGTCTATCCAACTCAAAGGGAGTCATGCTTTTAGTTTCTTTTTCCTGAGCCATTTTGCCCTGCTGAAAGACTTACTGGAACTTTCTGATAAACTCTAAGGACTTTACACTGACAGCTTCCTTGGAACCACTCAAAGGATTTGTGATGGTGGTGAAAGCCACTCCCTTGATTTAATCCTGTGCCACATCTGAGATTTAACTGATCTACTTATTCAACTTGCTTACTTTTACTTACTGAGTCCAAAAAGCTGTATCTCCCCACTCTCAAGCCCTGATTTTGGATTCTCCTGAAAAAAAAATTTTTTTAAAGATGGTTTTAGATGCATCATTGATGAATCATATTTGTTTATTTATACATGTGTGGGTGTGGTAAAATACACATGACATAAAACCTATCATCTTAACTATTTTCAGGCTGTACAGCCAGGGTGTTAGCATTCTCATTGTTGTGCTCTCATCTGGAGTCCCTTTCACTCCTGCTGGTATTCAGGTCACTGTCTCCGTAGCTCATCTCCTTGGAGGATCTCATCAAATACAGCCAACTGTAGCCAGTGCACATGACTCCTATTCCCACCTGTCCTTGTCTGACTGTGTAGATCATCCATCAGCCAAGCTCTCTGCCCTCACATAACAGGCACTGTCCTCCATGCTCTCTGAGCACCCAGTTTTGGTTTTGATTCAGCCACTTTGAAGTAACAATTTCCATACTCATCAGGTGGGCCTGGAGACAGAACTGAGATTTCACCTTTTAAATAACCTCTTAGATGTTGTTGGTCAAAGACTCCCACTTAGAGAACCAAGGTTATTCTGTAGAAGAAACAACTCCCAAGTCTCAGCATCTTAACAAAGGTTTAGCTTTGATCATGTTATGTATTGAGCACAAATTAGCAAGGAGTCTCCTAGTTACTTGGGACACAGGACGATAGAAGCCCCATCCTGACACACAGATGTGAGTTCCTGTTTCTGCTCACACGTTCACCACATGTGACCCAACATCAAAGTGAGCTGGAGAAATCAACCCTACTATGGCCCTGGAAGGGGTGAGCTGAATGGGGATAAGTAGTACCTCTCATAAGGCCAGGAGTGTGGCTGGTCAGTCTTGTCCTCGAGAAGCTGACAGGCCAAGAACCACTCTAATAGGCTCTTGCAAGGGCAAGTGCACTCCGTGTAACTACTATAACTTTGTGTAGCACAAAGTTATACTGTGATATATAACAGAAAATATGTATCTCTTTTTTGTCACCATTCCTGGCACAGGGCTCTTGGGAACTCTTGGAATTTACTAAGCCTTGAGATCAATTAATGTGTCTTTTGTTATGTTGATGAGCGGCGTGCTGCAATTCATGGGGTCGCAAAGAGTGGGACACACAGAGCAACTGAACTGAACTAAGATGAACTAAAGGAGCTGGGATCATCTAACAGGAATCAGTCACAGGTTAGAGGTTAGGACTTTCAGTCCCACCCCTATCCCCTCTCTCATNTGTCTTTTGTTATGTTGATGAGCGGCGTGCTGCAATTCATGGGGTCGCAAAGAGTGGGACACACAGAGCAACTGAACTGAACTAAGATGAACTAAAGGAGCTGGGATCATCTAACAGGAATCAGTCACAGGTTAGAGGTTAGGACTTTCAGTCCCACCCCTATCCCCTCTCTCATTGTCAGGGAGGGGAAAGCAGCTGGAGATGGAGTTCAGCTGCCGAGGGCCACGGTTAAAATTTATCTCTCCTGTGTCAACAAGCCTCCGTAACCCCCTACTGGACAGGGTTCTGAGAGCTTCTGGGATGCAGAACACCTGGAGACCTGGCAGCACCTGGAGGGCATGGGAGCTCCACCCCCTCCCACACACCTTGCCCCTCCTCCTTGCTTATGCCCCTGAGTCATAAGCACATAACTCTAGAAAGTAAAATGTGTCGAGTTGTGTGTGACTTTCTAGAAAGGACAGCTGGAGTTCCGGCGGGTGTGTGACATAGGAGGGGCGCCGTCTCGGCTCAGAGGCTGCCCCTAGGCCCGTTGTGTCAGAAGTGGGCNTGTCTTTTGTTATGTTGATGAGCGGCGTGCTGCAATTCATGGGGTCGCAAAGAGTGGGACACACAGAGCGACTGAACTGAACTAAGATGAACTAAAGGAGCTGGGATCATCTAAGAGGAATCAGTCACAGGTTAGAGGTTAGGACTTTCAGTCCCACCCCTATCCCCTCTCTCACTGTCAGGGAGGGGAAAGCAGCTGGAGATGGAGTTCAGCTGCCGAGGGCCATGGTTAAAATCAATCACTCCTGTGTCATCAAGCCTCCGTAACCCCCTACTGGACAGGGTTCTGAGAGCTTCTGGGATGCAGAACATCTGGAGACCTGGCGGCACCTGGAGGGCATGGGAGCTCCACCCCCTCCCACATACCTTGCCCCTCCTCCTTGCTTATGCCCCTGAGTCATAAGCACATAACTCTAGTAAGTAAAATGTGTCGAGTTGTGTGTGACTTTCTAGAAAGGACAGCTGGAGTTCCGGCGAGTGTGTGACATAGGAGGGGCGCCGTCTCGGCTCAGAGGCTGCCCCTAGGCCCGTTGTGTCAGAAGTGGGCTGGTGCTCAGGATCCGCAGGGTGCTATGTGGAAACACATCCGTCTGTGGGGCCGGGCTGTGGGCTCCCCTCGGCAGGACTGACTCCCACAGGTGGGTGTGGGGCTCTCGGGCCGCGAGGTCCGAGGCCCGAAGAGCCCCCAAGGGTTAGCCTCCTTCCACCTTCTGCTGTGTAACAATTGAGGGAGGGAACACGAGAGCTGGTAAAGTCAGGGGAGGTGATCTGTGTGCNATCCGTCTGTGGGGCCGGGCTGTGGGCTCTCCTCGGCAGGACTGACTCCCACAGGTGGGTGTGGGGCTCTCGGGCCGCGAGGTCCGAGGCCCGAAGAGCCCCCAAGGGTTAGCCTCCTTCCACCTTCTGCTGTGTAACAATTGAGGGAGGGAACACGAGAGCTGGTAAAGTCAGGGGAGGTGATCTGTGTGCAGGCATGTTCCATAAGGCCTTGCAGGATGGGGTGGGTCTGCACCGCTGTGGAGAAGAGGGGGCAAGAGATGGGGAGCTACTTGGGTCTGTGGTGAAACAGCATGACTAGATCTAGCCGAAGAGCTTCCCTGGTGGCTCAGGTGGTAAAGAGTCTGCCTGCAATGCGGGAGACCGGGGTTTGATCCCTGGGTTGGAAAGATCCCGTGGAGAAGGAAATGGCAACCCACTCCAGAATTCTTGCCTGGAAAATCCCATAGGCAGAGGAGTCTGGCGGCTTATAATCCATGGGGTTGAAAAGAGTCGGACACAACTGAGCAATTAAGAAGAAGGAAAAAGAGCTGAGGGAATAAGTTGGGGTAGAAGAGGAAAGTCACTCAAGTGTGCTGGAAATTATAGAGGGGGGATTATGTGGGCCTTGAGGGCCAAGAAGTATCTATTTTACACTGTTTTAGTATCCCTAGGGAGACACAGAAAGTTTTTCTTTCTCTTCTCTCTTTAAAAATACACGGCTTGTCAATGAGTTTGAGGGCAAATTCAATTGACTGCCAGGGGCAGTGGGGTGGAGGGGAGGAGTCACAGTTAGGTGGGGGTTGCCCAAGGGCCTGGACTAGGTATGAGCAGGAAGTCAAGCTGAAGGAGGGATCTCTCTGTCTGATACCCAACTAACTACTAAAATTTACATCAGTTCAGTTCAGTTGCTCAGTCGTGTCCGACTCTTTGCGACCCCATGAATCGCAGCACGCCAGGCCTCCATGTCCATTACCAACTCCTGGAGTGCACTCAAACTCNCCAGTGTTCTGGCCTAGAGAATTCCATGGACTGTATAGCCCATGGAGTTACAAAGAGTTCGAGATGACTGAGTGACTTTCACTTTCTGGGCTCTGATTGGGAGCAACTCTTAATTGTCCTTTTCAGGAGAACTTTCAGATCCCAACCTCCTGCATTTGTCCCTTCCCTTCTTACTCACCCTCCCTTCCTTTTTTCCTTGCATCGCTAGGCTCACTTGGAGAACAAATGAACTTTCTAGTTCTAAGGAAAAGACAACTGTGTTTCCCACATGTGGGCTTTGTCCTTGGCAGTCACATGTGCATTGGAGTGGAGGGTGTGATTCATGGAGGGAGCCTCATTCACAAGCGGCTTCTTTGCTTCACTCTACAGCAGTCCTGACCACGTGGACACAATCACTGGGAATGACAGGGTAGAAAGCAGGCCTTACAGAAACATCCTCTCCCAACCTGTTTTCAGTACCTTTGTGAATTCCTTCCCCTTTATACTTTTTGTTGGTCATTTCCATGGATTTTCAGGAAGAAATGGAGATAGATAGTTGAATGAGAAATCGATTCAAGCTGCATTTGGGGCCAGCAGGACTAGCTTCCTGTGTAAAGCAGAAAGGCAGGATACAGCCTAACCGTGGTTCTTGCACAAGCGCATTCCCTGGATGAGAGTTTTGCCACCATGAAGGGGGGCAGGAATCCTGCCTCACCTTGGCCCCTTGATCATGCTTCTGTTGGCCTTTTTCTTGACTCCTGACTAGAGTGAGCAAAGCCATGGTTAGTTCAAAGACCATAAACCAAGGCAGAGGAGAGGGCAGGGTCCCTGAGGTGTCCCCTCTCCCAACGGTTCAGGGGTGAGTGACTCTTCTAATGTCAGACTTTTCTTTCTGCTCGCAGGTGGCAGTGAACATGTCTCAGAATTGAAAGAAAGTGAAAAAGTGAAGTCATTCAGTTGCATTCGATTCTTTGTGACCCCGTGTTCTGTAGCCTACCAGGCTCCTCCGTCCATGGGATTCTCCAGGCAAGAATACTGGAGTGGGTTGCCATTTCCTTCTCCAGGGACTCTTCTCGACCCAGGGATTGAACCCAGGTTTCCCACATTGCAGGCAGACGCTTTAACCTCTGAGCCACCAGGAAACCCCACAGTTCCACTTTTCATCCCTCCGACCAGCCGGTCAAGGAGCTAAAGTAAACCCCAAGGGAGTTCTTTGGAAGCCTCAGTGCTCCAAAGTTGCTCAACAATACTTTGAGTGCAAATGGCAGTGTTCTTAGTCTTTTTTTTTTTTTTTTTTTTATCCCCAATCACCTTAAATAAGAGTTAAACATTACCATTCTTACCCAAGAGGAGGCAGAAGCCCGGAGAGAGATATAAAAGCTGGAGCGGGAGTGGGATGGGTGGTGGCCAAGGGCAGAGCCAGGCAGTAGGTATGCTGGGAAGGGGGAATGCTGTCCTGGTACCCTGGGGTCGAAGCTGATGAAGGAGCTTCTGGTCTCCTCTGACAAACATTTGCCCTGTTCTCGTGCACTTCTGTTTCGTCTCTTTCTTCCTTAGTGCTTGAGGCTAAGTGTTGGAGAGGGAGTTGGTGGTGAGGGTGCTGGTGGCCCCCTTGGGGAAACTGGAGGTGGGGGGTGCTTCAGAAAATTCACAGCCACTGGACCCAGGGGACTGGCTGGCTGCAGCAGGAAATCAGGCTGCGGCCTCGTGTCTGCAGAGATAGTGGTCCAGGATATTCTTCCACTCCTTGTTTACACCCACTGGTAACAAACTGGCTCCAGCAATTCTCGCTTTCCAACCTCCAAACGGCTCACCCCACAGCAGCACACCAGCAGGTCCCAGAAACCTCCCTTCACATCTCAGAAATCCTCACTGGATTCCATGACAGCTCATGGCGCCGCCTCTCCATCCTTGGTCGTGTCCTTCTGTCCCTGAATTTTGGGCTCTTGCTACTGGGCTGGAATTGTGTTTTCTGTCCCTGGCCTCCAGGCTTTTGCTTCCTTGGGACATCCAGGTTCCACCCTTCCCAGACCTGTACATCCTCAGCGTGTTTTGTAGGATTACTTTCTGTTAAACTAATCTTGTGCTTGAATGCTCAGTCGTGTCCAGCTCTTCATGACCCCATGGGCTGTAGCCCATGGGATTTTCCAGGCAAAAATCCTGGAGTGGTTTGTCATTTCCTTCTCCAGGGGATTTTCCAGACCCAGGGATGGAACTCACCTCTCCTGTATCTCCTGCATTGGCAGGCAGGTTCTTTACCACTGAAGATTGGGAAGCCCCAATCTTTTTGCTGACCTCATAAATTCTGAGTCAGGTTGATTAAGTCTGTGACCCAGGAGGACCTCACCAACATTAGTGCCACCATCGTGATACCTGGGTTGGCAGGCCAGATAGGGGGAACCTTAGGCCTTGAACAAGTAGGGTCTTCTCTTGTTTTCTGGTGGCTCAAGCTGTAAAGAATCTGCCTGCAATGCTGCAGACCCAGGTTCCATCCCTGGGCTGGGAAGATCCCCTGAAGAAGGGAACAGCTACCCATTCCACTTGCCTGGAGAATCCCATGGACAGAGAGCCTGATGGGCTATAGTCCATGGGCTCGCAAAGAACCACTGGGCACTAAGAGACTAATACTTTCACTTTCCTATTTAAGAGAGAGACTCTGTACATGTTTTCACTACATGTTATTACAGTATTTGCTTTCTGAAGCATTTAATGACTTAGAAAAACACTCAAGATATTTTAGATTAAAAGGAATGAAGGCTATGAATCATTTTTTATGGAAAGAATCTACCTTACGCACCCCCATAAGCATATTCATGCCTGCATCTACACTGCTCCCACACTACACAGGCAGGTCACAGCCATCTGGCCTGTGCCGCACCTACATCCACATCCCTCCCTGCACCCCATCTACACTCACATCAGCACCCACACTGATGTCCACTTCTCTTTGTAGAACTCGTAGATGCTGCCCAAGCTGCCCCCATTCCCTGCTGGGTACTCTTTTTTTAGCTTCCTCTGCAGGTGGAAGCAGCCATGTGTCCTGTATAGCCAGTGACATGTGGGCAGGTTACCTACAAGCTTACTTCTCAGAATCTCTTTCTTTGCTTCTCAGATGCCAAACGCTGGGGAACCAGGGAAGGACTCCAAGTCCCAGCGTGTGATGGAGCCACTGGATGGGAAGGCTGGGTTCTAGAATGACCTGCTTGGGTCCGGCAGGTGAGTTGAGGAGGGTGTGCACGTGTCTGCTCCCCCACGTGGCTCTGACGTGAAGTTCTGAGGCTCCTCTGTGTAGAAAACCGCCCCTGAGTTGCTCCACAGACATGAAGGTACCGAGGGCTAGAGATGCCGCTAATTCGGCTGATGTCTCTTTGCGCGGCCTCCCACTCCACCTCCCTCGCTGGTGCCGGTGCCACAGGGGAAGGAGGCAGCAGAGCTGCCCACCAAAGCCACGCGCCCTCTTCCTGGGATCTGGGCCCAGCGCAGATGCCTTGGTTGGCGCGGCGGACCGGGCGCGCCTGGGCCGCGCAAAGAGCGCAATTGTTTTCACCGCTGTGACTCAAGCTATGTACTGAGCGCTTGCTTCTCTGCTCCCACTCGTTCTTGCTTTCTGTTCTCTGCTAGGGCTGAAAATGGAGAACGAGAGAGAGGTGCCAAAGCACTGATTTTTAGGCAACTCTTTGTTACTATTATTGGTTCACTCTCAGACTTTTAGCTTATAGTGTGTAAAGAACCTGCCTGCAATGCAGGAGAACCCAGTTTCGATTCCAGGGTCGGGAAGATGCCCTGGAGGAGGAAATGACAAGCCACTCGCATATTCTTGCCTGGAGAATCCCATGGACAGAGGAGCCTGGCAGCCGACAGTCTGTGGGGTCGCAAGAGTCTGAAACGACTTAAGACTAAACTCCTCCTCCTCCTCAGACTTTGAAGTTAGAGATGTAGAAAATATTGATTAAGAAGATCCTGAATCATCTGTTTTCTTTCCCACCTACTATCCCTGCCTTTCCCCGACCCCCCTTAAAGTGGTAGAAACCTTTCTTTCACAGGAAATAGGTGAGAAGTCAGTACACCAGACAGAACACTAGTATTCCTTCCTGTCCCCCTCCCCCATGCCAAATTCTGGGTGAGGAGAACACAGTTTTTTAAAATGTGACAAAAAAGGTCAAAGATTGAATATACTCCCTTGAATTTGTAGGAAAAAAAGGAAACAGCAAAAAAGCAATCCAGAGAAAGCTGGTCTCCCTGGGGTCTGAATGCCGGTGAGAGGAGACCCAGGCTGGACGACTGGACTCCACACCTGTTCCCCACCAATCTGAAGCCCTCCTGTGCTCAGCAAGGGTTCCTTGAGCTTCAGTGTTCTCATCTGTAAGGTGAATGCAGTTTCTTACGCTGTGAAATAGTTCTCCTCTCGGAGAAGGCAATGGCACCCCACTCCAGCACTCTTGCCTGGAAAATCCCATGGATGGAGGAGCCTGGTGGGCTGCAGTCCATGGGGTCGCTAAGAGTCGGACACGACTGAGCAACTTCACTTTCAATTTTCACTTTCATGCTCTGGAGAAGGAAATGGCAACCCACTCCAGTGTTCTTGCCTGGAGAATCCTAGGGACGGCAGAGCCTGGTGGACTGCCATCTATGGGGTCACACAGAGTCAGACACGACTGAAGCGACTTAGCAGCAGCAGCAGCAGCTGTCAGTGTAGGTGTGTAAATACAGTAAAACCTGAAAGAATTTGATACATAGAAAATTGTGACATGATGGATATTATAGCAAGGATTCCAGACACAGCTGTTCATCAGCAAATGATCTGGTGAGGTCCAGTTAGCCCAGGTTTGGCATTCAGGGAGCAGGGAGGCAGGGACAGACAGACGATGTGTATCCCAGGGAAAGCCAGTGGCTTTCTTCTCAGTTCCGAGCAGTCCGCTGGTTTTAAGCGGACGTTTCTCCTCATGGGTCCAGTGTAGTGAGTGGGTGGGATGAACTGGTGATTGTGACGGGCTGCTCTCCCTGCAGAGAGCAGAACAAGCAGCCTGGGGAGGGAAGAGCAGCTGCAGTGGGCCTCGCACAGGGGCCAGGGATAAGGGATAACTGCAGCTGGTGTGTAGGTGAGTCATCCAAGGGGCAAGGCTGAGGAGACGAGGTACGGAAGACAGCCTGCTCACTGGTTGACCTTTGCTGTAAATGTCAGCCGGAAAATTCTGTCAGATCAATAGTGGTGGTAATAATGGCTTTTGAACGGAATGTGAAGGGATTTCATTGCCAGAAGTGGCTTGCCTGTCTTGTTTGAATGGGAGACCTTGAGACCCAGAGGCTGACGAAGGGGTGTTATGGCTTCGATGTGGGCCTGGGGGCCTGTCCTCTGGCCTCGAAGGTGGCGAGGGAGGGGAGCACCATCACAGCTTCTCCGCAGAGGCAGGATCCCAAGCCCCTTTGGGTCACTCTGCTGGGGCTTCTGGGAAATGATGGCTGATTCTCAGTGAGAGTGAAGTGGGCTGCCAGGGGCTGAGCGGGGAAAGAATCAGACGCAGGTGTCCTGCAGGGACTGACAACTGAAGTTGTGGGCAAGCTACAAGGACACAGACCAGAGGGCCCAGGATGTCAGTCGGCTCCAGCTAAGTGCAGTGGGCAGACGCCCTCCTCCATGATTCCCTGAAACCTACTGGTTAGAGACAGGGCCCAGGCGTGAACCCGGAGAGTCTGATAGTGCAACGATGGATAAAGCAGTGAATTGAAATAAATCTGTCTGCAAAGAACCAGATTAAATGGTTACACTGGGTATATTAGACAGTAAGCATGGTAATCATGCAATTAGAAATTAAAGTTAGTTAAAAAGAAATAAAATTATAATTTCAACATCAGAGTATTATGAAATATAACTGTGAAATACTGGATCCATGAGGCAGAAAACTCTAGAGGAGGAGGAAAATCTATTGCATATATCCCTATTTTTTACTCCCTCCATTTTTCATTTTATCATTTCCTTCTGTTTAGAGAACTTCAGCCATTATTCCAGATTTATTGGTGACAAATTGTCTTAGTGTTTCTTAAATGGAGACTGTATGGATTTTGCCTTCATTCCTAAAGGATATTTTTGCTGGATGTAGCATTCTGGGCTGAGAGTTTCTCCCCGCCCCCCCACCAAAAGTTAAAAAATATTCTGCTGTTCCTTTTGACCTCTAACTTTTTCTGATTAGTAATTCTTATCACTCAAATTGGTTTTTTTCCTAATAGGTGAAATGTTTCTCCCTTGCTGCTTTCAAGACCATCCTCCTTTTCTTTTCTCCTTCCTTCCTTCCATCTCCTTCCCTCCTCCCTCCCTCCCTCCCTTCCGCCTTTAGTTTTATAGAAGATTGACTGTGATTTGTCTTGGTGTGGGTTTCTTTAGGTTTATCTTGTNTGTTTGAATGGGAGACCTTGAGACCCAGAGGCTGACGAAGGGGTGTTATGGCTTCGATGTGGGCCTGGGGGCCTGTCCTCTGGCCTCGAAGGTGGCGAGGGAGGGGAGCACCATCACAGCTTCTCCGCAGAGGCAGGATCCCAAGCCCCTTTGGGTCACTCTGCTGGGGCTTCTGGGAAATGATGGCTGATTCTCAGTGAGAGTGAAGTGGGCTGCCAGGGGCTGAGCGGGGAAAGAATCAGACGCAGGTGTCCTGCAGGGACTGACAACTGAAGTTGTGGGCAAGCTACAAGGACACAGACCAGAGGGCCCAGGATGTCAGTCGGCTCCAGCTAAGTGCAGTGGGCAGACGCCCTCCTCCATGATTCCCTGAAACCTACTGGTTAGAGACAGGGCCCAGGCGTGAACCCGGAGAGTCTGATAGTGCAACGATGGATAAAGCAGTGAATTGAAATAAATCTGTCTGCAAAGAACCAGATTAAATGGTTACACTGGGTATATTAGACAGTAAGCATGGTAATCATGCAATTAGAAATTAAAGTTAGTTAAAAAGAAATAAAATTATAATTTCAACATCAGAGTATTGTGAAATATAACTGTGAAATACTGGATCCATGAGGCAGAAAACTCTAGAGGAGGAGGAAAATCTATTGCATATATCCCTATTTTTTACTCCCTCCATTTTTCATTTTATCATTTCCTTCTGTTTAGAGAACTTCAGCCATTATTCCAGATTTATTGGTGACAAATTGTCTTAGTGTTTCTTAAATGGAGACTGTATGGATTTTGCCTTCATTCCTAAAGGATATTTTTGCTGGATGTAGCATTCTGGGCTGAGAGTTTCTCCCCGCCCCCCCACCAAAAGTTAAAAAATATTCTGCTGTTCCTTTTGACCTCTAACTTTTTCTGATTAGTAATTCTTATCACTCAAATTGGTTTTTTTCCTAATAGGTGAAATGTTTCTCCCTTGCTGCTTTCAAGACCATCCTCCTTTTCTTTTCTCCTTCCTTCCTTCCATCTCCTTCCCTCCTCCCTCCCTCCCTCCCTTCCGCCTTTAGTTTTATAGAAGATTGACTGTGATTTGTCTTGGTGTGGGTTTCTTTAGGTTTATCTTGTTTGAGATTTGCTCTATTTCTTGATTCTGTTGGCTTATGTGTTTTGTTACATAGGGAGTTTTCATCCATTATTTTTCAAGCACTTCTCAGTTCAGTTCAGTTGCTCAGTTGTGTCCGACTCTTTGCGACCCCATGAATCGCAGCACGCCAGGCCTCCCTGTCCGTCACCAACTCCCGGAGNGGAGGAGAAGGGGACGACCAAGGATGAGACGGCTGGATGGCATCACTGACTCAATGGGCATGAGTCTGAATGAACTCCGGGAGTTGGTGATGGACAGAGAGGCCTGGCGTGCTGCGATTCACAGGGTCGCAAAGAGTCAGACATGACTGAGCGACTGAACTGAATGTATATGTCTCTACGCTGTTCCCTCAATTTATCCCACCCTCTCCTTCCCCCACTATGTGCACAAGTCTGGCAGCCCAATTCTTATCCGCTGTACCACGAGGGAAGTCCGCTTCATTCTTAAAGAGTGTTTTTAATGGATATGCCCTTCTGCACTGGCCGGTTTTTCTTTTGGCACTTACAGGACGTTGTGCAGCTGTCTTCCCGCTTTCATTGCTTCTGATGGTGAGTGTGTTGTTATTTGACTCATTGTTCCTGTCTGTGTAATGTGTTCTTTCACTCCATCTCCTTTGAAGAGTTGTCTTCTTATCTTTACTTTTCAACAGTGTGACTAGGATGCAGCTAGATATGGTTTTCTTAATATTTCTTGTTTGGGTGTGCTGAGCCTCTTGGATATTTAAATTGATGGCTTTCTCCAACTTTGAAAAGTTTTTGGCTATTATTCAGTTTTTTTTTTTTTTTTTGGTCTGCCCAGTTCTCTTTCCTCTTCTTGTGGTATTTGAATTACCTATTCTGGACCTTTGGATGTTGTATAACAGGCTCCTAAAGCTCTATTCATGGTTTTACAAACATATTTTTTTCTTTCTCTTTCTAAATTGGATGATTTCTACTGACACAGTTGTTTGTTCTTGAAGTGATTTATTTATGACTGTGCTGGGTCTTTGTTGCTGTGCACGTGCTTTCACTATTTGCTGTACGAGTTGGGGTACTCTATCATACTCGTGGTGCCTGGGCTTCTTACTGTGGTGGCTTCTCTTGTTTCGGAGCAAGGCTCTAGAGTGACCATGCAGGCTTCAGCAGTTGCAGCCTGTAGACTCAGTAGTTGTGACTCATGGACTCTGGAACGTAGGCTCAGTAGTTGCGGCACATGGGTTTAGTTGCCCCAAGGCATGTGGAATCTTCCCAGATCAGGGATCAAACCCATGTCACCTGCCAGTGGATTCTTAACTGCTGGACCACTAGGGAAGTCCCAACATAGTTTCAAGTTTATAAACTCTTCTTCTGCTGTCATCTCCACTCTGCTACTGAGCCCATCCAGTGAATGTTTCATTTTAGATTTTGTATGTTTCATTTCTGAAACTTCATTTTTATTTTTAAAATTGCTATTTCTCTAATGACATTTTCTACCTTTTCATTCATTCATTGTGCGTATGTTTTCCCTTATCCCACTGAACATTGTTTCACTAGCAGTAATAATGTTTTTGTTGATATTGACAACATCTGAGTCATCAGGGTTCGCTTCTGTTGGTTGACTTTTTCCTTGAGAGAGGATAAACTTTCCTAGTTTATATATTGATTAATTTTGAATTCAGTTCTAGAAATTGTAAGTATTATATTGTAGAAACTCTGATTTTTTTATATGCCTCTAGGAATTTTGATGGTTTTATGTAGTATGCAATTGACTTGCAAACCCTTTATCACCTATAATGCTGAGAGTTCAAATGCCAGTTTAGTTCTTTAAACCTTAATGCAAGCTGTGTTGAGTCTGCCGTCTACATGCTTGGTTCAGGAGTCAGCCAGAAACTTGGGCAATGTTTGTCCACAAGATTATGGCCTCTTTTTTTCTGGCTTATCCTCTCCAGGACACCTCCTTCATTTTCTGGCAGCTTTGGTGGCCTTGTACCTCAGGCAAGAAAGATGGTGGACTTTAAAGCACCTTGCAGTGCACTGAGGCTGTCGCCTTTCAGCTCAAAACTAAACAAATAGAGACTCACCTATGTCTGTTCCTTCCTTCAAGATGTAACTTTTCTCTGAAACTTCCCTGATTTTGTTCAGTTTTTAGAGCCCTGAGTATTTAAAATTGTGTCCAGAATTTATACTGCTAAAGGGTTGGTTTCTAGGAGCCTGCTCCAGCATACCTGTGGAAGTCAAGGCTTTATTTTAAATATGTCTTAAGATATTTGAAATATTTTTTATTTTTATAAATAAATTTAATAAAAATAACAATAAATATTTTAAATTTATTTATTGCAGAGATAGAAATATTTATCTCTGCAATAAATTTGGTCACAACCTAAGATTAAGAATTGGTAACTTAAACTCTCAGGTTCCTGTTTAATTATCTGAATGTTAGAAATAATAACAAAAAATAGCATGCTGTCATTTAACTGTCTACTCATCAACTAAGGTGTTATCATGTATCGTAAGTACTTTAAATGCATTATGTCATCAAGTCCTCACTAGATCACTCTATAGGCTTGCTGTACCCTTACAGAGATGGAGTCATAGCCCAGTTTATAGATGAGAGAAAGGGCTTTGAAGACCTTCAGTATTTTCCCTAGGCATGAATCAAGCTCTTTCTGACTCCAGAAACTGAACTTTTAAGCACTAATCAATGTTCCTGCTAGGACAATTTTTAGGAGTAGCAACTAGTGAAAGCTGTACAAAATAACCTGTAAATATAGAGCTGTAGTGACAATGTGTCATGGAAATACTTAGAAGGATGCAAATAGTTATCAGGAAAGCACTCAGGATTCCTAGAACTAGACATTTTCCTTTGCCATGGTTATGTGGATGCTGAAAGCATGATTTTTAGACCTAAATTCTTGCTGATTGTTATGGGTTTAGAGATGGCCTTTTTGACTATGAACATATTTAAGTGTTTGGAATTAGAGATTAAGAGAACAGGGGATGTGGGCAGTGAGAGAATCAGAAGAGGAAGCATTAAGTTGTGCTGTGCTTACTCACTCAGTTGTGTCTGACTCTTTGTGACCCCATGGACTGTAGTCCACCAGGCTCCTCTGTCCATGGGATTCTTCAGGAAAGAATACTGGAGTGGGTTGCCATGCCCTCCTCCAGGGGATCTTTCCAACCTAGGGATTGAACCCAGGTCTCTGCATTGTGGGTAGATGCTTTCCCGTCTGAGCCACCAGGGAAGCTCAAGAATACTGGAGTGGATAGCCTGTCCCTTTGCCAGGGGAACTTCCCAACCCAGGAATCGAACCAGGGTCTTCTTCTTAACAGGTGGATTCTTTACCAGCTGAGCTACCTGGGAAGCCCAAGCACTAAGTTAAGCAGCAGCATTTCTACGCTGTGGTCAGAAGGCTCTGCCCATTTGTCTGACACTGGAGTAATAACAACAATGTGTGTATGTTCAGTCACTTAGTCGTGGACTCTGCGACCCCATGGACTGTAGCCCTTCAGGTTCCTCTGTCCATGGGGTTTTCCATGGCAAGAATACAGGAGTGGATTGCCATTTCCTCCTCCAAGGGATCTTTTTGACCCAGGGATCGAATTCGTGTCTCCTGCATTTCAGGCAGATTCTTTACCAAGGCCCATGATAATAATAGCAATGACAATGGCAGTAGACACTAACTTTTATCAAGCATTTAGCATGCTCCAAGCATAGTACTAAACCTGTATTTTTTAATTTATTTCTCATAGAATTCTCTGTGACAGGTAGTACTGTGGTCCCTATATAACTGGTGGAATGAGGAAACCTTACTGAAGTTAAATATCTTCTTCAAGGTTATATAAATAGTACACATGGAGCTGGGATTAGGACTCAGTGATGTGGGTTTTCAATCACTCTCACCTCTCCTAACAGTGGTTTTCTATCTGTAAAAGGAAGTTCTTGCCACTTCTAGACATATTCTATGAATTTATTTGATCGGTGTTTTAGCTTTGTTAGTATTGGGACAATTTTCAGTGATCCCAGCACTCCTGGGTTGGATATCATCAAAAAGGCAGGAGGAAGGGAGCCCAAGAGGAGTTTTAGCATTCTTCAGCAAGTGCTGCAAGACATCCTGCCTAAAGTCTATATGACATCGTGGTCTTATCCAACAACCTCCAGACTGCTAAAACCTGCAGCAAACAGTAAAGGATTAAATAGGGGCAGATAAAATGAAGACTTTTAACAGATTTAAAACTCATGGGATTTGTTACCTCAGATATCATATGGCTTCTATAACATAAAACTTTCCTAAGGAATTAAATTAGGTACATTTATTAATATCCTAGTGGAAGCAAGACACACTGTTCTGGAGTCTACTTAATTTTTGTAGATCCTCCCGCCCTCTGCCCTCCTTATTTTCACAGAGTTCTGGGGAACTTGATCAAAGTCTGACCTGAGACATTAGGGGATGTGAAGAAAGATGTACTTTTTTTTGAAAGATGTACTTTTACTAAACAAGAATATACCTGTATTTAGAGTCTCTTAACATACTATCAGAGCTTTTAATTATAGTATAAACTGTACTTATATGGATAAAGAAGCATACATGTAGATTTGCAAAGAGGAATAACTGGACTAGTTTCTCAGCAATACTTTGCAAATAATAGATCTTAAATATACATGTCAGTAAAATAAATAACAGTTGTTTGCTATTTCTTTAATGATCATGTTGTAATGTCAGTGGGATATTGTCACCCTGGTTGTGAGAATTGCTAGCTACAAACTGTTGCATGTAGCAAAATGGATCTGCACAAAATAGGTTTTAAAAATCACTAAATATATATAGAGGAGTAGCCAACTAAATAGCCCATGTAGAATTTCTTTTCCTTTATTTTAAAAAGAATATTTATGGGATGCACATACCTTTTGTTGTTGCACCATGCAGCTTGCATGATCTTAATTCCCAGACCAGGGGTTGAACCNGCCCTCTGCCCTCCTTATTTTCACAGAGTTCTGGGGAACTTGATCAAAGTCTGACCTGAGACATTAGGGGATGTGAAGAAAGATGTACTTTTTTTTGAAAGATGTACTTTTACTAAACAAGAATATACCTGTATTTAGAGTCTCTTAACATACTATCAGAGCTTTTAATTATAGTATAAACTGTACTTATATGGATAAAGAAGCATACATGTAGATTTGCAAAGAGGAATAACTGGACTAGTTTCTCAGCAATACTTTGCAAATAATAGATCTTAAATATACATGTCAGTAAAATAAATAACAGTTGTTTGCTATTTCTTTAATGATCATGTTGTAATGTCAGTGGGATATTGTCACCCTGGTTGTGAGAATTGCTAGCTACAAACTGTTGCATGTAGCAAAATGGATCTGCACAAAATAGGTTTTAAAAATCACTAAATATATATAGAGGAGTAGCCAACTAAATAGCCCATGTAGAATTTCTTTTCCTTTATTTTAAAAAGAATATTTATGGGATGCACATACCTTTTGTTGTTGCACCATGCAGCTTGCATGATCTTAATTCCCAGACCAGGGGTTGAACCTGGGCCCCAGCAGTAAAAGTACCCAGTCCTAACCCCTGGCTGCTGCTAAGTCGCTTCAGTCGTGTCTGACTCTGTGAGACCCCATAGACGGCAGCCCACCAGGCTCCCCATCCTTGGGATTCTCCAGGCAAGAATACTGGAGTGGGTTGCCATTTCCTTCTCCAATGCATGAAAGTGAAAAGTGAACAGGAAGTCCTAACCCCTGGACTGACAGGGAATTCCCTGGAAAGCATGTGCCTTAGTTTTTATTTTTTGGTACTATTCTCATTTCTCATAAAATTCATTAAAGGTCATTCACGAAATGTAAATTAAATTATACCTTTAAGGTAATTTCGTATAAAAATATAAATCAAAATAAATCTTTTCTAAAACAACATATTTTAGCTTTGTAAATATGTCCATGGTTGCTATAATACATATTGATCTTCATTTGAAGTTTGCAAAGATAGCCCAATTATTTAAAATTTATTAATCTGATGTACCACATTAATAAATTAAAGAAGGAAAAAAATGATCATCTGAAAAAGCATTAAATAGAATTCAACATTGATCAACGATAAAAATACTGTTAGGGAAGTAGGCAGGAAAAGAACATTTTTAATTTGGTAAAAGTTAATTTTCAAAAAGTAAGCATATTGGTGAAATTTTTAAAGCTTGTCTGTTAAAGTGAAGAAAAGTATAAGGAATTCCTTAGTCTTTGCTTCTTTTCACCTTTGTCCTGGATGTTCTCTCAAGAGAAATAAGAGGAGAAAGGGTTATTGTCATTTATTTGGTGAGGGGGAAGGACCAAAGAAGGATTTCTGGAGGACGGAGGTGCGGAAGACACTGGGTTTCGCCTTCAAGTGAATTATTGACCTTTTGGATACCTACCCCAGCAAGCTCCCCTTTAACTCTGTGCTTCCCTTCTGCTTCTTAAGCGTCTGTCCTCCCCACACCGAATATTCTACCCATCACCCTACCAGCAGTCCTGTTTGTGGCTGGCTTCTCCTCTCAGCAGCTCAGGGAAACTCTGGGGGCCAAGAAGTGCCTCTTCCCAAGACACCGTCCCTCTTGCTGGCTCCTGAGCCACTCAGCTCTGTGTACCTGCAGATCTGGCCTCTTCTTCTCTTCCGTCGCTTATCCTTGTAAATTAATCTGTGACTCAGCAAAGACTTAGGATCAGAATTTGCTTCTTCTTTAAGCTTTGTCTTTCAAAACAGACGAACCTACAATTTGTGTTTCTTTTATCCTGCTGGGGACACCACTTGTTAGTATCTGGCATCTTTCCTTTGGCTCTAGTAGGAGGAAATTCTTCAGTGATGCTGAAGAATTCATCTGGGGAATTGTCTGCCTCAGATTCATCTGGGGAAGGAGGTTAAATGTTTTTTACCAGTCTCTGGATTGAGTCTCAGTAATAGCTCTGTCTTGAAATGTTGTTTTGGTCTTGGTTTCCCTCATAGTCCAAAAACCTGGTGAACACACACATTCTCTACTTAAAATGCATTTTGGGACATGTTGACTTTTTTCGTTTACTTCTGTGTTTGGACAGGTATGGGCTTCCTATGTGGTGCAGTGGTAAAGAATCTGCCTGCCAATACAGGAGACACAAGGGATGTAGGTTCTATCCCTGGGTTGGGAAGATCCCCTGGAGAAGGAAATGGTAACCCCCTCCAGTATTCTTGCCTGGGAAATCCCACAGACAGAGGAGCCTGGTGGGCTGCAGTCCATGGGGTCTCAAAGAGTTGGAAACGACTGAGTGACTGGGCACACACACACTGGACAGATTCACAAGGGTTGGGTATACCTTCTTCATTTTGCCACAGTTTTCCTCTGGCCTTTATTTATTCCAAATGGGTTAAATATTTATTTCCTCCTTTGAAATTTATACTTCTAAAGCATAAGGAGTTTTAACCACGAAAATACTTTAAGGCCACCGGGATAGCCAAGAATAATGGAGAAGCTCCCTTTATTATTAACTCAAAGCTGGTTATTTGACTATAAGATGCATCCTGCCAGCTTGTGGAAAGACTGGAGATGGTGCACAGCAAAGCAGGTGGGCAGAAAGGAAAGCAGGCGGTGGGCAGGGGCGCTGTGTGCCAGTGCAGCTGCAGCAACTTATTGGCACCTTTGGCTTACAAAAACCCTGTAGTCTATACCCTGAGTGCTTGTCCTAGCACTTAGGAGAGGCCACCCCGTGATAGGCTAGCTAGTTATTTATAGAATAAAGAACTTTTCCTTAGCTCAGAGTACTCACATGTGTATTGCTGCATGTGCTTTGTATTCTGGCCTTTTCGGTAACTATTTTGCCTCTCTAAGCTATAGAAGTTGTACCCTATAGCAAGGTTGTTCATGTGGAATTGAGCCATTATGACAAGAGTTAGTGGAATTATCCTCACGTGCTCTAGGGAAGGGGAGGACAGTTGGAGTCCTAGTGTCGTTGGTCTGTCACTCTACTCTGTCCCTGACAGTATATTCCCGTAGCTCCTAAAATCACGGACCAATCATTCTACTGGTACCAGCTGCAGATAACCATCTTTTTGAATGCGACTCTGAGCTCTGGGCTCCGAAAGGCATATATGAAGGGGTCGATGACGGCATTACACATGATCAACACACCATTCACCTGGAAGAGGGACATGTAGCAGGCACAGTAGGGGTCAGCCGGGCAGAATGTCATCAAGAGGACATGAAGGACAAAGGGTGCCCAGCAGAAAATGAAGACCCCAAGCAGGACAGTCAGAGTGACGGCCCCTCTCGTGTTGGCTTTGGGAAGGGAGGAGGTCCTCCTGGCGTGGGAGCGGGCCAGCAGGAACATGTGCACATAGAGGCACAGGATGAAGGCCAGCATCAGGGGGAAGAGCGCAGTGAAGGCGATCACTGTGGGGACGTGATGGGAGAAGGTCACAATGGTGATGCCGCTGCCTGCGCAGCCTGCCCAGAGGACCGTCAGGACGATGAGGGCGCGGTGTGGGGTCACGATGCGGTGGTACTGCAGAGCGTGGAAGATGGTGATGTAGCGGTCAGCGGCGATCACAGACAGGCTGCAGATGGAGCCAAGAAGGGAGAGGATGAACAGGGAGTCCACCACGTCATCTGCTGTGCTTTCAAAGCTGCCTCGAGGCTCGAGGTAACCCATGTTTCTGAACATGATTAGAACATTTTCCAAAATCTTGTACAGGCTGCCCAGCATATCAGAAATAGCCAAGCTGCAGATGAAAAAGTACATGGGCGACTGAAGACTCTTATTCTTGGCCACAGCCAGAAGGACCATCAGGTTCTCCAAAACTCCGACAATGGATACTGTGAAAAATACCTCTTCTGGCAAAATCACAGCAGGACAGTCTGAGTTATTTCTTGCTGTACTGTTGATGTTTTCATACAGATTGAGAATGTGTTTCATCTTTCCTGTGTGCAGTTAAGACAGAAAAGTTACTGGAACTTGACAGGAAACTTGATTAATTCTCCAGAATCTTTTCTTCTTTGTAGTTCTTGCTGAAGATCTGAGGTAAAAAAGTATATGTAGGAATATTAGGTACAAAATAGATCACAAAATAAAAGCAAGCCATGATACCTTTGAGGAAGCTCTGTTGCCTCTGCAAAAGACAATGGTGGAATATTTAAATAAAATAATTTATTGTACCCTTATCTTATCCTTCCTAAATATATATTTTTAAAATTGAAGTATAGTTGATTTAAAATGTTGTGTCAGTTTCAGGTGTACAGCAAAATGATTCAGTTATGCATATATGTGTGTATATATATATATTTCAGATTCTTGAATATGGTTCCCTGTGCTATACAGTAGATCTTTATTGTTTATTTTATACATAGTAACATATAGCTGTTAATCCCAAACTCCTTTTATAATTTCCTTTCTTTCCTCTTTGGTCACCATAAGTTTGTTTTCTATGTCTCTGAGCCTATTTCCATTTTGTAAATAAGTTCACTTGTTTCATTTTTTTTTTTCCGATTCCACATATAAGTGATATATTTCTTTCTCTTTATAACTTAGTTCACTTAGTATGACAGTCTCTATGTCCATCCATGTTGCTGCGAATGACATTATTTCATTCTTTTTAATGGCTGCATAATATTGTTTCTTTCTGTGTGTGTGTGTGTGTGTGTGTGTGTGTGTAACACATCTTTTGTATCCATTCATCTGTCGATGGACACTTAGGTTGCGTCCATGTCTTAGCTGTTGTAAATAGTTCTGCTCTGAGGATTAGGGTGCATATTTCTTTTTAAATGAGAGTTTTCCTCTTTTCCAGATATATGCCCAGGAGTGGGACTGCTGGATCATATAGCAACTCTATTTTTAGTTTTTTAAGGAACCCCCAATTCCCATCAACAGTGTAACAAATGATTGTGGCTGTAACAATAGTTACGTGGGTAATTGGCAGATGCTCTTTGCAAAAGAAAAGGGAACATGGGCAACTGTAAAATGAGGTTTTTTTAATACTGATTATTGTCTTTGGCCAGAAAATGTCAAGGTCTAATTTTCATGTTTTGCACGGCTCTGAGAGAAAGAAGAAAGCTTTTTTATTTGTGAAATTCCTGTTACATGCCAACCAGTACTATGCCATGTGCTATGCGTGGCATCTCATTTTAATCCTCTTGTCAGCAATACAAGGTAGTCCTGTTGCCCCAATTTGCATCTAAGGAATTGGGGTGGAAAGGCCAAGATACTGAGAGTTAGGATTTAAATCAAGGTCTCTTTGGCTCCAAAGATGAATATCTGCTAAAATATATCACTTATCTCAGTGCTTCTGTAAGTATTCATCTGATAAAGAAATTTTACCGGCTTTAGTAGAAATGAAAATAAAATAAGTTAAAAACCTGTGTATCTGACCAAGTCAGATATAACTGACCAAGTTGTTTTCCCAACTCTCTCTAGAAGACTGTATTAAAGAAGTTCAGAGGAGAGTGTGGCCCCACAGTCCCTCCTTTAGTTGAGGAGGGAGGCAGATGGCACAAGGCCTTGAGTAAAAGGCCTGCAGGCATCCTGGAGAGTCAGCGGCCCGCATTGTACTCTCTGTGCTTTGGGGCTGTTGTATGGCTCCTGGGGAGAACGGCTGGGGAAGAGGGTAAAGGCTTATTTTCCTGTTGAGTGAATGAGTGGTTTGTACCATATGGCTTTTCCAGTTGATGGAGTTTTAGAATCCAGGCTTCAGAAAGAGCCAGTGAGGAGCTGAGGTCTGGGTTCTCAAATGGCCCCCTCCTCTTGAGATTTTAGCAGTGGCTTTCCAAAAGTCACCTCATTAACATAACAAGAGACAACTTGGTTGTTCTCCCCACTTAGAGAATTCCAGCGATCTTGTGAACTCTGCCAGACAAGAGGAGGCAGACCGCATATGTGTCTTCTTATAAATCACAATGCCACAATGCCACAGGGCTCCTGCCTACATCCCAGCTCAGTGAAACCCTCTCTCCCTGTTTTCACTAGATGCACATAACATTTTGGTTTCATCTTTAAATAGGTATTACTGTCATATATATTTATATACGTGTATTTGTGTGTGTGTGTAGATACATGGAAATAGTAAAGAGTCTCCCTCCCATCCCTTCATCTTGGGTGCCCCATTACTACTCCTCAAAGCAGTGGCCAGTCTTCTTCTGGAGTTTCTTTATGCCCATAAAACAATAGAAGTGTGTATGTCCTCTCCCGGTTATTAGGGCGAAAGGGAGAGGCAGCAAGAGCAGCAAGGGACTCTTCAGGCTGTGAGGCAGGTCCGACTCCTGGGGCAAAGAAGAGGAAGAAAGGGAACTGGGTAGGCAAAGTCTCTCCCCACAGCACAGCTCTGGAAAGTTTTGAGCTGGTCAGTGGAGAGTCCTTGAGTCAGCTGCCAATTGGAGGAGTCTAGCCCCTGCAGAAGTAGACTATGCTCAGTCATGGACTGGGGGCAGCTGGGAGGAAAGATGCTGGGGACCCAGACTCGGAGCACTGGGTTGCAGGGAGAAAGCCAATTCTGGCTCCATGTTGGAAACTGTTTCTTTGACTTGCTTTTCATTGCTTTTATTATAATCATACTCAATGGCTTGCCTGGAGGACCCTGCCGCTCTGCTGGACTGTAAACTAAAGTGCCTTTGTTCAGTTTGTGGAGAGATAGTTTGTCCTGGCCCATCTGTGAAAAGAAGAGAATAACACATCCCTTCCAAAGATTGGCTAATCCCTTGGAGATGTTTTGCCAGACTGAAGACCCTTTCACTTCACTTCCCTATTGCATCTCCTTCTCTATTCTGCCTTTTGACTTTAGTTCCTCACTGCTTCTGATGTATAGAAGGACCTGACATCCAGACCCCAGTAAGCTGCTTATTTTGAGGTACTAGCCTGCCACCTTCTCAGTCTGCCAGCTCCCCAATTAAATCTCTCCCTTGCCTCAACCTCAGATGCATTGTCTCTGTTGTGACAAGCAGAGTGAGCTTGATCTCAGTAACACTGGGCACCAGTCAACCCATTTCTGGCCAGCAGGATACCCTCTGCCCTGTGTGTTCAGTGGTTGGTGTATTATACCTAGTGTTTTGTACTTTATTTCATCTTGGACACTTTGCACAAAGTCGATGGATCACTTTCTCATTCTTTCTGCTCCTCATTTTTCCATTTTAAAAAAAGCTACTACAGGGTATTCCACTGGGTGGATATGTCCTGAGTTATTTCATCTGTGTATTGATAGTCACTTGGGTGGTTTCAAACATTTTGCTGTATAAAGAATGCTATAATGAATAATCATGGAAGATTTCACGTGCCTAGTGAGGTGGATAAGTTCACAGAAAAGGAATTGTTGAGTGAAAGTGTATATGCATCAGTATATGCAAAGATAATGTCACACTGCCTTCCTGGAGGGTGGTACCAGTTTACATCCTCACCAGTGGTGCGCTGCCCACGTAGCCTCCTTAATGAAGGAGGCTTATCACCAGTGGAACAGCTGGTAGGTTTTGGCCTACATACTTACACGGGTTCTGTTGCCTCCCTCTGTGTGACTCTGATCCCAGCTTGGCCAGGCTCCCTACTGTTCCTGTGCTCTCAGGACGCTTGGGCCTTCTGGTCTTAGCTTCCTACTTCTGTCCCAGTGCCCACAAACACACCAGACCTCCCTTCCCCTGATAATGTGGCTGAAAGAGACACCCACTATTTCCTCCTTGGGTACAGTTCAGTTCAGTTGCTCAGTCCTGTCTGACTCATTGTGATGCTATGGACTGCAACACACCAGGCCTCCCTGTCCATCACCAGCTCCCAGAGCTTGCTGAAACTCATGTCCATTGAGTTGGTGATGCCACCCAACCATCTCATCCTCTGTCGTCCCCTTCTCCTCCTGCCTTCAATCTTTCCCAGCCTCAGGGTCTTTTCTAATGAGTCAGTTGTTTCCATCAGGTAGCCAAAGTATTGGAGCTTTAGCTTAAGCATTGGTCCTTCCAATGAATATTCAGGACTGATTTCCTTTAGAATGGACTGGTTAGATCTTCTTGCAGTCCAAGGGACTCTCAAGAGTCTTCTCCAACACCACAGTTCAAAACAGTCAATTCTTCTTGGGTACAAACTGTCCTTATTTGTATTTCTATTTCTTGGTCTTAAATTCAGTAAGAAGAAAAAGAGTAGAAAAGCTGAGTAGTAAGACAAGCTAAAGATGACCCAGTAAAAAAAGAAGAGATGAAAAATTGGAAACAACAGTAAAATCTTAAAAACCAACATGTAGGCTAGGTTTTACATAAATTACAAGTAGCCACAATGAGGGTGTGGTGTGGGAATGGGGCAGGGCAGAGGATGCGGGTTGGTCTGGGAGCTTCCATCTCCCCAGGGGAAGGCTCAACAACCTTCCCTTTGGCCTGCACCCAACTCTGCTGAGCACTGGCAGCTCCTGGCAGAAGTCCATGTGGCAGTCAGTAGGAGTATGTAGCCGATCAGCTATCTTGCCATGGCAGCTCCCCAGTCACCTTGAGGAGCTGAGTGCCTGCCAGTTCACATCTTCAGTCCCAGAAGTTTGACCTGAATAGGGCAGAGCACTTTGTAGGACTTCTTATAAAACTGAACAAGTGAACAAATTGAAAAGATCTGCTTATTGTGAGGGACTTTGTAAGTGATGGAACTGTGCAGTCTGTGTGGCTGGGATTCCTCTCCCCGGTGTCTCCCCCTGTATACCCACGTCCACCACGGGCCCTGAGTTGGTGCTTTTAAGACACAAGGACTGTTAATTGCTGTGGACTGGTTTGTGAAGGCTTTGCCTGCTTTCTTATTTGCAACCTTCTGGAATTAATGTATTTGTATGATTGACAGATGGCTTGAAGGATGCATGTTGGGCTGTAGTGTGTGGGGTGGTGAGGAGTCTGAAGAATGCTGAGATTGATACTAAAATCAGAGAAGTTTTCTCTCCTACTGTGCCATTGCTTCTTGTAGAATCACCTGAAGCACAGAGAACTCTCGATTTGAAATTGCTAGCTCTAGAGCCACAGACTGGTTCCACACTGGGAAAGGAGTACATCAAGGCTGTATATTGTCACCTTGCTTATTTAACTTATATGCAGAGTACATCATGCGAAATGCTGGGCTGGATGTAGCACAAGCTGGGATCAAGATTGCAGGGAGATATATCAATAGCCTCAGATATGCAGATGACACCACTCTTACAGCAGNTCTGCCTGCAATGTGGGAGACCTGGGTTCAATCCCTAGGTTGGGAAGATCCCCTGGAGAAGGAAATAGCAACCCACTCCAGGATTCTTGCCTGGAGAATCCCATGGACTGAGAAGCTTGGTGGGCTGCAGTCCACAGGTCACAAAGAGTCGGACACGACTGAACGACTTCACTTTCACTTTACTTTCTAGGTTTGTCATAGGTTTTCTTCCAAGGAGGAAGTATCTTTTAATTTCATGGCTGCAGTCACCATCTGCAGTGATTTTTGAGCCCAGGAAAATAAAGTCTGTCACTCTTTCCATTGTTTTTCCATCTGTTTGCCATGAAGTGATGGGACCAGATGCCAAGATCTTCATTTTCTGAATGTTGAGTTTTAAGCCAGCTTTTTCACTATCCTCTTTCACCTTCATCAAGAGGNCCCAGGAAAATAAAGTCTGTCACTCTTTCCATTGTTTTTCCATCTGTTTGCCATGAAGTGATGGGACCAGATGCCAAGATCTTCATTTTCTGAATGTTGAGTTTTAAGCCAGCTTTTTCACTATCCTCTTTCACCTTCATCAAGAGGCTCTTTAGTTTCTTTTCACTTTCTGCCATAACTTTACTTCAACTTTGTAGAAGTTTGTAGAAGTACTACTAAAATATTTGTCATCATAAACTTGTTCTTTTAAATTAGAACTTGCACTTTCATTTTACAAGTATATACAAAAATCTATTTTCAGTAAGGTTCTGTGCTAAATGCTTAGGGAACTCCTCTAAGCAGAGATTTACTTAGATGACTTTGCTATTAGAGAGTAGTGGGGTTTTTGCTTGTTGAAGTTGGGGACAGGTGTAAATGATGCTGGGGGAGGGGAAATGAGTTAGGGTTGCACAGAGGTTGGAGAGAGCAAGGCATATGCAGGGTGAGTGAGTAAACCAGTTTCATGGAAGATGAGGCTGGGACAGAGCATTTTTAAGGTCTTTGTAAAGTAATTATATCCTTTATTGCCTGGATGAATAAGAGGGAAATAAATTCCAAAATATCTTAATATCTCTTTCCTACCATGGCATCTGTCCTATGAAATGCTTTGCATCAAAAAATAAGTGATTTAGATGGATTTGGATGTCTTTGCAACATGATTCAATAGATTATCCTAATGCATTTTACAGCAGATTGAATATTAAAATGGTCAAGAAAGGATTTGACTGAAAATAGATAATTTATACCAACTGATACCTTTTTAAACATATATTTATTGAAACTCTGCTATGGAACTTTATATTGGGACACAAGAAATTAAAACAGACACACACAGAGTTCATTTATTTGGGGCTCCTCATGACTTTATTCACGCTCTGCCACCCCAAATGCTCCTAGCCTCCCAACCCCAAATGCCTCTAGGGTCAAGCAGAAGACCTGGGGTATATTTGGCAAAAAAAGGAATGACTTAAGATATAATTTATTTTTTTTAATAATTTTTATTGGAGTATAGTTGATTTACAATATTGTGTTTCAGGTGTGCAGTAAAGTGGATTACACACACACACACACACACACACACACACACACACACATACATATTCACTTTTTTAGGTTCTTTCCCGATCGGTCATTGCAGAGCAGAGTAGAGTTCTTTGTGCTATACAGTAAGTTCTTATTAGTTATCTATTTATATATATTAATGCATATTTGTCAATCCTAACCTCCTAATTGATCCTTCTCTCACTTTCCTTTCTGATAACCATGTTTGTTTTCTACATCTGTGACTCTATTTCTGTTTTATAAATTGTTCATTTGCACTGGTTTTTCTTTGAGTCCACATATAAGTGATAGTAAATTATATTTTTCTTTCTGTGTCTTGACTTCACTCCATAGATAATCTTCAGATCAGATCCATGTAATTACAAATGGCATTGCTTTATTCTTTTTTATGACTGGGTAATATTCCACTGCATACATGTATCACATCTTCTTTAGCCACAGAGCTCCCTAACAGAAATTTATGTGTTGATAAATAAAGTTTTACGTTTGTATGTTCAACATGGAAACCAATAGCTTGTTCTTTTTTGAGAACTTGAACCACATCTAATGCAAATAAGGGGCTGAATTTTAAATTCTATGTAATCTGATTTAATACAAACCAGCCGCATTTGGTTAGTGGCTACATGCATGGGACAGTGCAGGTCTAGAGAGAACTAGTCATGAGTAGGAAATCCACAAAAACTTCATTCATCTTATTTCCATAACACTCCACAGTCAGTAATCCTTTTCCATACAGCTGAATTGCTACAGCTTAAGCCATGATTTGGCATAATGTTCTAGGCCTTCCCATGAGTTCCTACCATGTTGTTCCACTTTTAAAATATTATTTAATCCATGTTTACTCAACCTCTCTCCTAAAGGCAAAATGGGAGTCACAGGAGATGATTTTGCAGCTATCATTACTGTGATTCACTGAGTGTATTTACACCTGCTAAGTTTAAAATAGTGCAACTGTAATTTAGTAGCACCTATAGTCAGTCTAAATAATTATAAAAACGCTTAGTAAGCCTTTGGTGTTGCTGAGAGCAAGTTGCTGTGTGGCAGACCAAATGACCAACCTGCTAAGAACTACTCAACAGATCAGATGGGCAAGCACAATATGCTTATTGTTATTATATTTATTTGAAAAATCATGTGCATATATATGACAGAAAATATGGATGGTAAAAAAAAAAAAAAGCTTCTCTTTTATAGCACCAAGGAAGCCTTTCCTAATTAAGCATCCTAACCTAATGCAACCTGAAAGTAACTGTATTTGATACAGCTCAGAAGCAAAATCTGTGTGGCCTTGAAGTAAGCCTGAGATAAGCTAAGGGTTTTCTAGACTGGTTTTTCTAACCATATGGAAGTTATTTTTGGTTCTCTAAATACTCCATGGTCTTGGACATTGCCACTCCTTTGGGAGTCCTGTTTCTCCATCCAGAAATGCCCTCATCTCCTTTGTTGACTGGTGATATTAGTTTGGCTTGTCCTTCAAAAACCAGCACAGGGACTTCCCTGGTGTTCCAGTGGTTAGTACTTCACCTTTCAACACAAGAGGTGCAGGTTCAGTCTTTAATTGGGGAGCTGGGATCCCACATGCCTTGTGACCAAAACCAAAATATTAAACAGAGGCAATATTGTAATAAATTCAATAAAGATTTTAAAACTGGTCCACATTAAAAAAAAATCTTAAAAAAAAAAAAAAAAAGGCAGCACAAATAGTATCTCCTTTATTGAGATTTCTCTGACTTCCCAACAGACATAGTGAGATATTTGCCTTGGGAATTTGTACATACTTCAAAAACAGCAAATGAATCATTATGGATATTTGTTTTTTATGAGTGTGCACTGTGAGACTGTGAGACCAATAAGGCCAGGAGCTGTATTTAATTAATTTCTACGTTCTCAAGAATCATTATAAAGATCAATAATGCTTAATTCAAAGTTGCTAAAAATAAGAACATGGGTCACCATTCAGAGCTAAAATGTAATTTCCAGTTAGTTTTTGTTTGCATACAATGATGTGTGATTAGAATAATCCAGAACAGAGATAATCCCCAAATGTTGTGGTTATATACTAGACTATATCACTTGAATTAAGGACTTTTGCCATTTTAACTGTGTTTTGCTTAAAATAATGTTAGCATTTATCTCTTCCCTCATTAGCAATGGTCTGAGACTCTACTAACTGACTAATGTGAAGTAAGTTTTTATCCCTTACCACTATTTCCATCACCTGCCAGGGATTCTTATTTTTAATCATTCTCTTTGAATATTCCAAAGGATGGGGTTTTCTTTATAAAATACACTAATGAAATGTGGATTCCATGAGAATCAGAACAGTTTTGATTGCTGACACAATCCATACTTTACCTAATTAGAATGTTAAAGGTAATCAACAAATATAATCAAACTTGCTTATATCTTTACAATCTCTCATTCCACCATTCAGTACAGACACTACCATGCTTAACTGGCCACTATCAGTCTCTCACTCACAAGCTTTGCTGTCTGGCCTCCACTTGGCCTCCTTCTGACCTCCTCTAGACAATATCACTCCACACCCCCAGGCCACTATCCATTCCACTGCTGACTGTCTCTATGAATGAACCTCTCAGGTTTCATCACCACTAGGTTTACTCTTTCCACTTGACATGGCCAGCAGGAGTTTCTATAGCAGAGCTGATGCACCCTTGTGACTCCATTCCTCTTTCCAAATGTCTCTTCTTCCTGGAACATACAGGTGACTAGGATAATGGTGGTGGGCTTATATTTGGGTGAGAGAATGCTCAAATGGAATCTGCTAGTGTAACCAAAAATGCAGCTCACTCCAACAGTCAGGCTCATTTGGTCTTGTCCATTCAACCACAATTTGTTTTAGTGTGATTTTTTTTTACATCTCTATTTTCTTCTTTAGTTCGCGTCCCTTCAGAGATCTCCAGTTTATTCTATAGCTATGCATCTAAGTTTATGCCCTTCTTCATGAAGCTCCTAGGTCACCCGAAGGCCAAAATGTGTATTTGGACATCTGTGCATGTCCTATCCAAAGTTGATCCATAGCGAGAAATCAGATTAACCCAAGTGTGGCTTATGGAACAGAAGCTTGAATGGAGTAAAATTGAAAGTCTCTGTGAATAGTAATGAGGTTGTTAAGGTAGTCACTATTGTTAAAGAGGTTATTAGTGATGCTGGAGTCAGAAATTGAATGGAGTGGGACCCCTTAGGTTCCTAGTTGTAGTGTGTCACAAGCCAAAGAAAAAAAGTTGCAGGACTCAGTTACTGGACAGAACTATTTTTATAATAATGATTCACAAACCTGGTGGAGCATTAGAGTCACCTGGGGGTCTTAAGAAAGAGACACTTCAGAAATTCCCCGATGACCCAGTTGTTGGTCTCTGCCAATGCAGGAAGCGTGGGTTTTATCCCTGGTCAGGGAACTAAGATCCTACAAGCTATGCATTGTGGCCAGATAAAAAGAGACATTTCTAGAATCCACCTCAGTATTCCAAAAAGTCTTTCACAGTGATAGAGCTTCATTAGCATGTCCTGGGCTCTGGGAGGCTGGTCACAGAAGTCCTCTAGAGTAGTGTCTCTCAACTTTTACATACGGAAAACACAGAAAATAGTAATGTTTAATGCTTGCACAGCACACTGAAAAGAATAAATACAGTAGCTTGTGGCATGAATAACTATCTAAAGAGTTGCAGCCGTTCCAGAGCCAATATGGTAGCCATATTGCTGAGAGGATCAATCTTGGCACATTTAAATTTGTGTGCACATGCCCAGTTGGGAAGCTTTGACTTAGAGAAAGTTTGACCTATCTCAATCCTCCAGTCTATTCAATATCAGATCTGAATGAAGGCAAATTAGCTTCTTATTTCTGTACTCCTGGAACAATCTGTTCTTAAAAAAGGTGAAAGGGAGCTGAAAAACTATGGAAGGAAAGTGATTCCAAAATACAGCTTTCCATGGATAAATTCACAAAACAATTGTATCCATGAAGATACCCTAATAGCTGAATAACTGAACTTTATGTTCATGTTTTGCTCAAAAATTTTCAAGTTCAAATTCCTTACCTTGGCATTCAAAGCTCTCTTTGTGAAGGACTCTATTTCTAAGTGTATTTACTTTTGTTTTCAAATAATCTAAATTCTAGCTAAAAAAGATTCCATATGTTTACTGATCAGTTCAGTTGCTCAGTCGTGTCCAACTCTTTGCAACCCCATAAACTGCAGCACTTCAGGCTTCCTTGTCCATCACCAGCTCCTGGAGCTTGCTCAAACTCATGTCCATTGAGTTGGTGATGATATCCAACCACCTCATCCTCTATCGTCCCCTTCTCCTCCTGTCTTCAATCTTTCCCAGCATCAGGATCTTATACAATGAGCCAGTTCTTCACATCAGGTAGCCAAAATATTGGAGTTTCAGCTTCAGCCTCAGTTCTTCCAATGAATATTCAGAACTAATTTCCTTTAGGATTGACTGGTTGGATCTCCTTGGAGTCCATGGGACTCTCAAGAGTCTTCTCCAACACCACACTTCAAAAGCATCAGTTCTTCAGTGCTCAGCTTTCTTTATAGTACAACTCTCACATCCATGCACAACGACTGGAAAAACCACAGCTTTGGCTAGATGGACCTTTGTTGACAAAGTAATGTCTGTGCTTTTTAATAAGCTGTCTAGTTTGGTCCTAACTTTTCTTCCAAGGAGCAAGTGTCTTTTAATTTCATGGCTGCAGTCACCATCTGCAGTGATTCTGGAGTCCCCCCAAATAAAGTCTGTCACTGTTTCCACTTTTTCCCCATCTATTTGCCATGAAGTGATAGGACCAGATGCCATGGTCTTAGTTTTCTGAATGTTGAGCTTTAAGCCAACTTTTTCACTCCTCTTTCACTTTTATTAGGAGACTCTTTAGTTTTTCTTTGCTTTCTGCCATAAGGGTGGTGTCATCTGCATATCTGAGGTTATTGATATTTCTCCTGGCAAGCTTGATTCCAGTTTGTGCTTCATCCAGCCTGGCATTTACGCATGATATACTCTGTATATAAGTCAAATAATCAGGGTGACAATATACAGCTTTGACATATTCCTTTCCCAATTTGGAACCAGTCTATTGTTCTGTGTCCAGTTCTATTTGTTGCTTCTTGACTTGCATACAGATTTCTCAGGAGGCAGGTCAGATTGTCTGGTATTCCCACCTCTTGAAGAATTTTCCAGAGTTTGTTGTGATCCACATAATCAAAAGTCAAAGAAGATTCCATAGGTTTACTAATGGGAGTTGGTATTTTTTAGACTCAAAAATTTTGTTCTTAAATCATTCATTCTTTGTGATCCAGCTCAGATTTCAGTACTCTTATTGAAAATTTTCTGGTCTTTCCATCCATAAAACTTATTTCTCTCAGACTTCTGTAAAGTCTTATTTGAGCCTCTGTTCTTCTGCTTTTCATGTACTATGTTATATCTATTTCTACATGACCTGACTAGTGAGAATTAGAATGTCTAGGTTGAAATCTAACATTTGCCCACTTACTAGATGATGGCCTTTTAAAACCTATTTAAATTTGCTGAACTTCAGTTTCTTAATCTAACAGATTAAATGCAAGAATATCTGTCATGTAGTAGACTGTTGGCAAACAGTGGTCTCAGTTCTCCATCTCATATCCTTGCCCTTGCAAGTGACTTTTAGGTCATGTGTCAACAGATGGAGTCTATACCCCCACACCTTGAATTTGCATTGGTCTTGAGACTTGCTTTGGCCAGTAGAATGTGACAGTTTGCAGAGTGTACATGTTATGAACTTAGGCCTCAAGAAACTACATGCTCCCTCTTGCTTTCCTCGAGTCCTGCTTAACTGTCATTTAAGTCAAGGCTAAATTCCTGAAGCATATGAGACAACTTAGAGCAGAGATAAGCTGTCCCAGCTGAAGACATTGTAGGTCAGTTAGCAAACAGCTGACTTAACAACATATGTATAAGTGAATACAGCTGAGATGAAAAGAGTCCCCACTCCTTTCCTCAACGTCCACTGAGCCCAAGCCAAATTACCAAAACATAGATTTGTGAACTTTAATATATGGTTATTTTAAGCTAATGGTGCCAAAACTTTAGCTTGCTTCAGAATCACGTTGAAGGTTTGTTAAGACCAATTACTGGCTCTTCCTACAGAGATTCTCATTCATAGATCTGAGATGTGGTCCTTAAATTGAATTTCTAGTACGTTCCAATATGATTTTTAAAGCAGGTGGTCTAGGTCCAACGTTTTGAAAATGACTGTTTTAATCTAGTTTTGAAGTAGTTAATTTAGCAAAAGCTACTGGATAGACAAGACTATTGTAAATCTTAGTTATTATGAATTTGAAGTCTGGCAGATAGTTGGCACTGAAGTCTAGTTATTATTATCTGTTATATTTCTTCAACTAGCCTGTAATTTTCTTGGAAAAAAAAGAGACTATTATCTAGTGAGTATATCCTTCTACCATCTCTGTCTCAAACTGCAGTAGCTTGCATGTGGTAAACATATATTTTGATTCAGTACCCTACACAAACAGCAAGCAGGTATCATACAGAATGTCTTTGTTTTAATAACTATTCTCTTTCATAATTTGGGAAGATTTTCTGAAGATATTTTCATACCCTTTAATCCTAAAATTATTTATTGTTTCTTATATTCATATATCTATTAACTTTTGTTAAAAATAAATAATAGAAGGTCACAGTTTTATTATGGAATCACTGAAAATGTGTATAGTGCTATAGTAGCTTGAGGAGTTGAGGATTCTGGTAAGAAGATAGTGTAAGTAATCACCCAAGGAGGGAAGAAGCCAATAAGAGAATGAATAGATTGGGAGAAAATGGAAAGCTTAGTGGACTGGAGATCTCTGTAATGAGTCTTAAGACAGTTATAGTGGGAATACAAATGTAAAAGAGGAAAGGAAAGAGTTATGGTCAGAATGTAAACCATTAGAACTTAAGATTTGGAGAACGGAACTTATTAAATAATTCCCAGGAATATGTATTTTAGAACAGATCCTGAATGATTCTGACATGTAAGTTTGTAGTTAACACCCTCTTTAGTCTCACTGAAAAATATGGTTAAGAGACAAACATGATACCTACTTCTGCACGGGCTCAAAACTGATGCTGAGAACAGTACTCATTATATTATTTAATATTTCCTACAAAATTCCATGTAAAGAATTTCTTTCCAATTTAGCATAAGGAAAAAAAAAAGACAAATTTGTCTTTCCTGAGGAATTGCTATATTTCTTCCTTTATGGTAT
Source organism: Neotragus moschatus (assembly GCA_006410615.1). Taxonomy (NCBI): domain Eukaryota; kingdom Metazoa; phylum Chordata; class Mammalia; order Artiodactyla; family Bovidae; genus Neotragus; species Neotragus moschatus. The sequence continues at coordinate 833,529 of SJYA01002878.1, forward strand.
TGAAATGTAGAAAATTCACCATGGTCACCTCTTCCCTGTGGTTGCTAAGCTGCTAAGAGTCAGGCCTGAATCTCAGCCATTTCCACATTGTGTTAAGTCCCAGTCCTCTTTGTTCTCAAGGCCCCTTGTGAATACCTCTATGTTACCACTGACATATCATATTTAAGTTACTTGTTAAATGTTATTTCTTCATCGTTTTATTGTAAGCCCCTAAAAGCAGGCACCTTGGCTTTTATATCAGTTCATCTGTAGAAACTAGCATAGTGCCTGCTATGAAATAAATTTATAGGGAAATTTTTGCTAAATTATTAATTAAATAATGACAACTATTAGAAAAACTGCATTAACACTAATGGCTAGTAAGTTTGTTCTTACCTCTTTCATGATTTTAATTAATATATACATATAATTGTAACATCCTGCTGCTGCTGAATATATATATATATAATTGTAGCATTCTACTAAACTACAATTATATATGAATCTATTAATCTTATATGTGTTTCATGGTTGGGTATTAGCACGAAATCCTCTTTTCTCATTTCTTGTACCTCTTCCTCCATGTAGAGGGATCTCAGTTAGTCTTACATTTCTGGCTTTTCCTCTTTCCCATAATTCAGTCTATCTAGGGAGCTGGAGTGATATAGAAAAGTAGCAAAGTGTAAGTGTTAGTTGTTCAGTTGTGTCCAACTCTTTGAGGCCCCATGGTTTACAGCCCTCCAGTTTCCTCTGTTCATGGAATTCTCCAGGCGAGAATACTGGAGTGGGTAGCCATTGCCTTCTCCAGGCGATCTTCCTGACCCAGGGACCGAACCTGGTTCTTCTGCACTGCTGGCAGATTGATTACCATCTGAGCCACCAGGGAAGCCTTATAAGAGTGACTTATCCAATCGGTAAATCTGAGAATCCATCAGCTATGTTCTGAAGACCAAGTCCTCATTTTTAAAGTTTCATTGTTTAAATCATCTAGATCTGTGTTTACTTGATATATTCCCTTTCGTTCTCCATTCACACAGATCGACTTTGAAAGCTTGAACATATGTGTGTGCTTAATCACTCAGTCATATCTGACTCTTTGTGACCCCACAGACTGTAGCCCACTGGACCCCTTTGCTTATATCCTTTGCTCTTTGATTTCTTGGTTCTTTTTATTTATCCTCTGTCATGTCCAGTAGGAACTAGAATTATTTCCTAAGCCCCCATTTTTTCTCACCTGTAAAGTATCTACTGCTTTTGGCCCTGGCACTATTTCTGAGCCAATGTATTTCCTAAGACTAAGACATCACAAGTATGCTTCTTTAATGAACTTGTGATTTATTTTTCCTATTTTCCCTATATAAGCAGACTTACATCTAACGTGATAGTGTCCCACATTTCTTTTTATTTGCCCACTAATAAAATTTACTTTGTTTCAAAGGTAGACCAACAAAATGGTTCTCCAGTGCTTACATATATAAATAGCAGGTATTACACTGAAGAGCACCAGAGATAATATAAAAGCAGACGAACCATGTAATTCCCCCATCCTGGCTTTGTTCTAAATGAAGGTCAAAGTTATAATCTAAGTCCAAAAAATCTTAGAATGGTAGATAGATTTAGTTGATAAATATATTAGGTGATACAAAACCGTATTAGCCAGTATAACTCTAATGTCTGAATGCAGTCTATATAAGAGCTATTTAGTAAAGGGCTGTAAATGGCAACCCACTCCAGTATTCTTGCCTGGAGAATCCCAGGGACAGAGGAGCCTAGTGGGCTGCCATCTATGGGGTCACACAGAGTTGGACACGACTGACGCGGCTTAGCAGCAGCAGTAATAAAAACATGTGAAAATAATCTGAATGAAACATTTTATGATTCCATACTCAACCCAGGAGTTTTTGGAGTCACCAAAATTGTACTTTCCTTTGTGGCTCAAGTTCTTAAACAATGAGTCAACTGATGGAGCCCAAAATATTTATATTGATTCCATCTTTACTTCCATAAGACTAGCTGGGAGACAGCGTATACATGGGGTTGTGCTGTGTGCTTGATCACTCAGACATATCCGACTGTCTGCAGCCCTATGGACTGTAGCCCGCCAGGCTCCTCTGTCCATGGAATTTTCCAGGCAAGAATCCTGGAGTGGGTTGCCACTTCCTACTCCAGAGGTTCTTTGTGACCTAGGGATCTAATCCTCGTCTCCTGAACTGGCAGGCAGATTCTTTGCCACTAGTGTCACCTGGGAAGCCCATATGTGGAACAGTAAACTCTAATATTGATCAAGATTACATAGATTTACTGACTTAAATCAGATATGGCCCCAAATCCACAGGGCTCCTCAAGTGGGTCAGGACCCCGTGAATAAGGGGCAAAAGTGGCATGTATGGACCCTTGGAGTTACATGCTCCTTGAGGAAAAAGGAAAGGGGTGCACTGAGCATCCTCAGTTTACACTTGCTGAAATCACCCATCACACTCACATATATGTCACTCCACTTTCCCTGAGCCAGAGAGTGTGAAGAGAGATAACATTCAGAAGTGAGAAATGGAGGGGAAGAGGCTGAGATTAGTCAACAAATAATAAAATAAATAATAAAAGAATGGAAAAAATAATTGGAAAGATTCCACTGGCAAATAGATATATTTAAGTAGGAAAGACTTTTCTGAAATCTCTAGGTATTTCCATTAGAATATATACTGTGTACTAAAGCAAAAACCTTATCAAAGTACTTGTGGCTGAACTGACTTCTAGTAACACCTCTAAGATCCAGGCCATTGCCTGAGCGTAGCTCAACAGTAACAGTATCATCAGCTGCAGTCATACCAAGTTAATCCCCACAATTATAAATTTAGAATTGCCCGTGAAGCACTATGCCATTGTGACAATAAAGACAACAGAGGAGTTAACATTTATGCGCTCTTCTGATGTACCAAGCATGTGCTATGTGCTGTATTACTGATATTGCCACACTCGTTCAGTCTCTAAGTTGTGTCTGAATCTTTGCAACCCCATGAACTGCAACATGCCAGATTTCCCTGTCCTTCACTATCGACCAGAGTTTGTTCAAACTCATGTCCACTGAATCAGGGATGCCATCCAACCATCTCATTCTCTATCATCCCCTTCTCCTCTTACCCTCAATCTTTCCTAGCATTAGGGTCTTTTCCAATGAGTCGGCTCTTTGCATTGGGTGGCCAAAGTATTGGAGCTTCAGAATCAGTCCTTCCAATGAAATATTCAGAGTTGATTTCCTTTATGATTGACTGGTTTGATCTCCTTGCTGTCCTAGGGACTCTCAAGAATCTTCTCCAGAACCATATTTATTCCTCAAAATAATTCTCTAAATTAGATATCAATATTCTCGTTTTATAACTGGGGAAAAGAAGGCAAAGTAACATACTAAATAAAGCTCATAAAGCTGAAAGCAGCAAAGTCAGGATCTGACCTCAGATTGGCTGTCTATAAACCCAGTGTTCTTTTGCATATGCCAAAGTAAACACATCTGTAAATATTATAGGGCTGGATTACGAGAACTCTAGGACTTCTGACTTTCTATGTTTCTATGACCTGACGGTGTGAAAAGTTCCTGCTAGTTAAATGCTACCCCAGATCATCGTTTTCTTCTTTCCTCTTTTCATTCTTTCCTGTTTCTTTTCTATTTGAAAATTCCAACGGGCTAATTGGAAAGGTCTTGCATAAATACAGTAAAAGTCATTATGAGGTTATCCAAAGGACAAAATGGGGAGGAGGGCGTGCTACAAGGGCAAAATTATTATTAGCTTGAATTACAACCTGGTTGGACATGCTTAGAGCTCAGCAGAGGAAACATTATATGCCAGGACCCTGATAAATAGATTTTACTTTAAATTTGAAGACACAAGATAGTTTCAAAATGAAAGATAAATATTTCACAAATATATTTTAAAATCTCATCATTTGAAAGACATATCTCTGAAAAATTTGTGGAATCTGGATCATCATCATTATAGGAAATATTCCAGACAGTTCTTAAAATATATATGTATTTTCCCAATTTAACTGATGTTGCTCTGGAAAGACCACTGGATGTGGAAGGGAAGGGTTTTACTGTGTGAAGTAGGATATGTTGGTTAGTCTCTCAGCATCAGTTTCTTCATCTATACAAAGGTTACAAAATATGTTTCACAGGCTTATTATGAATGGTCAAGGGAAGAAAATCTATGTTAAAGTGCTTGGCTCAGTGTAAGCCCTCTTCAGTTCAGTTCACTCATTCAGTTGTGTCCAACTCTTTGTGACCCCATGGACTGCAGCATGTGAGGCCTCCCTGTCAATCACCAACTCCCAGAGTTTACTCAAACTCATGTCCATTGAGTCAGTGATGCCATCTAACCATCTCTTCCTCTGTCATCCCCTTCTCCTCCCACCCTCAATCTTTCCCAGCATCAGTGTCTTATCCAATGAGTCAGCTTTTCACATCAAGTACTGGAGTTTCAGCTTCAGCATCAGTCCTTCCAATGAATATTCAGGACTGATTTCCTTTAGGACGGACTGGTTGGATCTCCTTGCTGTCCAAGCGACTCTCAAGAGTCTTCTCCAACACCACACTTCAAAAGCATAAATTCTTCATTGCTCAGCTTTCTTTATAGTACAACTCTCACATCGATATATGACTACTGGAAAAATCATAGCATTGACTAAACAGATCTTTGCTGCAAAGTAATGTCTCCTCTTTTTAATAAACTGTCTAGGTTGGTCATAGCTTCTCTTCCAAGCAGCAAGTGTCTTTTAATTTCATGGCTGCAGTCACCATCTGCAGTGATTTTGGACCCCCCTACCAAATAAAGTCTGTCATTGTTTCCACTGTTTCCCCATCTATTTTCTGTGAAGTGATGGGACCGGATGCCATGATCTTAGTTTTCTGAATGTTGAGCTTTAGGCCAACTTTTTCACTCTACTCTTTCACTTTCATCAAGAGGCTCTTTAGTTCATCTTTGCTTTCTGCCATAAGGGTGGTGTCATCTGCAAATCTGAGGTTATTGATATTTCTCCCAGCAATCTTGATTCCAGCTTGTGCTTCATCCAGTCCAGCATTTCTCATAATGTACTCTGCATAGAAGTTAAATAAGCAGGGTGACAATATACAGCCTTGACGTACTCCTTTCTCAATTTGGAACCAGTCTATTGTTCCATGTCTAGTTCTAACTATTGCTTCTTGACTTGCATACAGGTTTCTCAAGAGGCAGGTCAGGTGGTCTGGTGTTCTCATCTCTTTAAGAATTTTCCACAGTTTATTGTGATCCACACAGTCAAAGGGTTTGGCATAGTTAATAAAGCAGAAGTAGATTTTTTTTTTCTGGAACTCTCTTGCATTTTTGATGATCCAACAGATGTTGGCAATTTGATCTCTGGTTCCTCTGCCTTTTCTAAAACGAGCTTGAACATCTGGAAGTTCATGGTTCATGTACTGTTGAAGCCTGGTTTGGAAAATTCTGAACTAGCTTATATTAATGATATATTGTATTAAAATAGATTGTGGTACATCATTATGTTTCTTCAAATACTCAGATAACTTTCTTGATAAGTGACATAGTCTTATAGAAGTCTGAAAATAATTTGCATTCATTCAGTCATTCAATAACTAACCAGTTTTTGGATGTATATGATATGCTAGATTCTGTATTAGCTTGTAGAAATTAAAGGGATATCTTCAAGTTGCTTATGATTGAGTAGAGAAGAAACAAGAAAATAATAGCAAACAATGTAAAACATCCTGTGATAGAAGAAATCCTCCTGAAAGAACCCCCAAGCATAAAAGAAAATGATCTTAAATCAGATTGGCAAGTGGAGTCTTTCCTAGGCAACTCAGGAGATTTCTATTTTTGGTCAAGTCCTGTTTTTACTTATATGACTCTGACTCTTATAGCTTGAAGATAGAAATGCACAATGGACTTGGAAACAAACAAAAAATGAAAAGCCTAAATTTTAATTCTGTCATTTAGCAGTTGTCTGAATGGGCAAGTCAAAATACATCTGTGAATTTTAGTTTTCCTTCTGGCAGGCACATCTTTGTGTGTGTGCCTGCATGCGTGTATGACTTAAAAGGAATGTTCATTTATGTAACATTACAAAACGGCTAATCAAATGACTAACTTCAGAAGGTCAATATTAATAGTACTGGAATTTAATTGTGAAAGGGCAAGAAAAATCTACAAGTTTGCTTCACAAATGGCAGTGAGCTGAATGGTCACCCACCATAGGTCAAAGATTGGTTATATATGTACCATTATTTAATGCCAACTGAAGTCTCAATTCTGTCTCCTGAAGTCAGTGACGGGGTTTCAGGCAAAGATGACTAATAGAAGGTATTCATGCTGACACCCCTTCAATGTCAGACAAGACCATCCCCCAGGTTAGTACCCTGAGTTCAAATGCAATCTCAAAATCCTTTCTCAACACTTTTACTCCAGGTAGTCACTACCAGTCTATCAGAGTTGGCCTTCAGGTTGAAACTTGTCGTTACAGATTCATAGTTGGATTCTGACAATCTCTTTGGCATGGCTTAGGATGCTGCCTTTTAGCCAACAGTGTAATGCCTGGAATCTTGCACAGAGTTGGAGGAAATATTAGGAGGAAGAAAAATTTTACATATTCATTACAAAAATACTCAAAAATCAAAGATGGTGTTGTCCTTGCAGCTGCTGCTCTCCATTCCCAAGCTTCCTTTGTTCATTCTGAGTTTTCATAACTGTCCTCTATCTATAATTAGTTGCTTATGTATTTCTAATAATATACAGGATTAAAAGCCATTCATAATAGTTTGGTCATGTAGATCATATTTTTGAATATTGACTGAGTGCATATATACATAATCACATTTACTGTGTAGACAGGTATATATGTGTGTATGTATGTATATATATATATACATGTAGATTACATTTGGAGAAGGCAATGGCACCCCACTCCAGTACTCTTGCCTGGAAAATCCCATGGACGGAGGAGCCTGGTAGGCTGCAGTCCATGGGGTTGCTGAGGGTCAGACACGACTGAGCGACTTCACTTTCACTTTTTACTTTCTTGCATTGGAGAAGGAAATGGCAACCCACTCCAGTGTTCTTGCCTGGAGAATCCCAGGGACGGGGGAACCTGGTGGGCTGCTGTCTATGGGTTTGCACAGAGTCGGACATAACTGAAGTGACTTAGAGGTAGCAACAGATTACATTTATTTCTAGGCATTTTATATTGCTGATGTTATTGTAATTATACTGTCTATATTCACTTTATATTATATAACATAAACATACATAATACCCTTAGCTGGTGTGTTAGTTAGCTTGTGTTGCCATAACAGACTAGGTAGTTCAAACAACAGGAATTTAATTCTCATGGTTCTGCTAAAACCCAAGATCAAAGTGCCAGGAGAGCTGTGTGTATTAATACACACAGAAATCTGAAAGACCTGTGAGATCTAGTATCTCTTGTAAGGACAAGAATCCTACTATTAGATTATTAGAATTAGAATTAGTAGGATTAATGTCTTACTCTTATGACTTAGAACATTATGACTGAAGAACTATACAAAAATGACTTTAATGATCCAGTTAACCATGATGGTGTGATCACTCACCTAGGGTCAGACATCCTGGAATGCAAAGTCAAGTGAGCTTTAGGAAGCATCACTACTAACAAAGCTTGTGGAGGTCATATAATTTCAGCTGAATTATTTCAGATCCTAAAAGATGATGCTGTGAATGTGCTGCACTCAATATGCCAGCAAATTTGGAATGCTCAGCAATGGCCACAGGCCTGGAAAGCTCAGTTTTCATTCCAATCCCAAAGAAGGGCAATGCTAAAGAATGTTATAACTATGACATAATTGCACTCATTTCATATGCTAGCAAGGTCATGCTCAAAATCCTCCAAGCTAGGCTTCAACAGTATGCGAAGTGAGAACTTTCAGAAGTTCAAGCTGGATTTAGACAAGGCAGAGGAACCAGAGATCAAATTTCCAACATTCATTGGATCATAGAAAAAGCAAGACAATTCCAGAAAAAATCTACTCCACTTTATTGAGTATGCCAAAGCCTTTGATTGTGTGGATCACAGCAAACTGTGGAAAAAATTGAAAGAGATGGAAATACTAGGCCACCTTACCTGCCTCCTGAGAAACCTGTATGCAGGTCAGGTAGCAACAGTTAGAACCAGATATGAAACAATGGAATGGTTTCAAAATTAAGAAAAGAGTATGTCAAAGCTGTAGGCTGTCACCCTGCTTATTTAACTTATATGCCGAGTTGCTGCTGCTGCTAAATCGCTTCAGTTGTGTCCGACTCTGTGCGACCCCATAGACGGCAGCCCACCAGGCTCTCCTGTCCCTGGGATTCTCCAGGCAAGAACACTGGAGTGGGTTGCCATTTCCTTCTCCAATGCATGAAAGTGAAAATTGAAAGTCAAGTAGCTCAGTCCTGTTTGACTCTTAGTGACCCCATGGACTGCAGCCTACCAGGCTCCTCCGTCCAGGGGATTTTCCAGGCAAGAGTACTGGAGTGGGGTGCCATTGCCTTCTCCATATATGCAGAGTACATCATGTGAAATGCTGGGCTGGATGAAGCACAAGCTGGAATCAAGATTACCAGAAGAAATGTCAATAACCTCAGGTATGCAGTTGATGCAACCCTTATGGCAGAAAGTGAAGAGGGATTAAAGAGACTCTTGATGAAGGGGAAAGAGGAGAGTGGAAAAGCTGACTTAAAACTCAACATTCAAAAAATGAAGACTGTGGCATCAGGTCCTATCACTTCATGGAAAATAGATGGCGAAACAATGGTATCAGTGACAGACTTTATTCTCTTGGGCTCCAAAATTACTGCACACGGTGATTGAAATTAAAAGACACTTGCTCCTTGGAAGAAAAGTTATGAGAAACCTAGAAAATGTATAGAAAAGCAGAGACATTACTTTGCTAACAAAAGTCTGTATAGCCTAGTAGTGATGTATGGATGTGAGAGTTGGATCATAAAGAAGGCTGAGTGCTGAAGAACTAATGCTTTTGAACTGTGGTATTGGAGAAGAATCTTGAGAGTTCCCTTGGACTGCAAGGAGATCCAATCAGTTAATCCTAAAGGAAATAAATCCTGAATATTCATTGGAAGGACTGATGCTGAAACTCCAATCCTTGGTCTACCTGATGCAAAGAACTGACGCATCAGAAAAGACCCTGATGTTTGGAAAGATGAAAGGCAGAAGGAAAGGGGGATGACAGAGTGTGAGATGATTGGATGGCATCCTTGACTCAATGGACATGAGTTTGAGCAAGCTCCCAGAGACGATGAAGGACAGGAAAGCCTGGAGTGCTGCATTTGATGGGGTCTCAAAGAGTCAAACATGACTGACTGAAAAATCTTATGACTTATAATGGGACACAACTGAGAGACTGAGAACTCACTTATGACTTCATTTAACCTATATGACCCTCTTATAGGGCCTATCACCCAATACAATCACAATGAGGGTTAAGGCTCCAGCATATGAATATTATAGGGGCATGATTCAGTCCCTAACAGCTAGTATATAAAATACACTTTTTATTTATTGACTTTGTATCATGAAGTCTTACTGAACAGCTATCAATTTTAGTATCATTTTTATAGATTGCTTAGGATTTTATATTTAGTTTTATATTTTAAAAGTGCTTTTGGTTTAAATCAGGTTGTCTACAGATAAAGACAGTTTTATTTCTTCATTTTAAATCTGATAGTCTACTTTTTATCTAGACATCTTGCAATGGTTAGTATCTCCAGGATAATATTGATTATGAGTGCCTTGTTCCTGAAATTAAGGAGAAAGAATTCAACATTTTTCCACATAGGGTATGTTAGCAGTAGGGTTTTCCTAGTACCATAAGTCAGGTTGAGAAGTATCTTTTATATAATTAATTTATCAAGAGCTTTTTTCTTTTAATTATTTTTGAATTTTATCAAATGCTTTTTTTTCACATACTTAAGTGACCATATTATTTTTATTTTAATTTTACTCTGTTAATAAGGTGATTTAACTATTGATTTTGTTCACTGTTACATCTGAATTCTACATGGTTATAGTATATTGTCTTTCTTCAGTTCAGTTCAGTCCAGTTGCTCAGTCATGTCTGACTCTTTGCGACCCCATGGACCACAGCACACCAGGCTTCCCTATCTATCACCAACTCCCGGAGTTTACTGAAAATCATGTCCATTGAGTCAATGATGCCATGCAGCCATCTCATCCTCTGTCGTCCCCTTCTCCTCCCACCTTCAATCTTTCCCAGCATCANTGCTGGGAAAGATTGAAGGCAGGAGGAGAAGGGGATGACAGAGGATCAGATGGTTGGATGGCATCACTGGCACAATGGACATGAGTCTGAGCAAGCTCTGGGAGTTGGTGATGGAAAGGGAAGCCTGGTGTGCTACAGTCCATGGGGTTGTAAAGAGTTGGACATGAACTGAACTTAACTGAACTCTGGAGCCCGATCAGTATTTACAGGGAGCAGCAGAACTGAGTTGCTGAGGCAGAAGGGCCTTGGAGACACCTAAGCTTGTTAGGTGTGCTGCCGAGAAGGTTTTCCCTGAGGGTTTTTTTTTTTTGGTTGTTTTCCCCGTCAATTGGTAAAAAAGGTCTTTGTATTATTTGTCATAGCTTTTGCCTCCCCTTTCCCCTTTGAGGTAGCAATAATATCACCTAGTCTCAACTGTCACTTGGCTGTCCTTACCATTTTTATTTACTTTGGAGTTTGATGTAAACATGCTGTCTCACTGGCCAGGGAAAACTCAATTAAATTACTAACAAAGTAGGAGATTTTGAGTTTTATATACACAACTAAATGAGTATTGATCTTTTTTCTCAAATTATACAATGCAAATAAAGATTAAAAGACACAGTAACTGAAGTGGAAAGGCTGAGCCTGTAGGATATTTAAGTCTGCTGCCTTGTTTAACGATATTTCACAGAAGTGGTACACTTTTCTGGTGAGAGAGCTGGATATGTTCATAAGAGTACAGTTGAGGATGCTCACTAGAAGGATTGCCTAGAAGGTGTTAAATCTGATCGTGACCAGGTGCTTGACCTCTGGAGGAGTTCAGGGTTTCAGTGATGATATATCTTTGTGTTTTTGCTCATCTATCTTTCTATTTAAAACAATTTCTAATGTTCTTTGAAAATTTCTAATATTCTTGGAAGAGAAATCTGAGAAATAGTGGTGTGTGTGTGTGGGTGGCAGGGGGGAGAAATGATATATTAAGATCAGACTAAGGTTTGATTTTAATTAGAGACAAGTGACCTCCTTGGTTCTACTATAGAGTCCTATATCTGGTTTATCCTAAAAATATAAACATTTTATGAAAGTTAATTTTGTTTTAGTCTAAGAGAAAAAATCATCAAAGTCAAGAAAAAGCATCAAAGATACAGATGTCCTTAAACCTTATCCTGTTCAGTTCCTACACATGAACATGGGAACAAGACTACTTAGTTCAGAGTTCTTTCACTAGGTTTGGGTCATACATGACGTTATGTGCAAATAACCCAACCCAGAGCCATCATGCAGTGTGGGCTCCATCAAGGAGTTCTTGTTGTCTACAGGATAAAATTCCATTATTAAGTCACTTGACGTTTCAGGCTATCTATACTCTGTTTCAGGCTAATGTTTTCTTGCCATATTCCCCAGTGTTCTATGTCGAATCCACTTTCCAGCCAGCCCAGGTTTCTTATTGTCTCCAGGAAGTTTAGCACATTTTTGTCTTTTACATTTTTACTACTGTTTTCCTGCTAGAATTCCCCAATCTCTACTCTGTCTAAATCCTGCTTTTGTTTTAGCCCCAAGTCAAGACCAAACATCTTGAGTGTCTCCATGCCCTTGACCCATATGACTGCTCTGCTTTCATGTCCTGAAGGGTGTTTTGTTTGGCGTGTGGTACCCTCTGCCCGTGTGAAAGGTCAGCTTCCGATGTGTGTTATGTCTCTTGAGCAGCAGGTAACCCCTTGGGGGGCTGGCAGATTCTCCCACCTCCTCTCTGATCCACTCTAGTGACTCATTGAGATGTCTAGGAACTATTTTTGATGTGTTAGAATGTGAATGTCATCAATTGAATAATCAACAGTTTGTATTTCTAGAAAGATATGTTTGGGAGAGATATATAAAATGTGCAAGGAACAAGAGTTAGTGGTTTTATTTTTCCATTGGCAGACAAAATTTCAGTTAGAATTTGTGGGAAAATGAGCACTTCTGTTAAAGATTAATTTCTTGGTGTCTTTCTATTTGGAGTAGTGCCTGTAAAATGAGCAGCCTCGCTCTCGCATTAGAAAGGGCAAGGGATCCGCTTCCCTGGAGTCCAGGAACATGACTTTATCTGCAGGAGCATGTGAAGAGTCAGAGTTCTCCTGGGCAGTAAAAGCAGAAAATAATGAGACCTTTAGTGCAGGACAGAAAGGAAGAGGCTTTTTCTTAGAAGGGGAAAGTGAGTAGCCTTTGTCAGTAGAAAGGACTTGAAATCAGACCTCTTATTTGAATGTTGGGAAGGAAGAATTGCCTAACCTTTGAGAATATCTGCTCTCAGTAAGGGAAAGAGACTGTGGACAATCTTTCTCTTGGAAGAGAGAAGTGAACATCAAATCCAGTTTTGTCCCAGAATTCCAAGGTGGCTAGTACCCTGGGGTGGCTGTGATGGGGTTAAAAGTGCTGAGGACCACAGGTCATGGTCTGGCAGTCCCTTGAGGCAGGCTCTGCCCTGGTTGTGTCAGGAGCTACGCCCATCTGGGCCAGCTTCCCTGTGAACAGTGGAGCAGTTCCCAATGTCGGCACTAGGTGGCAGTCCAGACAGCACTAGATGGATGCATGCCAGACTCCTGGCTCAGTTCTGGAGTCATTAAACCCTGGGATTACAGAACATCCAGGGTAGGAGACAGACCAGAGGAAGACACTGGCCTTTTCCCCCTACATAGCAGGTTTATGCTTGAACATATAATCCGAATATTAAGACATGTGACTGTTTCTACCGTTACTTTGTTGTGCAACCCATACTTGTTATATGAAGTTCATTTTAAGAAATGACTTCTATGAGATATTCAGGATGAAAAGCACTGATCATTCTAATGAGTAAAACTTAGGAAATACACCCTGATCAAAAAGTGTAAGCCCTTCCCCCCAAAACAAACGAACAAACAAACAAAAATAGAAAAAGACAAAAAAAAGTGTAAGCCCATTGTTATCATTGTAATTTCAGATCCTCTGGTTTCTATTTGGTGCAAATCAAAAGGTGGGTCTGGTGAGTTGAGAAAGGGTTTTCTTGGAAGTAGTTCAGTCCGTTTTCACTTGAGTACTTGGTACTCCTTTTCATACAGTAGAAGATACTGATATTGGGTTGGGGTGAAAGTTGGAGGGGGAAAAGAAATACTTGGTTAAAGCAAACAGTTTTCTATTAACATTGGAGCCTAACTGACTAATGACACTTGAGACAAGTGAAAAGATGAAAAAAATAGTTAGAAATGAAGGTGTTTGGGGAGGGAGGTGGGAGGGGGGTTCAGGATGGGGGACATATGTAAACCCATGGCTGATTCATGTCAATGTATGGCAAAAACCACTACAGTATTTTAAAGTAATTAGCCTCCAATTAAAATAAATAAGTTAATAAAAAAAGAAATGAAGGTGTTGTGAAAGATCATAATCACAGCTGATTTATTTGTTTCAATAAATATAAATTATTCAAAATCTAGTTACTGACCCTTAATTAGAAAGTGTGTTATCACTAAAAAATCTAAGGATCCTAGTCACACACCCTAACCCAATAGACGGTGACTGACAGAGTTCCACTATGACACTCTGCCTTTAGGATCTGCCAACCTGACCAATCTGACTCAGTGGTTCTGAACATATTGTCAATGATAGGAACAAAGATATACGTACAATGATGCTCACAGTATGTACAAATTTTTCAGTGGAAAACTGAAAAACCATGTAAATAACTGGTGACCTTATAAGTAATTATAAACCAATTATAACCATATAAATAATGGGTTAAATAAATTCTGGCAGGTCCATGAGGTAGACCCCCTCTTCTATGGTTAAAATCGTGGTTCAGTGGTACAGAGTATATTGTAATTTCATATCCCCTGAAATACACACACACACACACACACACACACACACTGATGCAAAAGCATTGAAAAATCCCTGGAAAACGTTTCAGTCAGGTGATGGAGCTTGGACATTCTTAAAAAAAATAAGCCTTTTATTTTAGAACAATTTTGTATTCATGGAAAAGTTACAAAGATAGTATAGAGAGTTCTCATACACAGCACACTCATTTTCCCACGTGAGGCCCCACATCAGACTTCCCAACCTGGGGATCCAGCAAAGGGACCGAGAATCCCCAGGGAATCTGACTCTGAAGGCCAGTGGGATTTGATTATGGAATGTCCACAGGACTGGGGGAAACAGAGGCTCTTGGAGGACAGACACAAAACTTGTGTGCACCACAACCCAGGGGAAGGAGCTGTGACCTTAGTGGACCCTGAGCCAGGCTGCCTGTGAGGGTCTGAGGATCTTCTGTGGAATGTGTGCCCATGGTGGCCTGCTGTGAGGACAGGGGCACTGGCAACAGCAGTCCTGGGAGCTGTGTATTGGCAGAAGTCCTCCTGGAGTTCACCAGTAGCCCTACCATAGAGCCCTTAGACTCCAGGACTGGGTTGCCACAGGTCAAACAACTAACAGGGTAGGAGCACAGCCCCACCCATCAGCAGACAATTGGATTAAAAATTAACCCACCAGAGCAAGACCCAGTTTTCTCCATAGCCAGTCCCTCCCATTAGGGAGCTTGCACAAGCCTCTTATCCTCATCCTTCAGAGGGCACACGGAAGAAGCAAGAACTACCATCCCACAGCCTCCAGAGCAAAAAATCACAATCACAGAAAAACTAACCAAAATGATCACATGGATCACAGCCTTGTATAACTCAGTGAAGCTCTGAGCCACCCAAGATGGGCTGGTCATCCATGGATACGTGGATATTTATTTTATATTTTAGCTTATAATCTAGTATTATTTTACTTATTTTGTTTGCTTATATCGTTCCAACTTCTTGCAGTTGGCACATGTCCTTTGAACATGCCCTCACTGCGGTGATCTTCTGGAACAATTATTTATCTTTTGCACTGCACAGTGTTCCCAGCTCACTTTTGTTATTTTGTGCCATCATCATGAAATCAGCCATTGTTCTGAGAGGATCACTGACTCCTTTTATTGGAAAATGATGTTAAGAACCAAGAGGGGTAAAGTGTGTGTTGTTTCTTTCATGCTGCTGCTCCTAAGCCCTTTGCACTAACAGAGCAAGGAGATGTGTGTGTACACTACCCATATGTGCACACCGCTCTGCAAATGCCTCTCTCTCCATCTGTATCTATATGAAGAGAAGCATGAGCTCACCCTGAAGCTTCCAGCTCCAGTCTGTTGCCATGGGGCTCCTTCCGGCCTCCTCTCCTTACTTATATGTAACCTCCTGTTCCAACAAGGAAGAACCAGCTCCTGCCACAGGCAGGGCATCTTTTAATTGTTGGGTCCAGGTGTACACTTGCAGGTGCACCACAGAAACACTTGCAGTGGTTTTCAGGATCAATAGCCCACATCCCTGTGGTGAACTGTGTCATCTAGAGAGTAGATTGTCTGTATCTTACCGTTTTCGCTTGTTTTCAAGGTCACTTACATCAGCACCTTCCCCCCACCCCATGCACTGAGATTTTTTCATGTATTTATGATGGTACAATCAGATTCTTTGCTTACATTGCATCCTGAGACGGTCTAACCTCCAAAATGATTAAAAAATTTTTTTGAAAACATAAGATTCACAATTTCTGCCATAAATTTCTATAGGTTTTGACAAATGCATGGTGTCATATATTCACTATCATAGTATCTTACAGAATAGTTTCACCATTCTGTGGTACAAAAATCCTCTTGTACTACATCTATTCACAGCCCTCAGTCCCTCTCCAAACCATTGGTAACATCTTATCTATTTACTGTCTTGTTTTCCTTTTTCTAGAACATCATATAATCAGAATCATACCGAAGCTGGCCTTTTCAGACTGGCTATGTCACTCAGTAATAGGCATTTAAATTTCACCCCTGTTTTTTTTTAGGCTTGATAGCTAAAAGATAGTTCAAGGACTTCTTGGTTGTTTCCAGATTTTGGCAATTATAAATGAAGCTGCTATAAATATCCATGTGCATGGGATGAACGTGAGTTTTCAACTCATTTGGGTAAATACCAAGGAGCCCAATTGTTGAATCATATGGAAGGAGTCGGTTTAGTTTTGTATCAAACCACCACAGTGTCTTCCAAAGTGGTTGTACCATTTTGCATTCCCACTAGTGAGGAATGAGATGCTCCACAGCTTCCCCACCTTTGGTGGTGTCAGCATTTTGGATTTCAGCCATCTTAATTAAAGTGTGTAATCTCATTGTCATTTTAGTTTTCATTTCTCTAATGATAAATGGAGATGAGTATTATTTTCTGTGTTTATTTACCATATGTAGATCTCCTTTGGTGAGACATCTGTTCTTACCTTTTGTTCATTTTAAAATTCTTTGTTTTCTCACTGCTGAGTTTACTATTTCTTTGAAGAGTTTGGGAAAAATAGTCATTTCCAATATGTATTTTGCAAGTATTTCTCCCAGCACCACCTGTTGGAAGTTCTATCCTTTTCCTTTGGATTGCCCCCACACTTTTGTTGGAATCAGTTGGTTACGTTTGTGTGGGTCTGTTTATGGGCTCTCTATTTGCTTCAACTGATCTTTTTCTATTCCTTTGTCTTGATTTCTGTTGCCTTACAGCTTTACCTAAAGGGATTTGTTGTCTACTGTGTGGAGCTCAAAACATGTGATTAGCATTTTGAATTGATATTCTAACATATAAAAAGGGAAACTCCCCAGTACATCAGCACTTCCTTAAAATTTGTACTTTAAAAGCAGTTTGATTTCGCCCAGCTTCTCTTACGAGTGTCTCTCTGGTAAAGGTCAGAGAAAACGCAGGGTGAGAGAGGTTCTCCTTCAAAGCTTCAGTTAAGTATGAGGGCAAGTTCTACTCCTGTTCCCTGTTCCAGGACCCGTTTCATAGATAAGAAAACTGAAGTTCAGAGACAAACTTGCTCAAGGTCTTCGAGCCACTAACCCTTGCTCCAAGGCTTCACACGCATTGCTGGCACACTGGCAAGTGCTTGTGGAGCCCTGACTGTAAACTGTCTTCTGAATTTTAGTATCACTTTAACATCACCCACACTTCTTGATATGACACTCACGCCCTTTACACACCTTATCTCTCAGGTCCCGGGGCCCCAGGGCCACCTGCCCCCACCTGCCAAAGCCTCCTGGAAACCCTGTCCCTGAACTGCCTTACCTGCGCTCCTACCACCTCTCCTCATTTCCTGGCCTCAGACGCCACCCCCAGCACAGACCTGCCCATGTTTGTACGATGTGGCCTTTAAGTGTTTAGGTGGGAAACATGCCTGGAATACTAGCGAGATGAAGGTAGATTGGCCTTTTTATTTACACTGAGCTGCCTGGGGTTGCCCAGAGCAGTGAGAGGGCGATGGTGCTGAAAGGGCACACTCCTACCCTCACACCAATCCCCGAAAGCCAGGACACTGAAAAAGTCAGGGTGCTCCAAGAGTGTCCTGCCCCCTCTGATGGGCGCCCCCTTCCCTGTGTTCCCAAGGGGGCTCTTCTTGAGGACCGAGTGTGAGATGCCGTCTCAGCCACAGCGGGCTAGTGGCCGCGGGTTGGCTCCTCGGTGTGAGCGGCCCTTTCCAGTTGGTGCATGAACTGGCGAGGCTCCTGACCAGCCCTCTGCCGGTCCTGATCCTGGTCACGGCCCAGCTCTCAGCGTCACCTCTCATCACTCTTTTGGTTTCCCCTCCTTGGCTTTGCATGTGTGCATGTGTGTACAGGAATATGCATGTGTATACATGTGTGTGTGTGCATGTACATGTGTGCATAAGTGTGTGTGTTTAGGAGGAGGATGAATAGTAGGATTATCTCAAGGCAGTTTATGGAAATAAAAATAGGACAACTCGCTGTTTTTATAAAAAGACTGGGCCATGCTTTCTGGAGAATGCTTTTCCCCCGTGACAGAGCCAACTGAGCAAAGAGTCTCAGTCTGTAGTGGCTGCATGGCTCTCCAAGTGATTAGGGCTTTGGAGGAGAATGGGATCAGGAATGTGCTTTTAACTCCCGTTTATCCTACACCCTATATTTTTGCCAAGGAAGGCAGAGGACCATTGAACTAACAGACAAGAAAGTCGGAGTGTTAATTGCCCCAGATCACAAAAAGTCCACATGTGAATGTTGATGGCAGAGATGCTTGGGTACTAGTGCCAGAGTGAAAACAGAAGGTTAATCAGGTAAAAGGGTGATTCTCCAGGGGTAAAAGAAGCATGACTTTTCCCACTCATAATCCCATTAGGAAAACCCACCTATTGTCCTTGACTAGAGCTAGATGATGATTTAAAACTAAGACTTTAGAATAAATTCATCAGGAGGGAAATTGGGTTTAGTTTGATACACACATAGAAGATTTTGTTGTTACAGTTTAATTAGAAAATAACGTACTTCACGTGAGGATTAAAGACCATAATTTGAAAGATGAGCTACTAGGAATTCTGAATATAATCTTTTCTCAAGGTTTTTCCCTAACTGCTCTATTTATGAGTCCAAAGCACTCAAGAACCTGAGAAATTAGTAAAAAATGTACTTACCTTCTGCTCTGAAGCAGGAACTTTCTGGCCGAGATGACTGAGACTAAATGAGATTTGAAAGAAAAGCAAGAGCAGGGCCTTGGGCTGGGAGGTGCGGAACAAATGCATCACTGGAGGGACAGTTGTTTGTTATCATAACCTTGGATAAATGTCATTCCAAAGGCACTGCATACTTCTGTTAATGTGAAGTTGGGAGAAATGTAAAGAAATAGTTAGGTTAAGACATAATTTCTATGGGCTAGATGTGTATAAGAGACAGGCANTCCCATTAGGAAAACCCACCTATTGTCCTTGACTAGAGCTAGATGATGATTTAAAACTAAGACTTTAGAATAAATTCATCAGGAGGGAAATTGGGTTTAGTTTGATACACACATAGAAGATTTTGTTGTTACAGTTTAATTAGAAAATAACGTACTTCACGTGAGGATTAAAGACCATAATTTGAAAGATGAGCTACTAGGAATTCTGAATATAATCTTTTCTCAAGGTTTTTCCCTAACTGCTCTATTTATGAGTCCAAAGCACTCAAGAACCTGAGAAATTAGTAAAAAATGTACTTACCTTCTGCTCTGAAGCAGGAACTTTCTGGCCGAGATGACTGAGACTAAATGAGATTTGAAAGAAAAGCAAGAGCAGGGCCTTGGGCTGGGAGGTGCGGAACAAATGCATCACTGGAGGGACAGTTGTTTGTTATCATAACCTTGGATAAATGTCATTCCAAAGGCACTGCATACTTCTGTTAATGTGAAGTTGGGAGAAATGTAAAGAAATAGTTAGGTTAAGACATAATTTCTATGGATGGGCTCAGCTGGATAAGGGTGCTTCCAATGTTCACGACAAGGTTTATGGCAGATGGCAGAACTGTGATCTTGCTGATTTTTAACATCGTTTTGGGTTAGTTTTCAACCAAGGAATTCAGTAAAGTTGGATTTTGAGGAAATGGTTTTGGAAGAATTTGTTTTAAAATTTTCATTAAACTACTCAAGACATCTTGCACTTACCTCGTTAATCTCATTAAGGAGAGGGGAAGTAACCCATCATCCGAGTTTCACAAGATCGAACAGTGAACCGGGCTGCGTGCCCAAGGCCCGCGGAGCATGGGCCGCCACAAGAAGAAAGCCTCATGTGCTGCCAATTCTGTCCTTAAGCTTCACAGAAGCCACAGTCCAGAGCCCCATTATTCTCAGCAAAACTGTTTAGTTTTAGATACAATGTTGTTGGCTTTCTGTTTGCCAGTGCCTCCAAGGGAGGACTACTGTTGCTCCCAGGCGCTGTGGACCTGAGTGTTTAAAGGCAGCGTGGGTGGGGCCAAGTCGGGGTGGACCTGGGGCTTTGGGGCTGAGTCCAAAGTAGTGGCCGTTTCTGAAAATATCAGCTCTAGCCTCAAACTGAACAGTGTCCCCACATGGGTGGTCTGGGGAAGACTGAGGACGGAGGACTGAGTTTGATTTCCCAGCTGGGGAAACATTTTTATAAACTGCCTTTCCTCTTCTGTCCCTGAGGCGAAGCATGTTCTCCTGAGTGCTGCCAGCACCAGGGTCACTCCAGTCCAGTCTAGGCATGTTTGTGGACAGTCGTGGGCCCCACGACAGACCCTGGGGCCCACAGGAGCCTGTTCCGAGGGCCTCTTTCCCACCAGAGCCACACAGTTGAACAGTATGTAAAAGCAGGGCAGCATGTCCAAAACCACCTGAGAAAGAAGAGACACCTGTCCTCCACCCTCAGACCTGCAGTTCCACAGAAAGATCTGATGAGCTAGTTGGGAAAGCTGGGGGCCTGCCAGCTGTCTCCCCCACCTTCTCTTCTGCAAGGAGCCCTCCACTCTCCTGCCCCTCACGCTCCTCTCCTGAACTCTTCTGGCATTCCCACATCCATCCCAGATTCTGGAGCCTCCCTTAGACAGGGAGACACTCGGGGTCTTGGAACGGAGCCTCTGTCAAATGGACTCAGTGAGAAGAGCTGAGTGAAAGGACCGTTTACAGTGTGTGTAGTAAACCGTGGGGAAGCACAGGACGTGGCGACAGGCTCGCCTGCTGCAGCCCCAGGTCTGAGGGCTGAGCAGAGGGCGGGGTGACCCCACCCCCAGAGGGCGACCCCTCGGGAGGAGCTGGGAGCGCTCCGCCGTCCTCCCCGATCTGCTGCATGGGCACCGAGCAGGGCGGTTTGCAGAGGGGTCAGCTGTGTGCCCTGGGCCAGACGGGCTGGCTCCCAGCACTGCCCCTGCATCTCAGCCGGTCCAGGGGCTCACTTGTCTTTTCCGGTGCCACTTTCACTCAGTGTGTCCGCCTCTGTCTCTTTTAGCACACAGCAGGAGGCGGTTCTGTAGCAAGAATGCGCTGCAGTCCTATAGCTGAACATCTCAGAGGTCGCCTGAGAGGTCTGCAGCTGGGGCCAGGGCGCTTTCTGCTCCTGAAGGACGTTTGGGGAGTGTTCGTGCTTGACTCACACAGCCTCCCTTTGCACGTGTCTGAAATGCTTCTCTTAGCGCTACCTGTATCTGCCTGGGAGAAACAATTCCTACCAGAAAGCACAGCCTACCTGTACTATTCTTTACACTGAACAACAATACGGTTCCCCAAGCTTAAGGACACAGGGAACTGCTGGGGGAAGCCTGGCTCTGGCGTGGGCATCTGTTAGCTGCTTTCAGTATTGGCTTTTACTCCGAAAAGGAAAATACAGGTATTTGGCTTTGCTTAACCACATGGTCGGAGGAGGCTGGTGGGCTGCAGTCCATGCGGTCATGAAGAGTCAGATACAACTGAGCGACTTCACTTTCACACATTGGAGAAGAAAATGGCAACCCACTCCAGTGTTCTTGCCTGGAGAATCCCGGGGACAGCGGAGCCTGGTGGGCTGCCCTCTGTGGTGTCGCACAGAGTTGGGCATGACTGAAGCGACTTAGCAGCAGCAACAGAGCAAGTCCATATGCTCAGGGCCAGTCACTATGGCTTTTAATAAAGAACCTCTCGCAGATCCCAGGCCTCAGAGCTGGAAGGGGACCCAGAGGCCCTTTAGTTTACAAACAGTTGATTTGCAGATAAGGAAACCAAGGCCAGGGGGAAGTGAAATGCTCTTCCAGAGTCCTTCGGTTAGGCCGGCTGCTTTTCATACCTAACGTGTTTGATCAGAGGCCCAAATGTAAAATATTAAATAATATCAACTACTAAAAGTAAACGATACAGCTGTCATTCTGCAATACTGTTTGGAGGTCTGGCTCCTTCCAGACCCAGTTCCCACTGGGGTTTCGTAACCCGTGTTCCCAGGGCTGCTGCCAGCCTCCGAGGGCTCCGAGCTGCTGCCTCTGGCATCTCACCTTTGCCTCAGCCTGTCTGTCAGGCTTGAGCCAAACTGTCCTGCTCTGCCAGGAGCAGAGAGGCGCACAGAGGCCTCACCCCACCAGCACAAGGCTCCTGTGGCAGGAAACAAAGCTTGGGAAGAGCAGAATGGAAGCAGGAAAGCTCAGTTCATCAGCCAAGCTGCACTGTTTACTCACTCATTTGTTGAGAGCCTCCTATATGTATCTGGCAATGTTGCCCGTGCTGGCAGTTCGCGATGAACACAAACAGTGGCCCCCTTGGTGGAGTTTCTGCTCCAGGGCTGGTCGTCTTTATCTGGAAGACTCTGCTGTCTCTACCTCCTGCCTGACACCACTTGGGGTGGGAGTGGCCTTCAGGATATACTCTTTTATATTACACTGTCTGCAGCTGGACCCGTGGCCTCCTACATTTCTTTTATTCTCGGCGAGTCAGAGAAAAATAGACAATCTCCTCGAGCAACTAATAAAAATCTGCCTAAGAAAACCCCTCTTTGCTTGGTCCTGTCAAGCATGACCTGGAAATGTGTCCAGGATACGGGGATCTGGCCACCTGAGTCTCCCAATCCCTCTAGCTGGTCCTGAAGCTTTAGGAACCTCAGCTGCAGAGCTGCTTAATCCCACCTGTCTCCTCCATATGCCCCTCCCAGGCCTGGGCTTCTCATTAAGTAACCAAGGGAACCACTGAAGTGCTTCCCAGAGAAGAAAAATTACTCTCAGTAAGTGCAAGGGAGGAAAAAGAAAGAAATTGTAAAATTTCTTACTTTTAGGAACATGCTGTTCGTGTAGTTTTGAAAATGGCTATCAAGGTAGATATCAAATTGCATAGTATTTAGACATTCCTGAATGTAAGTGACGGGACTTCCCAGGTGGTACTAGTGGTAAAGAATCCACCTCCTAATGCAGGATATGCAAGAGATGTGGGTTCAGTTCCTGGGCTGGGAAGATCCTGTGGCGGAGGGCATGGCAAGCCACTCTAGTATTCTTGCCTAGAGAATCCCATAAGTAATATAATCATTTTTAAATGACAAAGGAGCCTGGCGGGCTATAGTCCATAGGATTATGAAGAATTGGACACAACTGAAGCGACTTAGCATGCACGCATACATGGTCCTTACATATGTGTGCAGTTACTAGACAACCTAGGATCTCTGAGGTGGTGAGATGGTGTCTTAGATCAGTGGCATATTTCTTCCAAGGCGTGATGAGTGTGGTGGCACACCCTGTGGGAGTGTTTGCAGTTTGCTGTCATTACTTGTGTCCTGAGAGAAGTGAACGTCAGGGGACACAGTATGGTTTTCACAGGAGGTGACTGGGAAGGAGGCTGAACGGGCGTGGAGAGAAGGATCTGAAAGAAGGGCCACCAGCAAGAAGCAGCCAGCAGCAGTACATACGGTTTGCTTATGTTTGCACTCAAGACACAGATCTGAGTGTGCACAGTACACACATGGGGTGTGGTGAAAGATACGACAGGCAGAAAGAGGGGTGCCCTGAATAAATGGGGGGTGTCGCAGAGGATGGAAAGGGCCACCAGGGAGGGGAAGTGTTAGGGGAAGCACCCTGATTGAAACTGCCTACCCTGGCCAGGCACCATAGTAACCATTTGTCCTGGTAAGGAACAGGGAACTAATAAGCCTCCACCAACCAGAAGAGTTTGGGAAAGGTCAAAAGGAGACACTACCTGTCTGACCACCTCCCAGAATCCTTCTCTCTGGCATCCATCTTGGCTGAGCGATACGTGCACCACCAGGAAAGACTCTGAATTAGAATGATTGGCCAAAGACCACCTGGAAACTAATCCCATCACCATAAAACCTGAGATTGTGAGCCACATGGCAGAGCTGTTCTCCTGGGTTCCCTTACCCTACTGCTCTCCACTCGGGTGCCCTTTCCCAATAAAATCTCTTGCTTTGTCGGCACATGTGTCTCTTCGGACAATTCATTTCTGATTGTTAGACAAGAGCCCAGTTTTGGGCCCTGGAAGGGGTCCCTCTTCCTGCAACAGAAGGAGCAGGGACAGAACATAGGCCTGGATCACACGGAGAGCCCATTGGCTCTGAGCTGCACACCTTGGGCCAAGGGTTGAGGCTGGACAGAGCTTGGATGGCAAAAGTGGTCACTAAAACACTTGATGAGAGAGTGTTGTGATTCTACTTGCATTTTAAAACAAAAACATAGCTAGCACCATTCCTGTCTTGTCACCCTACTTCACTGTAGTTTTCCTTGGTAACAGTGCTGTATAATACAAAAACTGGACCACAAAAACAAAAGTTGGCCTAACAGATCATCATATGAAAATGTAAAGTCTTCCTTAGTTTATGGCAGTGACAAAATTTCAAGAAGTGCAGCTTTCTACACACATTCCAGCACATCTGACATTTTGTGTTTCTCATCTGCTGGTCAAGATGCCTCTTTTCTCAAGGATCACCACACTTTGAAAGTGAAAAGCAGAAACAAACTGGTTACTACTGTGAACACTTTTGATATGCAATTGTTCAGAAAACATTTTGAAGCCTTGACGTAGACCCAGATCTTCTTGGTTTTAAAAGTGAGGTGTAGCGCTTTTGTACTACAGCACCTGGCTGAGTTGAACTGTGTTCTCCTTTACTGTGTGTTTCCAATTCAGAGTTTTTTCTAACAGAGAAAGCTGCATGGAACTGAGTGGGTAGAAGCAGGCAGGGCTGTAATGTTCTGAAGGTCATCTTGGCTCATCTCTTCCATGTGGGATCAGGTCCTCTTCCTGGTTGCTGGTCTGGCTCTCCTCCAGTGACCCAGGCACACAGTCAGGCTAGCTGTAAAGCCAAGCTTGCCTCCCTGCCTAGACTCCCTGGCTGCTCCCTTTGGTGACCTGCCCTGGCAGCCTTCAGGAGGGCTGCTTGCGACTTCACTCCGATGTCACTTTGACTCCAATGCAGATGCCTACTTCTGCAGTTTTTTTCTTCAATTCTATGGTCTCTTTTTACAATGCATCTCTTATTTCGTAATACTCCATATTACTCATAATGGCTTTCCATCTCTGATTTAAGAATTTGGTAGCTGAAAATGAGTGCTCACGTAACAGGAGCCTAAAAAAGGTAGCTTTGGGCCTGAGTGGTGGACAGAGAAAGTTTTCAAAGAGACTATTAAGGACAGGGAGGAAATTTTTATAAGAAAAATGGGAAAAGACCCATGCTATATGATGGTGGATCATTGGCTGAAACTGTACCTGTGTGCTAAGTCACTTCAGTCGTGCCCCATTCTTTGTGACCCTATGGACTGTAGCCTTCCAGGCTCCTCTGCCCATGGGATTCTCCAGGCAAGAATACTGGAGTGGGTTGCCATGCCCTTCTCTAGGGGATCTTCTAGACCCAGGAATCCAGCCCGGGTCTCCTGCTGTGGTGGCGGATTTTTTACCACTAGCGCGGCCTGAAACTGTGGGCCTCAGCAACAAGGAAGNTCTCCAGGCAAGAATACTGGAGTGGGTTGCCATGCCCTTCTCTAGGGGATCTTCTAGACCCAGGAATCCAGCCCGGGTCTCCTGCTGTGGTGGCGGATTTTTTACCACTAGCGCGGCCTGAAACTGTGGGCCTCAGCAACAAGGAAGTTAGAGTAGATGGTGAATGAACTCATGGATGTTACTAAGGAGGAGTTTGAAAATGCTGATGGCTCCTTTCAGGTGTTTGTAACAAAGTATGGGGACAGCTGGATGTGCAGAGGCAACTATTTAATTTTCAAGCAGAGTTTAGAGGAGCCAGGGTTTACTGTACTGGAAATAAAACAGTTTCTCGTGCTCAGATAGACAGGGAAGCCTGGTGTGCTGCAGCCCCTGGGGTTGCAAAGAGTTGGACATGACGGTGCAACTAAACTGATACAAATTTAAAAAGAGGTTTCTTTTAAAATTCTGTGTTGCCTGGTTCCATCTGAAGTTAGCTTTTTTCAAACCTTGAGCTAACCCATGCATTTTTCTTATAGAAATGTTTGTCTGAAGCTATGTTAATGAACTATGTACTTACCCTAGACTCTGTCTTCAAGTAGCTTCCCCCTAAGACTCAGAATCGACTTGACAAACCAGTATGTTTTACTCATGCAAATATTCTCTTAAGTTATGTTAATGAGTCTGTATTTGCTTGGAAACCTGCCTTTCTTTAAGATTTGTGTCTGTCACTTGATGGCCTTGGACAACTCACCTGGTGCCAATGTTACTTCAAAATGCACATTGTGGGTGAGGGGCCTGGTGCCAGTCTCTGAGTTTTGAAACATTTTCTTTCTTTAATTAGCAGACTGCTAGTAGCTATATAACATCCTGCTAAAGACTAGCAGGGGGGTACTCTTTCTGCCCCTTTCTGATATCTATGTCAGAAGCTTTTTCTGTCTCTTTTATACTTTAATAAAACTTGATTACACAAAAACTCTGAGTGATCAAGCCTCATCACTGGCCCCGGATTGAATTCCTCTCCTCCAGAGGCCAAGAATCCCGGCATCTTTTGTGGTTTAGCAACAACCTCTCATTGTATACCTTAAAGGCTTATAGTTATGAAATTTTCAATTATTTTTTTAATAGTAAAAGAAAGGATGAGGAGTGAATATGGGAACTAGCATAGATCTTAATTGTCAATTCCAACCAAATGCAGGGACTATTCACCAAAAGTGTGGGGGAACTCTGGCCTTGGCAGCAGGCTGGCGACAGTGACAATGATGAGCATTTGGTAAATTCTTTCATAGATGGAGAGGTTCCCAGGCTAGCTGCGGGTCTAGAGACCCTGGAGACTGGGGATAAGAAGGGTGCTGCAGGAGGCATAGTTATGCACAGTCTCCCCGTATTCAGGTGCAGATGTGGTTAAAGAATCAGTCACCAAACCAGCGCTCACTGGGAGCTCACTGGGATCTGTGTACCAGAGATTGTGCTCGGTGCCAGGGCACAATTGTTCTCTGCCCTCAAGGGTTCACTGTCCGATGAGTTATAAATATATCAGTTTTTTCCATGTGCAGTAAGAATGATGTTTAAATGTATATAAATATTTGATAAAACAAACGCCATGAACAGAAAATACTAAGTGCCACCTGAATATTGTTTTTAGAGCTTGAGGATTGATTACCCTATTGTCATTAATTATCTTTTCTTACTCTATCTCCCTCTGGCCATGTAAGAGACTTTCTACTGAAATTTTCCATTTTTCTTGTTTCTTCATCTTGTGTATTAAAATAACAGACAAATAATGCCCCATTGTGTGTTTATGGGATGGCTTGAAGGAGGCAGTGGGGGCACACATGGTGGTGAATTTTGGGATTTGGAGTGATGCTAATTGGTTTAAAAATATATTTGTGCAACTAAATATTCATGAGAACTCGGACAGATTACTTCATTCTCTAAGCTTCAGTTTTCTCACCTATAACATGGAAATGATAATAATAGTCTTATTGTTAAAATAATAGATCTCCTAGGGATGTTGTGAGCAGTGAAGAAAATAGGTCATGTGACGGGTTTGCAACAGTGTCTGTTGTAAGCAACCCATAGGTGTTCACCCTTTTAAGTATATGTGTTGCCAAAGGGAGCACAGATGTTCACCCTTTTATATGTGCAAGAAAAATATAGGCGGCAACAAAGAGAACTTTGGTAAAATAGGGAAGTTGGGTGGAAAATTAAAATATTTTAAAAAGACAATTTAGAATAAAAGATATAGATTTAGAAACTATAGCACATTAAATCATGAAGTCTCTAGAAAAGTTCAACCATTTCATTTATAAGCTTCAAAGAACTTAAGAGTGAGAAGCCCTCAGTCTCAGAGCTGGTGAGAGCAGAGCTAGGACTTAAGTGCTACCCAGGTTCTAGATGACCATCATTATCTCCCACCTGGTCTGTACTGTCCACTTATAAAGGCTTGCAATACAGGACCATGAGATGAGAGGCTCCACTGCTGTATACTGGCCTCCATTGTCCAGCACTGGGTGCTGTGGCTTGTTAGTCTCTGCTTTACCATGGCTACTTTCTGATGGTTGGTCTGGAGAAGGAGAAAACTCTGGAATGTGAGCTCTAGAACTGTAACATGTTACTTAGAAGGCAACTAAAATGTTGATAGATTTTCAGGAAGCATGGTCAGAGTAAGTTGTATCCATAGGTGATTATGTTTTCTGGAGACCCTCCATTCTAGTAATAGATAAATACAGTACTAATGTGACCAGCCCTAAAAATGTCTCAGAGGCCTAGAGGTTTAGAGGAATGTGATATATTAAGATTATAATTATGTAGATACAATGAGTAACAGAAAGGTACCATATACTATAATCTTGTGGCAATTTTAGGGAATTAGAATTTAACAAGTTAGGCTTCCCTGGTAGGTCAACTGGTAAAGAATCTGCCTTCAATGCAGGAGACCTGGGTTCGATCCTTGGGTTGGGAAAATTCCCTGGAGAAGGATAGGCTACCCATTCCGGTATTCTTGCCTGGAGAATCCCCATGGACAGAGGAGCTTGGTGGGCTACAGTCCACGGGGCACAAAGAGTCAGACAGGACTGAGCGACTTAGCATAGGCTGTGTATCAATGCATAACAAACCACCCCCAAACTCAGTGTCTTAAAGCAATAAGTGTGTGTTGTGGAGGGGCTTCCCAGGTGACACTAGCGGTAAAGAACCCGCCTGCCAGTGCAGGAGACATAAGAGATACAGGTTCGATCCCTGGGTCGGGAAGATTCTCTGGAGGAGGGCTCGGCAACCCACTCCAGTGTTCTTGCCTGGAGAATTCCATGGACAGAGGAGCCTGGCTGGCTACAGTTCATAGGGTCACGAAGAGTTGGACACCTTTGAAGCGACTTAGCACGCACGCTCACATGTAATACACATTTATTTAATAATAAACTCAGTGTAATGTACACAGAAGCTACTGAAAACACTTGTTGATTGAAAAATGAGTGATTCTGGTATCCTGAGATTGGGGGGTGAAGGCAGTTTTCCCATTTTTAGGACTGTCTAGGTTGTACCTCCTAGAAGGGTCGCCCTGAAGCCACTGTCCATGTCTAAGAGCCTTTCAGGACTGCTCTGTGGGGCTGTTCTGTTCCTGTGGTCTCCACGGTTTCTCCCCTGTGATGCTTCCTCTGCCTCCTCAGGGACACTTTGGACGTGCGTAGCTGGAGCACCTTACCCGTCTCCCAGCCTGACCCAAGTTTTTCCCTCTTCATTATGTCTCCTTTGCAGGAACCATGTGAAATCTGGGACTTGAACTTGCAGCTCCTCTCCATCTAAGGAGGATGGGGTGGCCCTCTTGGCAGGTGTTCACTCCCCAGGACAGCTCTAGCCTCCCTGGGCTTCTCAGGACTGTGTCCTGGGGTTCAGGGCCTCCTCTGACAAGATCTATTGACAGCTGCTGCTGCTAAGTCGCTTCAGTTGTGTCCGACTCTGTGCGACCCCATAGATGGCAGCTCACTAGGCTCCTCCGTCCCTGGGATTCTCCAGGCGAGAACACTGGAGTGGGTTGCCATTTCCTTCTCCAATGCATGAAAGTGAAAAGTGAAAGTGAAGTCGCTCAGTTGTGCCCGACTCTTCACGACTCCATGGACTGCAGCCTACCAGGCTCCTCCGTCCACGGGATTTTCCAGGCAAGAGTACTGGAGTGGGGTGCCATTGCCTTCTCTATTGACAGCAGTCACCTTTAAAACCAACCATGGCATGTGGTAGCAGGCTTCACCCTTCTTGGAAATGTAATTGGTTTAGGGTTTCAGTGTGTCATGCCTGAGCCTTGGAGGCAGTGCAGATGAGCCAGTGTGAACAGGGGCAGAGGACATGGCCTGAGGTGCCGAGCAGGGGGTGGGGATTCCCCTTCTCCCACCCCCACATCAGCAGGGCTCATGTGCATCCTGACTGGAAGGGGTTGCTGATAAGGGCAGCTTTGGGGCTGGTTCTGAGACCGCTGGTGAGCAGGACTGGTTGCCATAGCTACCGGCAGGGCTGTGGGCATGGTGGACTGAGTCTGGGTTGATGAATAGAAGCCAGGGTCTGCAGAGGGCCTGGCAGGGTCTGGGCTGGGGTTTGAGACCAGCCTGAAATATGCCTCCATGCTCAATAGAATCTTGCAGCCAACAGTGTTTTCATTTGCTGTGTCTAAGTGCCTTCCTGCGGGAGGGTCCTTGGCCTCACAGGGTGGGCCTCCAGGGAGGTTTCGGCAGCTTACACACCAGGCCAGCTTCTATGTGTCAGGTGAGTTCCTGATGCTGATGGCTCTGGCTGGCCAGCCCTGCAGGACGGTGGAAGCCCAGAGCCCTGGTCACAGGCATTGCCGTCTCCTGCCTGTCCCGTCCCTTATCCGGGGCCACAGGCATCACAGCTCTGGGTTGTGGGAGGGCATGTTCCAGACCACATAGCTGCAAGGACAGGCCATGGTTGGCAGCTTAGTCTTGAGGAGAAGGAACATGGTGATGGAGAGTTGGTTGTTCTGGAGGTGAACGTGGTGGGGGTGTCCTCGGTGTCTCCTCTCCTCTTCCCACGTCACACCATGACTGTCTGTACCACGAGCGAGAGACCTGGGCGGTGGGCTCAGCTGAGCTTGCTGCTCTGCAGAAGCCTGCCTCTTCCACATTTTCCCTCTGATTTACCGGCAGACCAGGCAGGACTCACTTTCCATCTCTAGTTAATTAGTACAATCAGACAGCGTGCTGGAAGTTGTGGCTAAAACTCAGCACTTCAAAATTCTCACACCTTGGTTCTCTAATCCCTTCCATCTAAAAACCAGAATTCTGATTAGGTACTCTGTTTCTCAGATGCGACCAAGGTCAGCCTGGAGGCTGTCTTCGGGCTGTCTGTCTCAAAACACCTGGTTGCATCAGGAGCCTCAGCTCTCACAACCCCAGCTCAGGGCCGAGCTGAGGTTTATCAGGTTGGACTCCTTCCCCGGGTGGCCCTGCCCCCTTTGACTTTCATATCCATTGTTTGCACCATTCTGAGTGCGTGTCCTTTCCCTCGGGGTTTGAAGCTCCTGTTCAGCAGTCTGCACTGCCTGCTTGTCTGAGACCATTCCTGGACCCGCCAGTTCTTCATTATACCTCCCTGAACTCTGAGCAGTGGGTGAGGTGTCGTCCCTATGCCAGCGTCCAGCCCCCTGTACCACTGCCTGGGACTGTTATGAGAGAAGGTGGCCTATGTACAGGAAGGCCTTGCTGCATTCGTGGCCTGGAGCTCAGTGCTTTGCCTTATTTCATGTGCTGCTCCTCACAAACCTGTGAGGTGGTTACTGTTCAGATCTTTATTTACAGATAAGGAAATGGAGACTTTAGCAAGTCAAGGAACGATGCCAAAATCACCCACTGTCAAGTCATAGAAAAATGAGACTTAACTCCAGACCTGCTTCATCCTGAAAGTCCTAATCTCAATCTGTGTTTTCATGGGACCCCTGGCAGAGAGGTCAGCATTGTGCTAAAGCTTGGTCAATTTCCTGGAAGTGGCAACTCTTACTTTCACCTTGAGTTTACCTCCAGCCTTGGGCACCGAGACTGGGGCTCTGTCCCCAAACAGAGTGAAGCAGAGTGATCGCACACTTCTCCAAAGTTCTTTCCTTGTTGCCAGGGAAATCTTCCTGCCTGCTCCTTGCTTGCTTCCCAGCAATGGTAAAGCTT
>SJYA01002878.1:865337-892249 GCA_006410615.1 Neotragus moschatus
CCGCCTCGGCCTTTATTCTGTTTACACATCAAGGAAGGGCTTCCCTAGATGCCACTACGTGCTTCTTGGCATTTGGCATTTTGTATTGCTTTTACTTAGTAGCATTTTAGAATCCAGAAACTGAAAGGGTCACCCACGGCTGCCCACTTTCAACCCAGTCTGGGCTTTAGAGCTATGTTATGGGACTGGGAGCACATATCTGTGTGTCTGTTTGTATGCTGGTGTGAAGAAAAGAAAAATACAAGGAAAAGAAGCTTTGTTTTGGGTAAAGGCAATGCTTGCCTCTAATATGTTAAAGGAGATGTGATTCCCTACCCAGCTGTCTTAGTTTTCCTCCCAAAGGCCTTTTTTGTGCCGAGCCCTAAAAGCATTTCCCAGAGTAATCAAAGCTCAGGACCACGTTGTATGGAGCGTGTGCAATGTCATTAAAAGAAGGTGACTTTGGAGTAGCCAAGCTAGTTAAGAGAGTCTAACTGAATGGAAACGTATATTGAAAGACAAATTGCCAACATCCCTTGGATCATTGAAAAACTAAGAGAGTTCCAGAAAAACATCTACTTCTGCTTTATTGACTATGCCAAAGCCTTTGACTGTGTGGATCACAACAAACTGGAAAATTATTCAAGAGATGGGAATATCAGACCACCTTACTTGCCTCCTGAGAAATCTGTATGCAGATCAAGAAACATTTACAGTTAGAACTGGACATGGAACAACAGACTGGCTCCAAATTGGGGAAGGAGTACGTCAGGCTGTATATTGTTATCCTGCTTATTTAACTTATATGCAGAGTGAAAGTGAAAGTGAAGTCGCTCAGTCATGTCCGACTCTTTGCAACCCGTGGACTGTGGCCCACCAAGCTCCTCCGTCCATGGGATTCTCCAGGCAAGAATACTGGAGTGGGTTGCTATTTCCTTCTCCAGGGGATCTTCCCGACCCAGGGATCGAACCTAGGTCTCCCACATTGCAGGCAGANTAATGGTCATCTGAGTTAAATTCATCCATTCCAGTCCATTTTAGTTCACTGATTCCTAAAATGTTGATGCTCACTCTTTCCATCGCTTGTTTGACCACTTCCAATTTGCCTTGATTCATAGACCTGACATTCCAGGTTTTATGCAGTACTGTTCTTACAGCATCGGGCTTTACTTCCATCACTAGTCACATCCACAACTGGGTGTTGTTCGTTTTTTGCTTTGGCTCTGTCTCTTCATTCTTTCTGGAGTTATTTCTCCACTGATCTCCAGTAGCATATTGGGCTGGGGAGTTCATACTGACCTGGGGAGTTCATCTTTTTCCCTTGTCCTATCTTTTTGCCTTTTCATACTGTTCATGGGGTTCTCAAGGCAAGAATACTGAAGTGGTTTACGCCTTTCCCTTCTCCAGTGGACCGCATTTTGTCAGAGCTCTCTACCATGACCCATGTGTCTTGGATGGCCCTACATGGCATGGCTCATAGTTTCACTGAGTTAGACAAGGCTGTGGTCCATGTGATCGGTTTGATTAATTTTCTGTGATTCTGTTGGCCTTCTGATAGATAAGGATAAGAAGCTTATAGAATCTTCCTGATGGGAGAGACTGAGTGAGGGGGAAACTGGGTCTTGTTCTTATGGGCGGGGCCACACTCAGTAAATCTTTAATCCAATGTTCGGTTGATGGGCGGGGCTGTGTTTCTTCCCTGTTATTTGACCTGAGGCCAAACTATGGTGGAGGTAATGAAGATAATGGAGATGATGGTGACCTCCTTCAAAAGGTCCCATGCATGCACTGCTGCACTGAGTGCCCCCGACCCTGCAGCAGGCCTCTGCATGCCTGCTGCTGACCCTCGCCTCTGCTGGAGACTCCTGGACACTTACTGGCAAGTCTGGGTCGCTCTGTTTTGGAGTCACTGGGTCCTGGTGTGCACAAGGTTTTGTTTGTGCCCTCCCAGAGTCTGTTTCCTCAGTCCTGTGTAAGTTCTGTTGGCTCTGTGGTGGGATTAATGGTGACCTCCTCCAAGAGGGCTTATGCCATATCCAGGGCTGCTGTACCCAAAGCTCCTGCCCCTGCAGCAGCCCACTGCTGACCCACGCTTCCACAGGAGACACTCGAACACAGTTCTGTTTCAGTCTCTTTGGGGTCTCTGGGTCCTGGTGCGCACAGTTTGTTTGAGCCCTCCGAGTGTCTCTGGCAGATATGGGGCTTGATTCTAAACACAATTTCACCCCTCCTACCATCTTGCTGGGGTGTTTCCTTTGCTCTTGGACGTGGGGTATCTTTTTTTGGTGGGATCCAACATTCTCCTGTTGATGGTTGTTCAGCAGCGAGTTGCAATTTTGGAGTTCTCACACGGGTAGATGAGCGCACGTCCTTCTACTCCACCATCTTCCTCTGCCACTCTACGGACTATAAAAAGTTTTATAAATTGGGATATGCAAGGTGGAGGGACAGTCTTGTGCTGACAGAGTGGCAAGGAGCTTGTACCTCCAGAAATAGTCCTTGGCCGCCAATAGTAATACCAAAGGGCTATGGCTCCCCCTGGTGGTTATTTCAAGGATGACACTCGTCCCCAAGTCATGTCCGACTCTGCGACCCCATGGACTGCAGGACTCCAGGCTTCCCTGTCCTTCACTATCTCCTGGAGTTTGCTCAAACTCATGTCCTTTTTAAGGATGAATCCCCCGATTATTTATTTATTAAATAAGTTATGTAATTATTTATTCAGTGAAAAATAAGAATATTTTCAAGAGAAAAGAGAAGTATAATATTCATTATATAAAATATTACGAGACTTCTCTGGTGGTTCAGTGGTTAAGAATCTACCTGCCAATGCAGGGGATCCAGGTTTGATCCCTGGTTGGGTGGGGAAGATTCCACATGCTGAGGGGCAACTAAGCCTTTGTGGCACAACTACTGAGCCTGCGCCCTAGAGCCCGTGTGCTGCGGCCACTGAACCCACAACTTTTGAAGTTCACATACCCTGGAGTCTGTGCCCTACAACTAGAGAGTTGCCCCTGCTTGCTGCAACTAGAGAAAGCCCTTGTGCAGCAATAAAGACCCAATACAGCCATAAATAAGGAAATAATAATTTTAAAGTGATTTTTCTATTGGAAAAGTTGAAATGATTTTTACTACAACTTAAAAAAAAATCATTTCTTATTAACTTCCATGAGGCATTTGGACAATTCCTTATTTATATTTTAAAGGGAAATTTCAAGTATTGTGGAATTTTCTGTGACTCAGTTTACTGATATAGTGTTCCACAGCAGAATCATCAATGAGGCAATCAGTGAAGATACCCTAAGAGCAGATTTTCCTGCTATCTTTGGAATCCAGCACTGCATGTGTAATGGAACCAGTGTGATTCCCAGTCCTGTACAACAAGGCAGTTTCCTCATAGAATGTCACATGGCTGTCAAGACAGAGTGGCAAAATCTTCTAGGGTGGGTCAATGGTTTTCTGAATTTTTTGTGTCTGTTGGTATACATGATCAGAAGCCAAGGAGGAACTTTGCCTCTTTTCTTTGTAGCAAAGAGCATTGATTGGTTATTAAGCTGGAATGACCAACCAAGGGTTGCCATTAGAGAAAAGATCCCCCTGCTGAATTATAGCATCATAGCCTGGCAAGAAAAGCAATGTGTTGTTTTCAAGGGGACAGAAATGTTTGAAATGCTGAGTTTCTTTTGAAAAGAAGAGTAAAGTTCAGTTGAAAAGGCTGACAGCCATATTTCTGGAAAGAAACCCTAAGGGTGTTCAAGGAAAAATATTACAGTGATGCAATCTCTCTCTAGATGCAATCTAGAAAACTGGCCTGACATATGGAAAGGAAGTCTTTAGAAAAGAACAACATGCATTGATGACATTAACTACAGGCTGGATCCACCTTTTTAGACCCCAGATATTTCAACAACCTCAGATATGCAGATGATACCACTCTAATGGCAGAAAGTGAAGAGGAACTAAAAGAGCCTCTTGATGAAGGTGAAACAGGAGAGTGAAAAAGCTGGCTTGAAACTCAACATTCAGAAAACTAAGATCATGGCATCTGGTCCCATCATTTCATGGCAAATAGATGGGGAAAAGTGGAAGCCGTGACAGATTTTATTTCCTTGGGTACCCAAATCCCTGCAGATGGTGACTGCAGTCATGAAATTAGAAGACACTTGCTCCTTGGAAAGAAATCTATGACAAACCTGGACAGCATATTAAAAAGCAGAGACATCACTTTACTGACAGAAGACCACATAGTCAAAGTTATAGTTTTTCCAGTAGTTATGTACTACGAATGTAAGAGTTGGACCATAAAAAGGTTTGAGTGCAGAAGAATTGATGCTTTTGAATTGTGGTGCTGGAAAAGCCTCTTGAGAGTCCCTTGAACTGCAAGGAGATCCAACCAGTCAATCCTAAAGGAAATCAACCCTGAATATTCATTGGAAGGACTGATGCTGAAGCTGAAGCTCCAATATTTTGGCCACCTGATGCAAAGAGCTGACTAATTGGAAAAGACCCTAATGATGGGAAAGACTGAGGGCAGGAGGAGAAGAGGATGAAAGAGGATGAGATGGTTAGATAGCATCACTAACTCAATGGACATGAATTTGAGCAAACTCTGGGAGATAATGGAGGAAGAGGAGTCCGTGGGGTCGCAAAGACTTGGACANAATTGGAAAAGACCCTAATGATGGGAAAGACTGAGGGCAGGAGGAGAAGAGGATGAAAGAAGATGAGATGGTTAGATAGCATCACTAACTCAATGGACATGAATTTGAGCAAACTCTGGGAGATAATGGAGGAAGAGGAGTCCGTGGGGTCGCAAAGACTTGGACACAACTTAGTGACTGAACGATAACAACTTTGCATGTGTGTATTAGTTGCTCAGTTGTGTCCAACTTTTTGGGACCCCATGGACTGTAGCCCCCCAGGCTCCTCTGTCCATGGACTTCTCCAGGCAAGAATACTGGAGTGGGTTGCCATTTCCTTCTCCAGGAGTTCTTCCCAACCCAGGGATTAACCTCAGATCTCCCACATTGCAGGCAGATTCTTTACCGTCTGAGCTACCAGGGAAGCCCATAACAACTTTGCTGCTGCTGCTGCTGCGAAGTCACTTCAGTCGTGTCTGACTCTGTGCGACCCCGGAGACGGCAGCCAACCAGGCTCTGTCGTCCCTGGGATTCTCCAGGCAAGAACACTGGAGTGGGATGCCATTTCCTTCTCCACATAACAATTTCAAACATAATCAAATCTAACCAATTGAATATTAAGGGATATTTGATAATAATATCAAATAGCTTTGCTATTATGAAAATGGATGGAACGCAAATTGTTTAAAAAATAACCATTTTTTTCAAAAAGTCAGCCCCTTCCTGATGAATCTCTCCCTGAGACATGCGTGTTTCTTGTAAAGTGGGTCTGTCCTGGCCTCTTTGTTCTGCTCCGTGGTCTCTACTTCTTGTTCCCTGTACAATCCCACATCACCCTTAACATTATAGCTGGGGAATACACTTTCTTTATCTTTTCTTCTTCTTCTTTAATCATTGAAAGAAAGTTCCCAATTTTCTATTTTTTTTGTGGTGCGAGCCTCATGGTATAAATTAGGGAGTCTCTGCTGGAATTTACCCCTAAAGCAGCATGTAAAGTTTTAGATTTCCATATCCTCAGATGTAAGACAGCATATGAAGGGGTGGACAGAAGTCTCAGGGGGGTAGTATTTTTAAATGTCTGCTTGCAGATGCATTTTCTAGTCCCTTGGAAGTAGGAATATGTCAGAGATAAGTTGCAGAGACAAGGGGCAGGATGGGTGCCATCTCTTGCTGAGATAATCCCTGTGTTCTGTAACCTTGGAGAAGGAAATGGCAGCCCACTCCAGTATCTTTGCTTGGGAAATCCCATGTTTGATGCCTGGGTTGGGAAGATACTCTCGAGAAGGAAGTGGTGACTCACTCCAGTGTTCTTGCCTGGAGAGTTCCACAGACAGAGGAGCCTTTCGGGCTACAGTCCATGCGGCCGCAGAGTCAGACACCACTGAGCGACTTTCACTTCACTTCACTTCTATAAGCTTTGGGCAGGCTCTCCATCTCTATGACTGAGTTGCTTCACTCATCCTCAGCGTGCACACTTGGCCCAGGTCAGTGTGGACCTGTCCAGGGCTGTTCTAGGTGCTCCTCTGAGGGGCAAGTCTGTGACCCGGCCCCTTGAGATGATGTGCACAAGCTGTGTGTATTAGGCTTCACAGAAAATGTGGGAAACCTTTCATGTTTTTCTCCCATTGCTGAGTTTCACGGGTTATCATCAGACTTTCCAGAAAGAGAGCCTATGTAATGATGTATAATCTCAGATATTTTGCATCTGGAAAATAAAAATTTCCAGATGTTTTTCATTAAATCTAAAGCTACTGCCAATTACTGTGTTTAAAAAAAGATAAATATCCTTTGTTCTTGTTTTAATTAATTTATTGTGAAACATTTTATTACAAAATCACCTTTGGATTTGATTTAAAAAAATAAAGCACAAGGAGAAAATTAGGAAGTCAAATTGGTTAGAAAAGCTTTCCAGCTTTCTAAGTGATGTTTCTCAGTATGTTTATAACCGGACGAAGGAGAGAAAAAAACATCCACAGAGATGTGTAGCAAAGGTGCTGTTACAAGAGGATGCAGACCGTGGAGGCTGGGTCATGTGACATGATAAAGGCGGGAGCCGAGGATGAATGGAATCCAAGTTGGGAAGGAAAGTGTCCACATAAAACCCACAGAGACAGGGTCTGGGCTGCAGGCAAGAACACGGCCCGCCCACCATTTGCCGTGGTCCATGTCCCAGGCAAAGAGAGCAACCAGTTTTCTTACAAAATGACTAGATACTTTCCCTATTTGACAACAACATCACCACACAGAACCTCTGCACAAGTTTTAAAAGAACAAATAATAGATATGCACTAAAGTGGAAAAGGTTTAAATGAGACAGCAGCAGGAAATGCCACACTGACCCTGCTTCCAGCTGCAGCAGGTCTGGCTGTTCCGCTGAAACAGTTATACAGCCCAACTGCCGAGTCTGGCAGATCTTGAGAAGATACCACTCGTCGCAAGGTAGGATGAATAGCTTTGCAAAACCCAGTGAGCCAGCACTTGAGTCAGATGGTGTTCTTTGTTTCATTTTCGAGCAGGTACTGTGAAGAAGTGTCCCGCCAGGTAGGGTGTCTCTCCTCCTTGATGCGTGGGGAGCACTGAAGGGCAGGTGCTGTTCTTTACCAGCACTGGGTTGTCGGCATGGTTCCTAATTTCATTCTTGGTCTCTAGCAAGTTTATCGTCTACCTTCTACTAGGTCTCATTAGTAGTATAATTGCTCATTTACTGAGCCTCCATCCTTGTTTCTACCGAATGAGCTTTTCTACCTCTTTTAATTTCTGCCTTTTTTTTCCTTTCAGTTTTGTTTGTTTTGTCTACTTTGTGTATTTTGACTCCCCTCTGAAGCTGGTGTATTATTCCTGGAATTGAAATGCAGATAAAGATAAGTATACTCATAATGGAAGAAGTCATAGTTGAGCTAAAAGTTCATATTTTAA
The DNA here is from genome assembly GCA_006410615.1 of Neotragus moschatus. NCBI lineage: Eukaryota > Metazoa > Chordata > Mammalia > Artiodactyla > Bovidae > Neotragus > Neotragus moschatus. The sequence goes on from SJYA01002878.1 coordinate 872,873, forward strand.
TATTCTTGTTTCAGAAACAAAGCTTGGTCACAGTTAGAGAAAATAGTTTCATATTATTTATGGTAAAGCTGCAGGAATGTGGGCATCAGTGAGATTTGCTATCAGAAATCACCTCTTTCCTCTCTCTCATCTTCCTCTCTTGGTTCCTTCTTTCTTTGCTTCTTTCAATAGAGTGGAATGTGATTTGATTGCTAGATTTCCACTTTGGTCTTGTCATAATGATCAAGTCATGAGAAGATTGAACAAATCTGCCTAGTTTATTAAAGATTAATTCTGTTGAAGATTTTTCACAAAATTAAAGCCACATAACCAATCAAACAAAAGACAAAATAAAACCATAGCTCTGGCATCACTCCTCTGTTTATATCTATATGTAAAAAAACAGTCTTGTGACTAGAGCTTCTTTTACAGCACACACCATCATCTACCTGTATATGTGTTGCCATGGTAATGGGCTGTTGTGACGTTTATATAATAAGGGGCACAATTGGTGGATGGTTTTCTTAAACACAGGGAGAAATCTCCTACAAGTATTTTCCATCTGTTCCTGGAAATGTCTAATCTCCCTTGGTGACTGCTTTTATGTATCAGTTGTATGGATTTATTAATAGCCTTCTACCAATAAAAGATCCTTTTTCATTTGTGGGCTGTCAAATTAGGTTGTTTTAAGTGTGGAGGACCAGTCAACCCCATGACCAATTCCCAAAGGAAATGGATGCCATACTATAAGTTACTTGTTGGTTGAGAGTATTCTTCTATAACATGGAGAATAACATACAATTGGAATGGTGGTCTTTAGAAAGCAGCACTGTAATTGGAGAAAATTACAGAACACCCTCAGACATTGTGATAATTGGAAGGTTGATTGTGGTTAGCTCCATAACACTTAGAGCACAGAAATTGGGTCAAGCATCATGTGACCTAAAAAGTGCTCCCAGCTGACAGAAGTGAGCAAACTTTATTCATTGCTCATTCCTGAATTACTCTCAGCATAGTTCAAAAGCACTAATAGTTCAAAAGCATTAATTCTGTGGTGCTCAGCCTTCTTTATGGTCCAGGTTTCACATCTATACATGACTACTAGAAAAGTAAGCTTTGACTAGATGGACCTTTGTCAGCAAAGTGATGTCTCTACTTTTTAATACACTTTCTATGTTTGTCATAGCTTTTCTTCCAAGGAGCAAATGTCTTTTAATTCATGGCTTCAGTCACCATCTACAGTGATTCTGGAGCCCAGAAAATTAAAGTCTCTCACTGTTTCCATTGTTCCCCCATCTTTTTGCCATGAAGTGATGGGACCGGATGCCATGATCTTAGTTTTTTGAATGCTGAGTTTTAAATCAGCTTTTTCACTCTTCTCTGTTTCACCTTCATCAAGAGGCTGTTTAGTTTCTCTTCACTTTATGCCATTAGTGTGGTGTCATCTGCATATCTGAGGTTATTGATATTTCTCCCAGCAATCTTTTTTTTTTTTTTTCTCCTAGCAATTTTGATTCTAGCTTATGATTCATCCAGCCTGGCATTTCACATGATGTACTCTGCATAGAAGTTAAATAAGCAGGATGACAATATACAGCCTTGATGTACTCTTTTCCCAATTTTGAACCAGTCTGATGTTCCATGCCTGGTTCTAACTGTTGCTTCTTGACCTGCATACAAGTGTTTCAGGAGACATGTAAGGTGGTCTGGTATTCCCATCTCTGTAAGAATTTTCCACAGTTTGTTGTGATCCACACAGTCAAAGGCTTTAGCATAGTCAATGAAGCAGAAGTAGATATTTTTCTGAAATCTTGCTTTTTCTATGATCCAACAAATACTGGCAATTTGATCTCTGGTTCCTCTGCCTTTTTGAAATCCAGCTTGTACATCTGGAAGTTCTCAGTTCATGTACTTTTGAAGCCTAGCTTGAAGGATTTTGACATATTTTAAATCCTAAAAGATGTTGCTATTAAAATGTTGCATTCAATGTGCCAGCAAATTTGGAAAACTCAGCAGTGGCCACAGGACTGGAAAAAGTCAGTTTTCATTCCAGTCCCAAGAATGGCAATGCCAAAGAATGCTCAAACTACTGCATAATTGCGCTCATTTCACATGCTAGCAAGATAATGCTCAAAATTCAAGGCTAGACTTTTAAAAATGATACAGTCTAATAAAGAGGTGGATCATTCCCTTGTGGGTTTATTTTGCTTTCTTACTGATTCATCTCATGTTGGAGATGTTTTTCCATTTATTTTGCTTTTATAAAGGACCTAACACCAACACCAAACTTTTCTTCTCTGTTACTCTTCTGAGTAACCCAGCTCTCTAGCTCCTCCTATAAATTGTCTAAGTAACTTTATAGTGGATTTGGGGGGTGGTGTGAACTCCTGTTTCCTGCGTAGTCCAGATTTCCTAAACTTGTAAGAGCTATCTTTCCCCCTTCTGCCTTCCTCAAACACGAATTCTTGCTAGGTGCCCAGAACCTGTTCTTTGCTGGGATAAAGTGGCCTGTGGACACACGTGTTTATAAGTAACTGTAGGATTATGATATTGTGATTTTATAGTGATAAATGTATACTGGTCTTTCTCCACCTCCTGACTCAGGGCTCCTGAAATCCTTTTAATTTCCTGAGAGGAGCTTCTTTTGTTCTAATGAGATGACTCTGGGTAGGCTCCTGGATAACTCCAGGGTGAGGGCTGCTCACCAGAAAGCCTGACCTAGGATTAGAAGCTTGGGGTTTTCAGCCCCACCTCCACCCTCCAGGAAGGGGGAGGGGCTGGAGACTGGGTGAATGTCTGTCACGCCCACGTGAGGAAGCCTCCCCAACAGTGCCAACAGTGGGCGGTGGGAGAGCTTCCTTGCTGTGGACACATCCACGTGCTAGGAGGGGGACACCAGCTTCATGGGGACAGAGCTGCTTACCTAGCCTTGGGGACGCTTCTTCACCTGGACACTCATATACGTCCTTTATCACATCCTGTAATAGACCAGTAAACATTAAGTTGGCATTTCCCTGAATTCTGTGAGCTGTTCTAGCAAATAACTGAGGCCAAGGGGCAGAGGGGCATGGGAACTTCTAGTCTGCAGTCAAGTGGGACAGAGTGGTGGGTCTGGGGACCTCACAGTGATGGCCACCTGAAACAGGCTGTCTCATGGACCTGAGCCCTTACCCTGGAGGATACGGGGCTCTCCAGAAGAGTGTCAAAACTGAGTTAAATGGTGGGATGCTGAGCTGGCATCACACGTCTGGTGTCGGGGGTGGGGGGATGAGTGTGTTCACAGAGCAAAGGAGACTCAGGAGAGGGAAAAAACAGGATTTTTCTTTTTACAAGGATAGTGTGAAAAAAAGCTTTTAAAAAGCTGTGAGAGCCACAAGAGCACATGGCAACAGTTTCTCCAATGGATTTGTTAACATCAGTGTTAAAAATATGGACATTTGGAAATAAGCTCTGAGGTGCTTAACTTTACTCATTAGGGAAACTGGCTAAAAGAGTCTAGCTTTAGTTGGTCCTTTCAGACATTTTCGCAAGATCGCTTTAGCCCTGGTTTGATGGTTGGAAAATCCCGCACTTTATAGGAAACTCAAAACAGAAAGGAGAATTTTCTTTCAGTAATGCCCCTGTTGCATTTTGCAGAGAAACACTGATGTGAATGTGCCTAAAGCCCAGTGAGTCCGAGATGGGGTGGCCGGCCCAGGTCCTCGCCCTCCTCGTCCCTTCAGCCCCACGCAGGCCCATGTTGGACCACTCATCTCACCTGCCAAGGGCTGACTCAGTGTCACCGAAAAGGGAGTTTTGTGGGTATTCAGAATAGCAACAGAAAACCCATCTCCTCAGCCAGAGTGTTTTTTTATTAACAACATGTTCCTGTAACAAATCACATTTTTAATGTTTTCTGCCTAAATCGTAATTTATGATAGGATTTTGATAATATTTTGCACTTTTCAGGAAGTGATAAAACTTCACAATAATAAAAATAGTAGAGATACATCAAGTATTTTTCTTACATGTCATACAAATTTAGAAAAATAAAAGAAACGGAAACAGGAAAACCCATGCATTTATCACTCGGAGATAAACCCAAGGCTATCTTTCCATTTATCCTGTTTATGTAAGACTATATCTCCATTTTTGTTCAAATAAAAATGGACAACATGTACTGTCTTAAAATACACGTTTAATATTTAGGATACTGGGACCATCTTTCCATGCCATCACCAATCCTTCTATAGAACCATTCTAGGCTGCTGCCTCCCATGCCCTTTGTCACCATTTATTAACTGAGCCTCTTACTGTTAACATGCTTTGTTTCTCATTACTCATTATTAGAAGCAGTGATTCAGTTGCAAAAGAAACTTTTGTACTCTTGTGGCTTTTGAGTTTGTAAATTAAGAAACTGGCTAAAAAACAGCTTCATAGCATCAAAGTAGTAGACTTATTTTTAGTTGGATTGAATAAAACAAAAATTTCAGCAGTTCGTCAGAGCTCTGGTGAGAGTAAATAACATGAGGTATTAATTTTGTTCCAGAAGCCTGGAATATTATTACAATTTATTTGTAGTTAAGAAAAATAATTTCGAATAACAGTAGCATTATATCACAGTAGCACATATAGTGTGAATCACATATCTAATGGACATAATACAGTGTAACTTGTATTTATGAATATCCCGGAAATTTGCTATAATGCCTTTTCATATTGTCAATCTTTGGGTTCAACAGCATCTGAATTTTCTCAGATTCAGTCTTGAAAAGAGACACTCAAAAATGAGCAGTATTGAGCCTCTTTTCATGTGCCTGTTGTCTTTCTGTATATCTTCTTTGGAGAAACATTGTGTTGCTGTCTTTTGTTGTGGTGGTTTTGAGTTGTAGGAGCCGTTTGTATATTTTGGAAGTTAAATCCTTGTTGGTCACATCATTTGCAAATATCTTCTCTCAAACAGAAGATATTTTTGTACTGGGACCACTGAATACCCACATGCAAAAGAATGAAGTTGGACTCTTGCCTCACCCCATATTCAAAGTTAACTCAAAATGGGCCCAAGGCCTATATATAAAAGTCAGCATTATATAACTCGAGAAGAAAACGCGAGAGTTAATCTTCATAACCTTGGATTTGGCCATGATTTCTTAGACCTGATACCAAAAGCACCAGCAACAATAGACAAAATAGGTAAATTGGACTTCCCCAAAACAAAAANTCAAAATGGGCCCAAGGCCTATATATAAAAGTCAGCATTATATAACTCGAGAAGAAAACGCGAGAGTTAATCTTCATAACCTTGGATTTGGCCATGATTTCTTAGACCTGATACCAAAAGCACCAGCAACAATAGACAAAATAGGTAAATTGGACTTCCCCAAAACAAAAACTTGATGCTTTTGAACTGTGGTGTTGGAGAAGACTCTTGAGAATCCCTTGGACTACAAGGAGATCCAACCAGTCAATCCTGAAGGAAATCAGTCCTGAATATTAATTGGGAGGACTGATGCTGAAGCTGAAGCGCCAATATTTTGGCCAGATGATGCAAAGAGCCGACTAATTGGAAAAGACCCTAATGATGGGAAAGATTGAGGGCAGGAGGAGAAAGGGGATAACAGAGGATGAGATGGCAATACTTTGGCCACCTGATGTAAAGAACTGACTCACTGGAAAAGACCCTGAAAGATTGAAGGCAGGAGGAGAAGGGGAACAACAGAAGTTGAGGTGGCTGGATGGCCTCACTGACTCGAAGGACATGAGTTTGGGCAGGCTCTGGGAGTTGGTGATGGACAGGGAAGCCTGGCATACTGCAGTCCATGGGGTCCTAAAGGATCGGACATGACTGTGCAACTGAACTGAACTGAACTGATAAAAGGAGAAAGGAAAAAGATAATCCAGCATCCAAAATGGCACATGCTGTTGCAAATCATATCTTTGACACAGGTCTATAGCCACCCAGCCCATGCCCCTGCTGGTGCAGTGGGGTGCCTGTGGGGCCCCTCCTGTCCCAGGTGATGAAGGGACTGCAGGTCCACAGCACTCGAGGAATGGTCATCCTCCTCTGCACCCTTGGGGAGTGAGTGCTGGATTGCTTTGAGCCCAGATTCCTTCTCATCACTGCCCTCAAGACTGAGCGCTTCAGTATGCCTCCAGAAGAACACAGAGTATTTATAGGTCTTTGAAAATAGTCTTCACTTTTATTCATGATCTTATCATATGATCCAATCCTTGAATTCCTTGGTATCAATGGATCCAAATGAGTCAAATGCTTATATCTGCACACATAAAGCTCCTCCTGGACATGTAGGGCAGATTTGTCCATCACTGGCAGAAACTGGAAGCAACCAAGATGTTTTTCAGAAGGTGAATGGGCATAGAGATTGGGCTCCACCCATTCAACAGATTGGTGCTGAAAGGCATGGAGTCTTGGCAAGGCAAGTGGGGCACCTTAACATATTACTCATTGAAATAAGCCAGTCTGGGAAAGGGGCAAACTTGGGGTACCAATTACATATGACATTTGGGAAAAGGCAAACCATGGATAGGGTGAAAAATCAGTGTACAGCCAGGAGTTTGTGGCAGGGTTGAGGGGTGGGGGGTAATAAATGGGTCAGGCATGGAGGAATTTTATGGCAGGGAACTGTAGGGTGTGATACATTCATGGTGAGATACATTTGTCAAAACCCATAGAATGTATGATATTAGGAGTGATGCCTAATGTAAATGCTGGACTCTAGTGATCATGATGTATCCATGTGGATTCATCCATAGTAACCGACACCAGGATGTTGGAGGATAGTTGGGACAGTTGAGCGCCTGTGTGGAGGGGCTGGGGGTGGCAGGGTAGAGAAGCAACAGCAGCGCTGGGGGCACACATCCCCTTTCTGTTCTCTGTCCAGTTTCTCTGTGAACTCAAAACTCCTTTAAAAAAGAAAAAAAAAAAAGCCTATTTAAACAACCCCCCCCGCCTAAAAAAAAATACCAGTAGTATTCCATGGCTGCTCCTCTTCAAGTCCTCAATTTGGCTGGGCCACTTGAGAGTTAAATTTCAGCAGATATTGTCATTTCAACCTGCACCCTTTCCAAGTTTCATCTGACATCTACTTTTTAATCTTACTGTACACTTTTCTGTTTTTTAAGATAGTACTTTTTCTTCTTTTTAAAACTTATTTTAAAAATTAATTATTTTTTGGCTATACTACATATCTTGTGGGATCTTAATTCCTCAACCAAAGATTGAACTTGGGCCCTCGCAGTGAAAGCGCCGAGTCCTAACTGCTGAATCGCCAGGAGATTCCCTTTCTCTCCCCTCACCATTAAAAAAAAATTGCTTTATAATTGACGGGCAATAGTATACGAATTTTCTGGTACATAACACAGTGCTTTTATATTTTATGCATTATAAAATGATCACCAAGATAAGTCTAGCTGCCATTTGTCACCAAACAATGTTATTACGGGGTCATGGGCTCTACTCCCTAGTCTGTACATTACCTTCCTGTGACATTTGCTTCATAACTGGAATTCAGTACTCTTTAATCTTTCTCCCCCTTTGCACTCATGCCCGTATCTTTCTCCCTTCTCTCAGCCACCAGCATGTTCTTGGGATGAGTCCATTTCTGTTGTGTTTGTTCACTTGTTATATTTCATAGTTTCTATGTACAAGTGACATCATAAGGTCTCTCTCTGTCTGCTGTATCTCACTTAGCACGATGCCCTCTGGGTCCATTCATGCTGTTGTGGTATCATTATTTTTTCTGTGACTGCGTCATAAACCATTGTGTATGTATGTCTATATATGAAAACTTCTTTGCCCATGCGTCAGTTGATGGACATTTTGGTGGCTTCCATGCCTTGGCTATTGTCAGTAAAGCTGCCATGAGCATAGTGGTGTGTCTATCTTTTTGAATTTGTGTTTTTGTTTCCCTCAGAAAGCTATCCCAAGTGTGATTCCTGCATCATATGGTAGTTTTAGTCTTAATTTCTTGAGGAACCTCTGTATTGTTTTCCATAGCGGCTGTACCAGTGAGCATTGCCAACAAAATGCATAGGGGTCCTCCAAATCCTTGCTACTACTTGTAATTTGTTGTCTTTTGGATGGTAGCCATTTTTAAGGTGTGAGTTGATAATCTCATTGTTCTTTTGCTGTGCATTTCCCTAATGATAAGTGATATTGATGATAGTTTCATGTGTCTCTTGGCCAGCTGTACCTACTCTGGAAAAATGTTCAGTTCCAACTTTTAATTGGGTTTTTGGTGTTTGGAGGCTCTGTTGCATGAGTTCTTCATCTATTTTGGATAGGAACCCCTTTTCAGATGTATTGTTTGCAAATATTTTGTCATGTTCAGTATGCTGCCTTTTCATTTTGTGGATGCTTTCCTTTGCCATTGAAAAGCTTTTCAGTTGAATGGAGTCCCATTGGCTTATTCTTCTTTTGTTACCCTTGCTTTGGGGGACAGAGCCAGAAAATATTCCTAAGACTGATGTTAAAGAGTGTACTGCCTATGTTTTCTTCTAGGAGTTTCATGGCTTCAGGCCTTACATTGAAGCTTTTGATTCATTTTGAGGTTGCTTTTGTAGATGGTACAAGAAAGGATTCCAGGTTGATTCTTGTGCATGCAGCTGTCGGTTTCCCCAGTATTGTTCATTGAAGAGGCTATCTTTCCCCTACATTGTATAGTCTCACCTCCTTTGTCATAGATGAATATATGCATGTGTTTATTTATGGGCTTTCGATTACGTTCCATGAATCTAGACAATACTTTTGTCCCAATACCATACTGTCATTATTATTCTAGATTTGTAGTACAGTTTCAAATCAGGGAGCATGGTATGTCCAAGTTTGTGCTTCTTTTTGTATTGACCATTCAGGTTCTTTTGTGTTTTCTGTCACATTTTAGAATTCTTTGTTCTAGTTCTCCATAAAATTCCATTGATATTTTGACAGGAATGGCACCAAATCTCTAGATTGCTATGCGGTGTGGAATCATTTTAACAATACGAATTTTTTCCAATCCAGGAACACGTTGCTGCTGCTGCTACTAAGTCGCTTCAGTCGTGTCTGACTCTGTGTGACCCCATAGACGGCAGCCCACCAGGCTAACCCGTCCCTGGGATTCTCCAGGCAAGAACACTGAAGTGGGTTGCCATTTCCTTCTCCAATGCATGAAAGTGGAAAGTGAAAGTGATGTCGCTCAGTCGTGTCTGACTCTAGCAACAACATGGACTGCAGCCCACCAGGCTCCTCCATCCATGGGATTTTCCAGGCAAAAGTACTGGAGTGGGATGCCATTGCCTTCTCTGAAGAACACGTTATATCTGTCCATTTGTTTGTGTTATTTCCAATTTCTTCAGTGTCTTCCAGTTTTCCAAGTATAGGTCTTTTACCTACTGGTTTAGATGTGTTCCTAGGTATTTAATTTTGTTAATGTCATTGTCAATAGGGTTGTTTGTCTTAAATTCTCACTCTGACTGTTTGTTGCCAATGTATAGCCACATAATCAATAAAAGCAAAGACATCACTTTGCCAAAAAAGGTATGTATAGTCAAAGCTATGGTTTTTTCAGTAGTCATGTATGGATGTGAGATTTGGACTATAAAGAAGGCTGAGTGCCAAAAAACTGATACTTTCAAATTGTGGTGCTGGAGAAGACTCTTGAGAGTCCCTTGGACTGCAAGGAGATCAAACCAGTCAATCCTAAAGGAAATCAGTCCTGAATATTCATTGGAAGGACTAATGTTGAAGCTGAAGCTCCAGTACTTTGGCCACCTGATGTGAAGAGCTGACTTGTTGAAAAAGACCCTGATGCTGGGAATGATTGAAGCATGAGGAGAAGGGGGCAACAGAGGATGAGATGATTGGATGGCATCATTTCAATGGATATGAATTTGAGCAAACTCCAGGAGATAGTAAAGGACAGGGAATCCTGATGTTCTACAGTCCATGGGGTTGCAAAGAGTAAGACCCAACTTAGTGACTGAACAACAACTACTTTGTATCTTGCAACTTAACTGAATTTTCCAATGAGTTGTATTTGCTTTGGGGAGTCTTCCTAAGGATTTTCTATTTAAAACATCTACAAACAGTGGCAGTTTTACTTTTTCCTCTGCCATTGGATTCTTTGTCCTTTTCTAGTTGCTATGTCTGGGACGTCCTAGATCATGTTGAATGAAAGTGGTGAGAATGGCCAGTCAGTGTTAGAGTTGGGTTTAAGCATAACTGGCCCTCTTTTTCTTCCTCCCTCTCCATCTCTCTGAGGCTTCCAGGAAGGACAGGACTAGTCCAGGGTCACACATGACTCAGCAAGGTGTGCTGTACCATTATTTTTCTGCCCCCCAGGCTTGGGCATAGTTTTATGTATCATGTATCTTCTTTGACCAGGTATCCACTTAGAGCTTTCCTATTTTTTCTCTTTCTTTTTTATTAAAACTTTTTTACAAGTGTGATAATACATTTACAGGAGGCTTGGAAAATACAAAACAAAGCTACATATAGTTCAACTATATATTACAATTATTTTTTAAGTAGATAAATTCAGATTTTTAGTTGGAGTTTCAATATCAAACTCTCAGAAATTAATGGCATGCATATACAGAAAAGTAGAAGGATATAGTAGACCTGAAAAGCACTATGAACCAATTCAACATAATTAAGATTTATAAAATTTTCACACAATAGCAGGGTACAAATTCTATTCAAGTTCCCAAAGACTATAAACCAGGAGACATTGGAACATATCCAGGGCCACAAAACAATGTACGTGATTTTGTATTGAAATCTTATCATTGTGGAATTATGTTAAAATCATTATCAAAAGATATTTGAAAATGACCACATATTTTCAAGTACAATGTTACAGTTACCAAGAGAGATCTTTGACTTAGTCATTGAATGCTGCTGCTAAGTCACTTTAGTCATGTCCGACTCTGTGTGACCCTATAGACAGCAGCCCACCAGGCTCCTCTGTCCCTGGAATTCTCCAGGCAAGAATACTGCAGTGGGTTGCCATTGCCTTCTCCAATGCATGCATGCATGCTAAGTCGCTTCAGTCATGTCCGACTCTGTGAGACACCGTGGACAGCAGCCCACCAGGCTCCTCTGTCCACGAGATTCCCTAGGCAAGAATCCTGGAGTAGCCATTGAATAGAGCTTCCCTATTTTTAATGGGGTTGCTTGTGTTAGAGTTCTTTGTATATTTTGAGATATTTGTTTGCAAATATTATTTGATATTTTGTTTGCAAATATTTTTTCCCAGTTATATTGTGCTTTTGATTTTCTGAACGAGGTCTTTCACACAGTAGAAATCTTTAATTTTAGTAAGGCCACAGAATCCCTTGTTTTACTTTCTGATTGCTTTTTTTGTGTGTTGTGTTTTAAAACTACAAAGCTTGTGACCTGCATGACCAAACCCAAGCTCATGTCAATTTTCTTTTATCTTTCTTCTATAATTTTGAATAGTTTTGCATTTAAAATTTGTCTATGGATAATTTGGGATTTCCCTGGTGGCTTGGTGGTAGAGAATCTCTGTCAGTGCAGGAGACGTGGATTTGATTCCTGGGTTGGGAACATCCCCTGGAGGAGGAAATGGCAGCTCACTCCAGAATTCTGGCCTGGAGAACCCCATGGACAGGGGGGCCTGGGGACTGTAGTCTGTGAGGTCACAAAAGAGTCAGCCATGAGTTAGTGACTAAGAAACAACAACATGAATAATTTTGAGTGCATTTGGTGTAAGTTGTAAAGTTTGTACCTACATTTTATTTCATCCCGTATGGTTTCCAATTCATTGCTTTTAAGTTTTAGAAAAGTTCTGGGTTATTGTCTCCATTTCAGTTCCAATTTCCACAGTTCAAGGGATTCAGCAGCTCTGCCTGCAGGAGTGCTGTCTCCCACGAAGTGTGAGGGAGGCATGGCCTGCACCTCCCACACTGACCACGGGGCGGCGCTGAATTCACCTCTCTGACCCACAGCGCTTCTGCTTTCCGGTGGATTTGGCTCCCAGCGCAGCTGAGAGGCGATGGCAAAGGCAATGGCAACCCACTCCAGTGTTCTTGCCTGGAGAATCCCAGGGACCGGGGAGCCTGGTGGGCTGCCGTCTATGGGGTCGCACAGAGTCGGATACGACTGAAGCGACTTAGCAGCAGCAGCAGCAGCAGCAGCTGGGAGGAGCTGTGTCTTCTGAGACACTGCAGGGCTTCCATCTGGAACTCCCGGGTCAGCTTCTCTGCGACAGGNGGAAATGGCAACCCACTCCAGTGTTCTTGCCTAGAGAATCCCAGGGATGGTGGAGCCTGGTGGGCTGCCCTTTATGGGGTCGCACAGAGTCGGATATGACTGAAGTGACAGCAGTAGCAGCAGCAGGGCTGGGATAAGATTGGATATTTACATTACATGGGCATATGAGATCTTATTGTAGGATAAGTGTGCTTTAAAATTGATTTATATTAATAGCTGCCTCACTCAGCATAGCTACTAAAAACCACATGAAATGACTCAATGTGAACTGGCAGATTTTATATGTGAACGACTCCTCAATAAAACGATTTAATGAAAAAAGTGAAATAAAAACGTAGTGAAAATAAGATACACTAATCAAAATTAATTAGATAATCAATCAAACTGCTGTATTATTGAAACTTACAAACATTTAGAAATGGCAAATTTTGCTGTATTTTCAAATAAATTCATTTGAATTTACACATTCCTAATTTCTGAGTGACAAAAAGGATAATGCTTAAATATGGTAAATGACCTTCTGGATGAGGAGGAGAGATTACCTACACTGCCTCATACTCCCCTGAAGGAATATTTAAAAACTGCTAATCCTATTGGGAAATTCAAATAGCCTCATTTAGTGTTCATCTTTTTTTTTTTTTTCTTGTTTCTTTTCATGCCAACTCTCTAATGAAAGTGCTAAAGAGCAATGAAACGGCCATAGGCAGGAAGCCAGAGGAAAAGGGAGAGAATAAAGAGCCAAATAAGCAACCTTTAAATAACTAAGAGCTGATTGATTGATTCAACCCATTTAGACAATTATCTTAATAGCTCTGTTTGTTAAAATTTCCTGGTAGTCTTGCCAGATATTCTGAAATAGCTGTGATTCAGAAATAATATGAGTTGTATTTAAGTGCAGAAGACAGAGAGTCAGACAATTTCAATTTAAATAGAGCTTCTGTAAATTCTAATCTGTGCAACTTCTCCCAGGTTCAGGTTCATTTCATACTGATTTATGGATTTAAATGACGTCACATATGTGAAGCATTACCACTGTACCCACTACATTGTATTTACTCAAAACATAATTGTAGAATTAATTAACTAATATATAACAGCTGTCATTAATACTTTAGAAAGTCATTCAGGAGGAAATCATCAGAGCAGATCACATATACTGAAGGTCAATACAATGACAGAAAACAGTTAAGTTGACCTATTCAAGAAACTTCAGTTGAGCAGGGAAAAGGCTTAGTGGTTGGTTGACTGCTTAGTCCATATAACTGAGTAATACAGTCCAAACAATTATTGTTATTCTACAAACCTAAGTTTTCCTTTTTTTCTATTCAACACAAAAAGGTAAATAGTGTAGCCTGTGTACTAAGTCGCTCAGTCGTGTCCCACTCTGTGCTACTTCATGGACAGTAGCCTTCCAGGCTTCTCTGTCCATGTGATTCTCCAGGCAAGAATACTAGAGTTGGTTGCCATGCCCTTCTCCAAAATAGTATGCTGCTGCTGCTGCTGCTGCTAAGTTGCTTCAGTCGTGTCCGACTCTGTGCGACCCCATAGACGGCAGCCCACCAGGATCCCCCGTCCCTGGGATTCTCCAGTCAAGAGTACTGGAGTGGGTTGCCATTTCCTTCTCCAATGCACGAAAGTGAAAAGTGAAAGTGAAATTGCTAAGTCGTGTCTGACCCTCAGCGACCCCATGGACTGCAGCCTTCCAGGCTCCTCTGTCCAGGGGTTTTTCAGGCACGAGTATTGGAGTGGGGTGCCATTGCCTTCTCTCCAAAATAGTATAGAATTATAGAATAAATGAACCCAATTAAGATTTGAGCAATGAACTCCTTCAGCCAGGAAAATAGTATATTCACATACACCTTTATAATGATTCTCCCTATCTTATATATCAAAGCCATTCATTAAGCACTTGTTTATCTTACAGGTGTTATATAGTAGGTTTTCTGCTAAGGAACACAAATAAATATAGGAGATATTGTAGAAAGGATAATGCCTGCTTTGATAAAGATATGTGCAGGTAGCAATAGTAAGAATTAAGGAAGAATAAATAGGAACCTCATCTGGACAAGCAAAATCTCCCCTTAGGATAGAAGTCTTTAAGCTTTTTGTGATAATGATCAGAAAGGAAATGTTTCAGGGTTCACAGGTTAGGAATTATCAGTCAGAACTACTAAAGTCTACTGTTGTAGTGTTAAAACAGCCATAGACAATATGTTTAATTAAAAAAAAATAAGGAAAAAGAAAAGAAAGGTAGAAAAAGGGTAAAGGATGTTGAGTGTTCTAAAAAAAAAAAAAGAAGAAGAAGAAGAAAAAGATTATTTACAAAAAGTAACCCTATTGGCCTGAGTGCCATATTTCACTAACCCTGCCCGTGAAGAAGCTATTTGAAGGATGAATTTAATATGTGAGAAGCAATTAAGGTTGGAAAAATGATATACCCCAATAGCTTACTTTGTTTAAAGGTTAATTTGCTTGAAGTTATTGAAAATGTTGAACACATTTAAGTATAGAAAAAATCACTGGATTACATATCAGAATGACCACTGTTCCTTGATTTTGGGTAAGTTATCCTTCGAAAACATAAATTAAAAGAAATACAATTTAATAAAATCTTAAAGGGAAGTCTTTGACTTAGTATATAGAAATTCAAAGCTTTCCTATCTACTTCCCTAATAGTGTCTGTTGTTTCAATCAAGTGCATTAATAGTTTGGAGTTTTACCAAGTAAAATCTAAGAGCTTTTATTGTTATTATTTTTAATCTCAGCAAGCTGCAAAATACTCCTCCATTGAATATTATCAGAAATTTGATTAATATCTTAAAGTTCTAAAGTTCTGATTCAGAATTTTAAGAATTGAGTTGAATATGTAAAATATTCAGCAATCTGTGGTGCTCAGATTTCCACTGGAAATTCATCCTTCAAAATACCAAAAGTTCAAGTTTAGCAACTCTTTGTATTAAAATAAGTTTCTTGAATCTGTGATTTGTTTAAAACTATTTTTGTGTCAAAGCAACCAGTGACCCACTTACATAATTAATCAATGTTTACTTTTCAGTCAGGCATTATACAACAATGATCTTGGAAATATATCTCAGTTTATAAACAGATAGCTTCCCATGTGGCTCAACAGTAAAGAATCTGCCTGCCAATGCAGAAACCACCCTGAGACACAGGTTCAATCTCTGGGTCTGGAAGATCCCCTGGAGGAAGAAATGACAACCCACCCCAGTATTCTTGCCTGGAAAATCCCATGGACTGAGAAGCCTGGTAGGCTACAGACCATGGGGTCGCAAAGACTTGGACACGACTGAGCGACTTTACGACTTCACTTTCACTTTCAATTAAGTAATTGTATTAGTTAATTGTATTAATACTAATTGTATTAAAGTGATAATGAACCACACTTTATAAATAAGAAGATATCATCATAAGAAGGAAATACTCCTTAGAAAGGTTAAGTGCTCAGAGTTAGTGCTGTTCAATAGAAATATAATGAAAGCCACATAGATGATTTATAAATTTTCAGGATCCACATTAAAAAAAAAAAACAGTAAAAAGAAACAATAGAATCAATATAAAATGATTAATGAGATATTTAATGGTTTTTTTATGCTAAATGCACCCTGGATTTTCAAGATGTAACATATAAAAAAAGCAAAACATCATTAATCATTTTATATGCTGAAATAATATTTTGAAAGTATACGGTTAAACAGAATGTTTTATTAAAATTAATATTCTGTTATTTTTGCTATTTTGTTTAGCTACATTTCACATGTTCAACATCCATGCATGGCTAGTACTTACTGCACTAAACAGGACATTAACAATATAAACAACACATTTGGCCCAGGAACTGCTAAGTAATGTACAATGCAGTGGTGGTTCAAGAAGTTTTGCAGAGGAGACAGGAACTTTGAAGATGAAGAGCACAGTGGCCAGCCATCAGAAGTTGACAATAACAACTGAGACCATCATCAAAACTGATCCTCTTGCAGCTACACAAGATGTTGCCAAATAAATCAATGTTGACCATTCTACGGTTGTCCAGCATGTGAAGAAAATTAGAAAGGTGAAAACGTTTGATATGTGCATGCCTCATCAGTGACTCCAATTCAAAAATATCTTCATTTTGAAGTGTCATCTTCTTTTACTCTACACAACGATAATGAACAATTTGTCCATCGGATTTTGATGTGCAACAAAAAGTGGATTTTATACAACTGGTGAGGATCAGCTCAATGGCTGGACCAAGAAGTTCCAAAGCCCTTCTCAAAACTTGCACCAAGGAAAAGTCACTGTCTGATGGTCTGAGCCAATCTGATCCACTACATCTTCTGAATCCCAGCAAAAACATTAAATCTGAAAAGTACACTCAGCAAATTGATGAGATGCACTGAAAGCTGCAATGCTTGCAGTTGGCATTGGTCTACAGAAAAGGCCCAATTCTTCTTCATGACAACACTCAGCTGCATGTTGCACAACTAATGCTTCAAAAGTTGAACAAATTGGGCTATGAACTTTTGTCTCATCTGGCACATTCATCTGACCTCTTGCCAACTGACTACCACTTCTTCAAGCATCTCGACGACTTTTTGCAGAGAAAACACTTTCACAACCAGCAGGAGACAGAAAATATTTCCCAAGAGTTTTCTTGAATCCTGAAGCAAGGATTTTCATGCTACAGGAATAAACAAACATTTCTTATTGGCAAAAATGTGCTGATTGTAATGGTTTCTATTTTGATTAATAAAGATGTGTTTGAGTCTAGATATAATGATTTAAAATTTAAGGTCTGAAACTGCAATTACTTTTGTACCCATATAATTATATGTATATTATATGCATTCATTATATATATATATATATATCTACAAGTATACTATATCTTGCTTTTCAATGAGACCACATGTAAAAAATAAATAAATCATATCAATCTGCACAGAAAGTGTAATCCTATTACTATGTGATTTTACAGTGAAAATATACGTAGACACATTTGAGTGAATATTTGCTAATTACTTTTCAATGATTGAAATAAACTTGTGGGCAAAGCTTGGATATAACAGGTGTTATAATTAAGTTACTAAGCTAAAATTAAAATATTGCTAGCAGGGCAACATAAAATTATAGCTAAATTTGACATTATTAAAGAGAGATAATAAAGAAGGAAAAAAAGATGGTGATGGGGATGTGTGGTTGATACATTTATTCTATGAAGTAAAAGTCCATGAAACATACTGTAAAATGGANGCAAAGCTTGGATATAACAGGTGTTATAATTAAGTTACTAAGCTAAAATTAAAATATTGCTAGCAGGGCAACATAAAATTATAGCTAAATTTGACATTATTAAAGAGAGATAATAAAGAAGGAAAAAAAGATGGTGATGGGGATGTGTGGTTGATACATTTATTCTATGAAGTAAAAGTCCATGAAACATACTGTAAAATGGATGCAATAAGAAATTGATGTTTATATAATTTTTATTTAAGTTTTACTAAAAATTAGAGGAATGACAATATTGAAAGAAAAAATGAGGATTGTATTAATAAAAAATCATTTTTATTGGCAAGTAATTCACTGATTATANTGGTTTTACTTTTCTGATGTATTTGTGTGATTTGATTAGATTTTTCTTGGTGTTGGTTTGGAGGGTTGGCATCAGGGCTGGGAGTGGCGTGAGAGCTGGGTTACGGGTTATGGTTGCCGTTTTGAGACTCTGCACATAGCAACCCAGGCTGCCCTCCTGTGACAGGCCTGTCCTGCCAGCTCCTGCCCCGCCCTCTAGAGACTCCTCACTCCCCAGAGGGCAAGGGTGACCACCCCCATTGGCATCCCTCCTGCCTCTGCCTGTCCATCCATTCTCCCTGAGTCAGGACACCACTTCCTCCATGAGGCTCCTGGATTCCGGCCTTGGAGCATCCCCCCCGCCACATGCCCCACAAGCTGTGCTGACCCCCAGGATTTGTCACCTCAAGAGGCCCCAGGATCATGGACTTCTCTGGGCTGCGATGAGGTCACTGACCTGTGTGTGAGGAGGGAGCAGAACTCATGGGGGAGAAGGCAGGATGGGAGCAGGAGATANACCCCCCCCCCCAAGCTGTGTTGACCCCCAGGATTTGTCACCTCAAAAGGCCCCAGGATCACGGACTCCCCTGGGCTGAGATGAGGTCACTGACCTATGTGTGAGAAGGCAAGATGGGAGCAGGAGATAGAGATGGGCAGGGAGAGACTGGGGACCGACTGACCACAGAGCCTTCAGGAGGAGCCAGTGCCCGGAACCTGAGGACAAGCACCCCCTGTTCCAGTACCCACCCCCCAGGGTCTGGTATGTGTGATGGGGGCTCAAGAAACATATCTGGCCTGTGGGGGAGGGACGCTGTGCTTGTTGAAACCCAGGACGGTCACTGGCCGCTTACCCTCTAGACATAACCCCACTCTTCCTGGGGGGGCGGGGAACCCAGGGTCCAAGAACCTTCTACTCTTCCCCCACTCCCTGCCACCGGGCATCTCAGGCATCAGAAAGAAGCCACAGTGTTGTGGTGCCCATGGCAGTTGGCTGCAGGCCACCTGCATCCGACCTCCTGACCTGAGTATGGCCATCCGAGTTGCTCCCTCCCGACCCAGGTGCCTTGTTTCACAGGACAGGTCCTTTCCTGGAGGCGGGTATCCAGTGGGCAGTGGTGACTGAGGCCTGAGAATCTGGCCGGAGAGGCCCTCCCCAAGAGCGCAGGCACAGCTGGGCCGGAACAGCTCCATCCCTCCCCTTCCGGACCCCTCTGAGTGAGGATAAGGCCCCAGTGACCCCCAAGAAGAGACATGACTCCCAGAGGACTCGACCATTCCCAGACCAGGCACTGAGTGTCCACCTCGCTCCCTGAGAGCGCGATGTCTTCACGAGGGCTGCCAGACTGGCCCGTGTCCCCACAAACATCCAGCCTCAGGGCACCAGGCAGACAGAAAACCGCCTTCGGCGGGGTGCCTTCGGGAAAGGGGGCCGGCCTCAGGGAGGACGCACGTGCTGCCTTGCCGAGCACTCACTGACCGGCCCACTGGCGTCCCCCTGCCCTTCTCCCTCTCCCGGTGACCTCACCGCCTTATGCGGAAACCCTCCTCTCTAGGCTCCAAGTGTCCACACTTCCCACCTCAGCCCCGCCTCTCTCCATCTGCCCTTTTCCCGC
>SJYA01002878.1:894457-969124 GCA_006410615.1 Neotragus moschatus
TGCAGCGCCACCTGCCGGTGTCTCCGTCCTCCCGTTGGGCGCAGTCTTCCCCTTCCCTCTCTGCCTGGGATTATCTGTCTCCTCGCTGTCGAGCGATCAGTTTCTTGCCCCCACCCCCTTCACCCCCAGCTCCACATCCCTCGTGCAGAATCAGGGATGACCCAGGACCCTCCCTGGCTCCCCTTCCTGCCCACCCTTGGTCGTGTACTCTGTCACCTGTGCTGAAGGGTTCCCTCCAGATGCTCCTAAACGCTTCACCCCAACATCCTCCCGGGGATCGGCCCTGGGTCCTGTAGGGTCGCTCCACCCTCATCAGGCTCCGACTGCATGAGGAGGGCAGACATCAGGCCCACTGCGTGCACTGCTGTGCCTCCCGCTGTATACGCAGTCTGCCCCAGGACATGGGAGAGGCAGTCCTCCCCTTGTGGGGAGACGTGACTGACCGCAGGGTGGACGTCAGCTCTCGGCTCAGGGCAAGGGCAGCTGGGTGCTCGCTCCTGGGACCCTTTCCAACCCAGCCTGACCCTGAGCTGGCTTTGTTTCCTTCCTATTGTCCCTCTGTTGGCCTTGCTCTGCTCGAGCAGGGCAATGTGGTTAGTGGTCACAGGCTGAGGCACACGGACACTGGCTGACCCATGTGCTCCCCTGCTGGCCAAACTGATCGGGCCCTGCACCGGGGCCTATTTGGTGTGGGGTCACCTGCCTGCAGAGAGGCCATGCCTCTGCTCTTGGCTCCAGAGTTCACCTTGAGTCTGACAGGTGTGTCCTGGCTCCCTGGGCCTTGCTTCAGGCTGCTCTGTGCTGATGGCGTGGTGCATGGTGGGGCTTCCTGAGTCTCCCATGGGGGTTGGAGGCCAAGGTTGGGCACGTCATGGCACCATGTTGCTGTGACAGACCCCAATAAATCCCACACCTCAGGACTCAGGTGATCTTCCTGAGCTGCTGCAGCCGAGGAGGATGGACCCTGCTCCTCACCTCATCTCTGTCCTCACTGGTGAAGTTTAAACTTCACCATAACTAACCCCAAGTATAACAGCTTCAGGGACTTTTGGGAGCCCCAAGAAAAGCAGCTGGGAGGGGGTCTCTGGGACCTTGACTCTGCGATTGGGGTCAGAAGTGGGGGTTCTTGGGCCCCTGGAATCTGAAGAGCCCCTCTACCAGGGGAGGGCCAGGAGACCTCAGGTGGTAGTTAGCTGAGTCCAAGGCCCTCCTGGGTATGAGGCATCCTAGCCCCTTGCATCACCAAGAGGCTGGCTCCCTCCTCCCTTTAGCCCACAGGCCTGGTCCTTGCCTCTGAGAAATTTCCTAGGGTGGGGTCCTGGTGCCGCAGGTGCCACCGTGCTGTGGCCTCGAGTCTCCAGGGAGGATGAGGAGTGAGAAGGCTTGTCCACAGAAAGGGAGCTTCTGTCAGAACAGAGTCTGGGGCTGCCGCACCCCCACCTCCACCACCCGCCCCAGTGCACGGGGCAGGACCGTGAGAGTGAGGCTCCTTCCCCTCCCAAGACATGCAGGACACATGGGACACTGTTCATTGGACCTTCATTTAGGGTTAAAACCTCCCGCGCAGGCCTGTTGTGTGAGAGACACCATTTAAAGACTATTAATGGGGTGGAGTGGGCTGGGGGGTGAAGCTGGGGTGGGGCAAGTTGGAAAGTCACCGGAGGACATGCTCTCCCTGCAGCGACCCCCAGGTGAGCCCAGGTGGAGGCGGACCCCTCTAGTCAGAGCCCTCAGAGGTCAGACATCACATTCTGGGCCCTTGGGGGACAAGTATCTAAGCATTCCCTGTTCTTGTCTACACCTGCTGCAGTCAGGGCCGGCTCTGTCTTTGTCTTCTTTTTTATTAATATTTTATTTGCATTTTTGGAGAAGATTTAGTTTCACAAGAAACACTGATTTTTTTTTTTCCCACACAAAGTTTTAAAAATAGAGAATCTATTATCTTAGAAGAATAGAAGAAGTCTCTTTGGCAAGCAAGGGGCAATTCAGATCGGAGGAACTAGTGAGGCAAGTTGTATGCAGGAAGTTCTGATTAATCCAGGTGTAGGAATAAGATGAATGTCTTCTTGTCTAGTTGTGTAAAGCTCCTAATGGGCTGTTTCAGCTCGACACTGGTAACACAACCAAGCCTCTAGGGTCCCATGTGTTGTGGACACAGGGCTGACTCACTCTCCAGGAGGTTGCGTCTGTTCACAGAAGCCACAAGCAGCCTCCAGGCACCCCAGTCCTGTCATGACTCTTGAGGGCACAGACCTCTGCTCTCTGTCTGCTTCCGCTCCTGCTAGGCTGACTTCTGCTTGGTCATCTCTGCTCTGCTGACAGGCTCTTTAACTCTGGGTTTTTGTTTACGTGCAGGTGGATCCACGGCTTGGCTTCTGTAGACTTCTTAGCGCTGACCTGGATGGGACAGAAGAAGGTTGATCTCTGGGCCTGGAGTCCGAGCCCGCCACTGCCCTGTCTTCTTCATGGCCAAGTTCTCACCCCTCCCTCTTGGGGGCCGATGGGATGGGGTGTCCACGGCAGGAGCAGGAGTCCATGACTGGATCCGGGTGCCCACACCAGGACTGGAGGGTCTGTCAGGAGCTGGAGGCCTCAGGGCAGGCAGGAGGGCTCCCACTGATTTTGTGGGTCCACACATCACAGTTGGAGGCCCGCACACGGAGCAGCAGGCTGTCGATGTGACCAGTCCAGCCTGTGCAGATGCCTGACCACCAAGTGGTCAGTACAGAACATGCACACCCTGGCAAAGTTCCCACACTCCCAGGAGGACACTCAGCATGGCCCCTGGAATCACTGGGAGGTCAGCCTACAGGGTCCCCCACCCAGCCTCACTAAGTTACAGTGAGAAACAAAAGACGCCTCCGTGCAGGAAGACAGAGTGTCAGCAGACTGAACACTGTCCTGAGGAAGGGAGGCTGGTGTCTGGGAACTGGGTGCTATAGTGGGGGTGAATGGGGGGCTCCCAAATGCTATGTCCACGACATGACCCCAGAATCTGTGAATGGAATCTTATTTGGAAGTAGGTCTTTGCAGGTATAATTGATTGTGGATCTGGAAATGAGGTCATCCTGGATTGGGATGGCCCTCAATCAAAGAGGGCATAATTTGGAAAACTCAGCAGTGGCTACAGGACTGGAAAGGTCAGTTTTTATTCCAATCCCAAAGAAAGCCAATGCCAAAGAATGCTCAAACTACCGCACAATTGCACTCATCTCACACCCTAGTAAAGTAATGCTCAAAATTCTCCAAGCCAGGCTTCAGCAATACGTAAACCGTGAACTTCCAGAAGTTCAAGCTGGTTTTAGAAAAGGCAGAGGAACCAGAGATCAAATTGCCAACATCTGTTGGATTGTGGAAAAAGCAAGAGAGTTCCAGAAGAACATCTATTTCTGCTTTATTGACGATGCCAAAGCCTTTGACTGTGTGGACCACAGTAAACTGTGGAAAATTCTTCAAGAGATGGAAATACCAGACCACCTGACCTGCCTCTTGAGAAATCTATATGCAGGTCGAGAAGCAACAGTGAGAACTGGACATGGAACAACAGATTGGTTCCAAATAGGAAAAGGAGTACGTCAAGGCTGTATATTGTCACCCTGCTTATTTAACATATGCAGAATACATCATGAGAAATGCTGGACTGGAAGAAACACAAGCTGGAATCAAGATTGCTGGGAGAAATATCAGTCACCTCAGATATGCAGATGACACCACCCTTCTGGCAGAAAGTGAAGAGGAACTAAAAAGCTTCTTGATGAAAGTGAAAGAGGAGAGTGAAAAAGTTGGCTTAAGGCTCAACATTCGGAAAACGAAGATCATGGCATCCCATCCCATCACTTCATGGAAAATAGATGGGGAAACAGTGGAAACAGTGTCAGACTTTATTTTTCTGGGCTCCAAAATCACTGCAGATGGTGACTGCAGCCATGAAATCAAAAGATGCTTACTCCTTGGAAGAAAAGTTATGAGCAACCTAGATAGCATATTCAAAAACAGAGATATTATTTTACTGACTAAAGTCCGTCTAGTCAAGGCTATGGTTTTTCCAATAGTCATGTATGGATGTGAGAGTTGGACTGTGAGGAAAGCTGAGCGCCGAAAAATCGATGCTTTTGAACTGTAGTGGTGGAGAAGACTCTTGAGAGTTCCTTGGACTGCAAGGAGATCCAACCAGTCCATTCTGAAGGAGATCGGCCCTGGGATTTCTTTGGAAGGGATGATGCTAAAGCTGAAACTCCAGTACTTTGGCCACCTCATGTGAAGAGTTGACTCATTGGAAAAGACTCTGATGCTGGGAGGGATTGGGGGCAGGAGGAGAAGGGGACGACAGAGGATGAGATGGCTGGATGGCATCACTGACTCATGGGCGTGAGTCTGAGTGAACTCCAGGAATTGGTGATGGACAGGGAGGCCTGGCATGCTGCGATTCATGGGGTCGCAAAGAGTCGGACGTGACTGAGCAACTGAACTGAACAGATGTAGACACCAGGTGAAGATGGAGCCAGAGATGGGAGGGGGGTGGTCAGAAGCCCAGGGATGCCTGGAGCCCAAAAAACTGGAAGAGGTGTGAAGGACCCTCCACTGGAGCCTCTGGAGGGAGCGCAGCGCTGGGATCCCTGACCTCAGACGTCTGGTCTCCAGGACTGGGAGAGGCCAGGCTTCTTTTGTTCTGAGCCTGTGTGTGCTCATTTGTCACAGCTGCCCCAGGAAGCTCATGCAGCTGGTGAGCAGTGCCCTGCCCTGATCTAAAGCCTCCTTCCCATTATGGGCAGCCCCCTGCACCTATGCTGTTTGCACTAAACACGAGGTTCACACTGAGCCTCAGCTCTGCTTCTGGGCACTGGCATTTGGAGAGTGAGGGCAGACACCACCACGTGACCAGCCTCCAGCTAGGTGCCAAGTCTCTAGTGAGCTTCCCTGGGGGATGGGGGTCGGGGGTGACTGTCAGGGTTCTGCCCTTCATCACTGGGGGAAGAGATACCCTAAACACCCTTGAGGGAGGAGGGGCATGAAGGGTCGTGAGTGACTGGCTCAGGGCCCCTGCCACCCATGCATCCCCACTGCACCCTGAGGCCTGTCTCAGCTGTGAGCACACCAGCCTGGAGCCTCTCAGCAAGTCCCCGAGGTGAGGTGGCCCAGCAGACCCACCCCCTTCCTCCATGTATAGCAGGAGGGACATCGCTTCTCCTTGCCACTCCAGGAGTAGTTCTGGAGCCGATCTGTGAGTGGTTCTGGGGTTTGCAGGCTGAGCCCCTGTTGCTGTGCTCCCCACATGAGCACCCAGAGCAAACTGTCTGCCCTGCTGCCTGAATGCCCCCCTCCTTCCACTCAGTATTGTCAGGAATGGATCAGGTGGTTCTGTGGCAGCGTCTGAACCCTCCTATAATAGGGGTGTCATTGTTCACAACCTGTCTCATTGTAAGTTGATTTTACTATATTACTGATGTAGGAGATATATGGGCTCCAGATGAGACATTTGTAACTGGCCTCCTGTTTGCATGTCACGGGACACAAAGAAGTGGGCTTCAGGGTGGATACTTTACAACTGTTAGCTTTTTTGAGAGAAGAGAGAGGTGGGCTTCAGTCTAGATATTTACCGTCAGCCTCCTGGTTGCCCTCCAAAATGGAAGTAACAACAGAGAGTAAAATAGCCATTGTTTGTCTCTTGTAAACACCTTACGGTAATAGTCAAGGGTAAGGACAAAGAGGGAACAAAACCCTGTATGTGTAAAGGGTTCAGGGATCTCTGCCCCTCACTCTTTTGGGACAAGGGAGACACTACACACGTACAGAAAGGCTTTGTGGCTCAAAACTCGAGTTGATGCCAGGCCATAATGAGTCTTGCTCCTCCCAGAAATCTTCACTTTAAGATCCATCTTGGCTGAGGGGTGAGTGTGCACCTAGGGGTAGGTCCCGGGGTAGGTCAGGTGTGGGAAAAGAAACCAGGTAATCGGCCTGAAGGAAGACAAAGACCCGGAAGAAGTTGCTCCTCTCTAGGGGTTCGCCCATACCCTTTCTCTGCTGTGCTTCCCTCTTAACAAACATTTCTCTGTGTGCTGTACCACTTGTCGTTTTCCTAAGTCTCTAAGAGTTTTATACCTGCGTTTACACTTTCTGCCTCTGGGATAAATATATTTTTCACCGGGGACAAAGATCCAGGCAAAAGTAGCTTCTAGCCTTTGGCCTTTGTTGGTCTGGTGGCTAGGATTCCTGGTTCTCATCCAGGCTTTCCAGGTTCAATTCCTGGGCAGGGGAATTTAAGATCTCACTTCGTATCACCGCTCGCTGCTAACTCAGTCATTATAGTAAGTGAAACACCTCCTGGTGGCCATGACCCACCATGAAAAAAAGTGAAAGTGAAGTTGCTCAGTCACGTCCAACTCTTTGCGACCTCACGGACTGTAGCCTGTACCAGGCTTCTCCATCCACAGGATTT
The DNA here is from genome assembly GCA_006410615.1 of Neotragus moschatus. Classification (NCBI taxonomy): domain Eukaryota; kingdom Metazoa; phylum Chordata; class Mammalia; order Artiodactyla; family Bovidae; genus Neotragus; species Neotragus moschatus. The sequence goes on from SJYA01002878.1 coordinate 900,894, forward strand.
TCCAGGCAAGAGTACCAGAGTGGGTTGCCGTTTCCTTCTCCAGGGGATCTTCCTGAACCAGGGATCCCACCTTGCAGGCAGACGCTTTACACTCTAAGCCACCAGGGGAGCTTCATAACCCAACGTGAAGAACCAAAAAAAGGTAAAAAGGAGGTGGTACCCCACCAACTTGGAAAAACCCTGCCTCCCCTCGGACGTACCCGCCTCCTCCTCCTTAGTCTCACTCCTCCCTTTGCCTTTACTGTTTAAAATCAAACCACTTTCTCCAGGTGGGCAAGAAGTTTTAAGCTGTGAACTTAGTTCCTGCTTCTCTGTTCTTTGGCCACTGAATAAAGCCTGTGCTGTGCTGGTCTCAGCTTTGGTTTCATAATCACCTACTTGAACCTGAATGGAGAAAGGAAGAGATCCCCCAGCCAGGGTAGGGCCTGAGCAGGGTCCATAGGACTTAACTTGGTGACAGCCTGTGAGGGGACCGTGGTATCTGCCTAGGGTGAGTGGAGGGCACCCACAGCTTCAGCACCGGCTCCATTTACAGTGTGGCCCCTTGTGGGCCTGGACTGTGTGTTCTCATCCCCACACCTCTGACATCACCTGACAATCTGACTTGGTGACACTGGCTGCCAGTGTCCAGTCAGGAGGGACCCAGAAGCAGCACTTGGAGCCAGATCAGACATGCCTTTTCACAGGCTGTGGACGTACTTGGTTTTAAGACTCTGTATCTAAAAAATAAACTGAGCTGCTAGAAGCTGATGTGTGTTCTGGACTTGATATCCATGTGCAGGGCAAAAGTTCTCACCGGATCTTGACTTGGAAGCTTCTGCACAGGTGATGTCTGCATCAGTGCTTCCTTGCCAAGTCCTCCAGGCCTCCTTGGTGGGCACAGTGAGACCCACACTCCACGGGATCCCTGACCCAGAGCCTGAAGGGTCAGTGCTGGCAGGGCCTGGGGACGAGAGTGGTCACTCCACCAACACTGCTCAATTCCTCCTCCCCGGGGACCCAGGAGAGGCAAGGCCAATGGCACAGGCCAAGCTCGGTGTACTTCTCCATGGTGGCCCCCAGGCCCTGCTCTGCTTACTCAGGCCCACTGTCTGCCCCTCCTGGTGCCCAGGTCCCACAGATTCACATTCCTCGTGTGGACATCCAAGTATACAAATTGCCCCTTGTCCCCTTCCCACACGGGACAACCCCCCCGCTCCCCCCGGCCCTGCTTCTCCCTAATGACGGCCTTCTCCTCGGTTGTTCTGGGTGGGAAGAGGGCCAAGGGGGAGGCTGGTTTGTCCCGACTGCTTTCTGGGGGCCCAGAAACAGGATTTGGGGGACACAGGGGGCTGCTGGGCCTTGAGGTCTGGATGCTTCTGGGTGTGACATGAACCACCACTGCCCCCTGGAGCCTGCTCCCTCTCAAATTCAGGAAACAGGAGGACCCACAAAACTGACCCTATCCCGGGCTCTGCTGCAAGTCTGCTAGCATTTGCTCCCCGGATCCTGAAGACAGCCTTCCTGTGAGGAAGTGGCCTGTGAGTCCCATACTGATGGTGTTCTGTGGAATTTCCATGAGACCTCTTTCTGCCCCGTTCTGAGCAAATTACTTATCAATCCATGCTACCATCACCCCACAAGCAGACTGGGAGGCTGAGGCTCTGAGAAGCCAAGTAACCCACCCAGGACAGACTGGGGCCACAGAGTGGGGTCTGTGCTCATTGCCCACCCAGGTGACTGCCCATTCACAGCACATTCACATTTCTCACTTCTGGAGGCCAGCTCACTGAGCCTCCTTTTAGGGAGGGTCACTTACCTCTTTTTACCAGGGCTTGTCTCACAACCTGTCTCTGGGATCATCCATAAGGCTTGACACTGAAGCAGGGTTCGGTCTTATTGAGTCCTGCCCCAAGGTCACAGGTGGGAGGCCTTGCACCAAGGCCACAGAAGAGGAGCCCAGAACCAAGATCACCTCTGAAGCTGGCTGAGCCCCTTTGTAACTGTTGCCAAAAGCTCCTGATCATCACTAACAAGCTTCCTGACTCCCAACTAGGCAAAGATGTCCACTCCAGTAAACATCCTATAGTGCCCCAGCCAATCACCTAATGCCAACCTTCCAGCAGGAATTTTGTCTTGAGGCTATAAAAATTGGATACTAGCCCACAAAAATTGTCAGCTTTCCCTGGTCTGTCAGGAGGTCAGCCCACTGCACCCTTAGCGCCCACTTTATGTCTGCTCTCTGTTCTTAAGAAAAACTCACTCTCTTCTGAAATGCCCTATGTCTGGAAATTCTTTTCCAACTCGCCCTCAGACTGCTTCAACAGTCTCACGTCACCAGGGCCGCTTTCCTGGACTGCACTCAACACCTGCTTGTCCACTCCCAGCTCAGGCCAGAAAGGTCCCCTTGGGCCCTGAGCCCCCGGCTCTGCCTGCGTGCCCTCTCCCTCTGGTCTGGCCCTTCCCAATCACGTTCCCTGCAGGGTCACCAGGAGCTCCCACCACCCCTGGGCAGGCTGTCTGCTGTGTCCTGGGGAGGCCTCTGCGGTGTCAGGCGGAAGGAACAAGAGGTGCCCATGAGGCTGCCCATACCAGCACAGCAACCAGCACGCACCTACTGACCTCTTCACTCTGGATGGGCCCGGGTGGAGTTCAGGGCACCTCGCATGTCCTTGCTCTCATCCCAGTGCTGCCCACGGGGGAGTTGCTAAGTTACTCTGTGCCAGGTGCACAGAGGGGATGTTCATTCACACACTCCTCTCAGGAGCACAGGGTTCTCATGGGCAGACTCCTCCAAGGAAATGGGGCTTACCTGGGCAGGTACCCCCGCAGGGCTCAGCACCCAGGAACCATGCACAGAGCCCTCATTGCAGAGCACCCCCAGCCTACCTGTTGGATAGATCTGACCTTGAGCCTCTCAGAGCAGGACCTGAGGTAACAAACAGCAGCTTCTGGACAGGTCTGTGACCCTGGGCTTCACTGTGTGCAATCCTTCCAGAGGGTCTTCCAGAGGCTTCCATAGCACCTGGGCACTGGGCCTCTGTCTCCATCCACCACCCCTCCACTCCCTGGCCCCTGGGTTCCTCTCATTAGGAGACGGTTTTCTTGAAATTCTCTCCCACTTGTGGGCCAGATAAAATGATTAGAAAACAAGCCAGAGCTGTGGCCCTGTGTCCATCCTGACCCATAGGACCCACACCTGTTCCTGGAAACTTGGCCGGCACACAGAGGCCCATTTTCTGAAACCACAAGCCTGGATGGGCAACAGTTGGCTTACCTGGCCAGCCCGCCCTTTGCACATGTGCCTGAGTTGGGGTTTATATATACCCCCTCGAGGCAGCAAGAGTGCCTGTAGCTGTACTTGACGCCATCTTCTCTGCCATCAGAAGCCGCGGGGCCAGCCTGTTGAGAGAGTGAGGGGCCATGATGTTTCGGGGGGTCCGGTCTGTGTAGGGCTCTGCTGGACCTTCCACAGGAGTTGCTAGGCTGCCACTTGCTGAGGAGGAGGATGTATCACCTGTACCTGCTGTTGGAAGTCTTCCCAGGCAGAGGTGAGGAAGCAAGAAAACAGGAGGGGTAACTCAGGTAGAAAAATGGAAAGCTTCCAGAAGAGCATCCAGGCCAGGACTGTCCTGCCTGGCCTGCAGGAGCCAACTCGGCAAGGGTGCTGTCGCTGGGGCAGCTCCAGGCCCTTTCCTCCAGCCTTTGAGGTCTTTGCACACATTCGAGTGTTTTACCTGGGAAGGGTGGAGGAGGTTCAGAAGCAGCTAGCCTGGGGGTCAGCCAGTGTTTACGTAGAGATGCCTTCGTGGGGTCTCCCAGCTTCCCACTGAGGACATTTCCTTGGGAGTGGGGAGGGTAAAGGAGGGGGTGGGGAGGGGCTGGCTGCACAAGAGTAAGTCCCCATCCCTGACCATCTTCAAAATTGTTGAGGATGTAGCAAGCGTCCTAACTGGGTTTTCACCGGGTTAACTGGTGGGTTCTTATAGAGCAATGTGAACAGTGACATTAAATGTCCTCAGTCAGGACGGAGATATCACACCACATGCACGGGTGTAAGAACCCGGGAAGGCGTGTGCAGCCAGTGCCCCTAGGGCAACATTCTGGTGTCCAGCCACTGCTTTAGGATTTTGGTGGGAGCCCATTGCTGACTCCAGGTGTGCTGCATTCGGCCTCCTTCTCCTTTAGTGAGACCCACACTTCTAGGATCCTGCAGAGCAGGGTCTGTGTGACTGCTCCACAGCTTCTCTAACAAATGACCACAGCTGGGTGATTTAAAATGGTAGGAGTTCATCCTCCCCGAGTCCTGGACAGCCGGCGTCTGAGATCATGGTGGTACAGGGTTGAGGTCCCTTACAGGCTCCAGCATAGAGCTCTTTCTGCCTTNTAGGATCCTGCAGAGCAGGGTCTGTGTGACTGCTCCACAGCTTCTCTAACAAATGACCACAGCTGGGTGATTTAAAATGGTAGGAGTTCATCCTCCCCGAGTCCTGGACAGCCGGCGTCTGAGATCATGGTGGTACAGGGTTGAGGTCCCTTACAGGCTCCAGCATAGAGCTCTTTCTGCCTTTTCCAGCTTCTGGGGCTCCAGGGGTCTCTGGGCTTGTGGCCCCCTCCGTCCCATCTCTGCCTCCATCTTAACGAGGCCTCTCCTCTGTGTCCTCTTTTGTTGCTTATAAGGACTCTGTTAATTGGATTAAAGGTCACTATAACCCTAGATGACCTTAACTTGAGATTTTAACTACATCTCCAAAGACCCTTCTCCCAGATAAGGCCCTGTTCATGTGTTTTGGGGGGGGGGCACACCTTTTGGGGCCACCATTCACCCCATTCTTTGTGTATAAAATAACTCTCATTTTAGGGGACCACCACAGTCCCATATAGACTCAGCTGGGAAGATCCCCTGGAGAAGGGAAGGGCTACCCACTCCAGTATTCTGGCCTGGAGAATTTCACGGACTCTATAGTCCATGGGGTCGCAAAGAGTCAGACATGACTGAGTGACTTTCACTTTCACTGGAGAGAATGAGGACCTTGGAATCACCTGGAAGAGATCAAGGCCTCCTTCATCAGGTGAGGGGAATCACAGGGAGGGGAGGGTCATGGTCTTGTTTAGGCTTCAAAAAGACCATATTGGGGTGGGATGTGAGATGCACCAGGGCAGGGACCTTTTGTCAGGGCCTGATGGAGGGATCAGGCTGGGGCCAGGGCTGTGCGTTAGAGGGGATTTGGTGTGGAGGTTGGCCATACGCTCTGGAGGAGGAGCTGACAGTCGCTGGGCCACAAGGAACTGGGAGCCTGGGAGGCCTCCGTGTTACTGAACCAAACTTGAGTCCACACACCTGAGTGCAGTAAAGCCAGTCTCCTGACACAAGTTGGGGTGAAGGAAAGTGCAGCATTAATTGTAAAGACACCAATACGTGGAGGACAGGTGGCTCGTGCTCTAAGCCCCGAACTCTCCCAAAGGTTTCAGCAAAGCAGTTGTACAGGCCACATGAGGGAGGTGATCACAGAGGACGTGATCCGCTGGTGCACAGTTCTCTGGTTGGTCAGGTAACAGGCGGCTAAAGTCACAAATTCTCAGGCACTGGAAGCTCTGGGGACTACGTGTTCGTGCTCATCAAGTAGCTAACTTCTTCCACTTGGTGGGGGTTTTAGCATCTATAAAACAACCCGGGGAATGTGCATCAGATGCTGTTACCTCTGTACTTCAGACAGGAGCTACAGCAGAGGATACGGGACGAGGTCTGCCCTGGGAAGGCTCTGCAGGCTCCTGCTCGGTTACACCACGTGTCTGGGCTCAGCAGCCGGGGAAGGTGGGGCTGCCTTCTGAGGGTGGGGTCAGCAGGATCACAGTCCTCTGAGGGGCCTGTTAGCCCCCAAGGTGAGATGGGGAGGCAGTGGATGGACAGGTGCATCTGGCCTGGGGGAGGGATCCAAGCTGGAAATGTCACTGGAATCATCACAGAGAGGAAGAGGAAAGGCCAGGAGGGGCAGGTGATCGTGATCCTGTTGGAAGCAACTCAGAGTCAGAAAGAGTGGCAGTCAGGGGCTTAGCTTCATTCCCTTGTGTTTTGCTTATCTGTAACTTCCCACTCCTACAGTAAGGAGCCTGGCCCCCACCATCTGCTACTTGTCAGTTCATTTCTCCTCCTCAGATTGCATGTGCAATGGTCTCAGAAATGCTAGCTACCACACTCTGGAAAGAACTCCAGAAAATGAAGCCCACTGTTCATGTGCAGGCCATTTTGCCTTTTCTGTATAGATAGCATTCATTTCCAAAGTCAACACATTTTGCCCCATCTCCTACAGTGAGATTTTTTCCTGAGCATTTCTAATTCAGCTAGGTTCTGTTGCATTGTGTATTCCATCCTGTGACACGCCTNTGAAGCCCACTGTTCATGTGCAGGCCATTTTGCCTTTTCTGTATAGATAGCATTCATTTCCAAAGTCAACACATTTTGCCCCATCTCCTACAGTGAGATTTTTTCCTGAGCATTTCTAATTCAGCTAGGTTCTGTTGCATTGTGTATTCCATCCTGTGACACGCCTACACTCTAAATAACTAGACTTGAATAGATTATGACTGATTCCTTGGGCTGTACAAATGGATGAGCATAGATAAATGCATAGTGACAGTGTCCATCCTAGAGCATCACAGGGGGTACTTCAACTCCCTTCAGCAGACCTTCTTATCTATGTTGCTTAGCTTTTCCTAGAATGGGGGTCATACTGTGTGCTGTCTCTTCAGACTGGATTCTTTCACTAAGCAATATGCATGTGAGATTTAACCATGTCTTTCAAGGGTTGGTGATTCATTCCTTTCTACTGCTGAGTAATACTCCACTGCATGTGTATGGGAGGAAAAACAATTTTCATTCTGCTCTTCCATAATAAAAAGAATTCCCTGATAGCTCAGTTGATAAAGAAACTGCCTGCAATGCAGGAGAACCTATTTGATTCCTGGCTCGAGAAGATCCATTGGAGAAGGAATAGGCTACNCTCTGCTTTTGAATATGCTATCTAGATTGGTTATAACTTTTCTTCCAAGGAGTAAGCGTCTTTTAATTTAGTTGTTCCTTAACATTCATTCCCTAGTGTTTCAAGTTAATTGTCTCCACTAAGCTGTGTATGCCTGAGTGAGGGAGGCTTGATCTTCAGTTCTCAGTGGCTGGCAAGGAACAAGCAGCCTGCCTCCCTGACCCTCCCCGACTCCAATGGGAATTCCCTCTCTGACAGAGCACCTGGCTGGGTGTGGCCACTGACAGGAGTCTGGTTTCCTCAGGACTTGCTGGGATTTCAGCTTTGCGGCATTTGTGGAATTCTGTTCAGGCTGACAGGAGTCTGGTCTCCTCAGGACATGCTGAGGTTTATGCTTTGGGACACTGTGGGGTTCAGTTCAGGGTGACTGGAGCCTGGCCCCTCAAGACATGCTGGGGTTTTGGCTTTGGGACATTGTGGGGTTCAGTTCAGGCTGACCGTAGCCTGGTTTCCTCAAGACCTGCTGGGGATTCAGCTTTGGGTTATTGTGAGGTTCAGTTCAGACTGATGGGAGTCTGGTCTCCTCAGGACCCACTGGGGCTTCAGCATTGGGACATTGTGGGGTTCAGTTGAGGTTGACATGAGTCTGGTCTCCTCAAGACCCACTGGGATTTTACCTTGGGACGTTGTAGGACTCAGTTCAGATTGATGGGAGTCTGATCTCCTCAGGACCCATTGGGGCTTTGGCTTCAGGAAATTGTGGGGTTCAGTTCAGGCTGACAGGAGTCTGGCCCCTCAGGACCCACTGGGTTTTGACTTTGGGACATGGTGGTGTTCAGTTCAGGCTTACAGGAACCTGGTTTCCTCAGGACCTGCTGGGGATTCAGCTTTGGGATATTGTGGGGTTCATTTCAGGGTGATGGGAGTCTAATCTCCTCAGGACCTGTAGGGAGATGGTGCCCTTGAGGGAAAAGGTGAGTAAAATTGGGGAGGAGTTGTCTGTTGTGGAGTGTGTCTGTCTTCAGAGGACCCAGGACTGTCAGGGCTTGATGTGGAAAGTCGTGGGCTTAGTCAGTTTTTGTGATATAGGACAGTGTCCAGTGTTGTTCTTTGGTGTGTGGTGTCCATTTTCCCCAGCATGGCTTATTGAGGGGACTGCCCTTTTCCTTCAATAAAAGGGGGTGTATGTTCTTGGCTCCCTTCTTGTGAATTAACTGACCTTATGCCTGTAGGTTTATTTCTGGGCTCTCTTATCTCTGTGCCTGTTTCAGTGCCAATTCTACATGTCTTGTGATGCCTTTAAGTGCGTGATGTAGATTGAAGTCAAGGAGGGAGTTGACACTAGCCTCTTCTCCTTTCTCAGCGTCAGTCTGGCTCTTCTGGGTCCTCTGGGGCTCCACACAGATGTTAAGATTGTTTGTTTCTGTGAAATATGTCATTGAAATGTTGGTAGTGACTGCATGAATGTGTATGTGCTTTGGTTAGAATGGATATTTTTATGGCATTTTTACCCACAAGCATGGGATATCTTTTTGTGTCTGTTCAGTTTAATTCATAAATGTCTTGTAGTTTTTAGCTTCAGGTCTTTCAACTCCTTGGTTTAATTCCTAGTTTTGTGGGGAGATGTAGTTGTAAGTGGGATTATTTTCTTCATTTTTCTGATTAAGATCTTTCAGAATAGATCTCTTTACTTTTATAAAGTCCACAATATTTTTCTCTTGTGGACTGACAGCTTGTGTGTTAAAACTCAAAATTCATGATATACAGACCAAACCCAAGGTCATGTAGATTTTCTGTGTTAATGTTTACAATTTGACAGTTTTGAATTTTAAATGTTTGTTAATAAATCTGAGTGATTTTGGTGTCTACATTTCATTCCCTAATGTTTCAAGTTGATTGTTAAGTATTTTGGAGAAGTTTTCAATACTTGGCTCTATTTCAGTTTGAGTTTCCATAGTTTAATGGAGCTAGCAGAACTGCCCTCAGGGGGCGGGGTGTCCACTAGGCTGTGAGGGAGACTTGCTCTCCATGTTCTCATTGGCTGGCAGAAGAAGAGGAGCCCGCCTCCCTGACCCTACCCTGACCGGCAGGGGAAGTTCCCGTTCTGACCAAGCTCCTGGCTCTGGGTGGCTGCTGTCAGGAGTCTGGTCTCTTCAGGACCCATTAGGGCGTCAGCTTTGGGACATTGTGGGGTTCATGCTAACGAGAGTCTGGTCGCCTCAGGACTTGCAGGGAGGTGGTGCAGCTGAAGGAAAAGGTGAGTAAAAATTGGGGAGAAGATTCCTGTGGGTGGCTGATGAAGAGGGTGTCTGTCTTCAAGAGGACCCAGGACTGTTAGGGCTTGATGTTGAAACTTGTGGCTTTTAGTCAGTTTTAATCTGTGGTATAGGTTGGTGTCCAAGTTGTTCCTTGATGTGTGGTGTCCATTTTTCCTAGTACGATTTGTTGAGGGGATGTCCTTTCCTGGGTGTATGTTCTTGGCTCCTTTCTTATGAATTAACTGACCATGCTCCTATAGGTTTACTTCTGGGCTCTCTGTTTCTATGCCTGTTTCTGGGCCAATTCCACACTTTGTGGTGCTTTTAGCTGTGTCATGTAGATTGAAGTTAGGGAGGACGATGTGTCCAGGCTTTCTCCTTTCTTTTGGTCACTTGCGGCTCCACACAGGTGTTGATTTTGTTTCTGTGAAAAATGTCATTGAAATGTTGGTAGTGATTGCGTGAATGTGTCTGTTGTTTTGGTTAGAATGGACATTTTAATGATATTTTCACCCATGAGCATAGGATATCTTTCTGTGCCTGTTCACTTTAATTGATGAATGTCTTGCAGTTTTTAGCTTGCAGGTCTTGCAAGTCCTTGGTTAAATTCCTTGTTTTGCAGGTGATGCAATTGTAAGTGGGATTATTTTCTTAATTTCTCTTTCTGATAGTTCATTATTAATGTAGAGAATCACAAATGATCTTGCAATTTTACTGATTTTTTTGGGGGGTGCCATGTGACTTGGCTATGGGATCTTAGTGCCCTTACCAAGGATCAGACCCATAACCCCTGCAGTGGAAATGCAGAGTCTTAACCACTGGACTTCCAGGGACTATCTGAACTCATGTTTTAGTTCTGACAGTTGTTTTGGTAGTTTTACACGGAAAACTAGAATTCAGAAATCTCATGATTTGCCGGGGTCCAGCCCCGGCAGGTCCAGGGAATTCGAAGCGTGGATGGCGTCGGCGTCTTAGAAGTATTTATTTATTAATAGAAGATTAGATTAGGAAGAAGTAGTGTAGTAGGAAAATTAAGTGGAGAAAAGAGGCTGAATAACTTGGTTTACGTGGAAAGCCAATAAAACCTCGAGACAAGAGGTTTGCACCATCTACGTGGGCCACTGATGTCCACTTGAATCTCTAAGGGTGCCCCACTTGGGCTCCCTTTCGCGTAGATCTTAGAAAGCCAGGGCAAGTAAGTAGACATGGCGAGCCTCCACGCCCCAGATGGGAATTCAGCCAGAAATTAGAGTAAAGGGAGAGAGAGACACGGGGGAAACCAGTCCTCCCAATGACTGGCTCCGGCCCCTATTGTCCTTCAAGGCCTTTTATACCTTTTTTGATTGTATATAGAGATCAAGGGGTAATACAAATTTATGCAGTGTTAGCAGCCCAAACTCTTATCAAAAACCAGGTTTTTCTCTCTGCATACCTAGCTGTATACACAAGTCTTAGGTGATTTACATCATCTTCAGGCCAAAAGGGCCAATTAACATTTTATGGCTCTTTTCTGATAAGGGTTTGTTAACCAGAAGACTTATTTGTGTTAAAAGTGTTGTTCTTCCCAAAGTCTGGTGCCATTCCCAGAAAGCACTAAATAAAGTTACATTCTTACATAGCAATTTGTAACAAGAGGAGTACAGTGATTTATAACAAAGGAAAGGTAATTAACTCAAAAGTCTAGCATTGCTAACATCAAACCTACTATATATCTTTTCCCATATCCCGTTTAGATTGATTAACATCTTCCTGGGTGCCCAAAAGACAAAGAATAAGGAGGTCTGGCAGCTATCATTGAGTCAACAGTGAAATCCTGTCACCAATGGGATTTTTAGCCCTATAACTTTAAGATACTTCAAGCTTTGTGCCCCTCGCAGTTGGGGGCTGTAAGCAATTCACAAGCTGTAAAAAGGTTTGGGAAACTTAGGTAAATGAAAACATTTAAGTCAGAGGGTTGACAGAGGGGGTTGAATTGAAACACTCCTTTCAAATGCAGAAGACTAAAGCCCTGAGTTAACTTTTTCCAGAGAATGTCAGAATTAGAAAAAAGTACAATGTCAGGCAGAATTCTTATTTTCTAGGTACACGCTCAGGAAATGCCAGGGAGAAACTCCGAGACTCGAATCGTCCTTGCCCATCGAGTCTGCCACATGACAATGTCACGGGTGGAATCCTCACGCTGGCTCCTGGCAGCAGGCATATTTGGGTTTCCTTAATTTTGGGGGTGTAGATGCTCAGGGAAACTCAGGGGGAATCTCTGAAATCCGAATCGCCTTGCCCATCGGATTTCTGCCACGTGACCATTTCACGGGTGGGATTCCCACACTGGCTCCCGGCATCTGATTTCAGCTCTATCAGGGTCACCCATAGCACCCAAGACTTGGTGGCTACTAACATACCCTTCCTATGGTGACTTATAATACCATGTGGACTCCTACAAGGCAATTAGCATCACCACTTCAGTTGAATTTGGTCTGGTTAAGTCTTGGCCTCTAGTGCGATGTTTGATGTCATCTCTGATTATCTGACATGTGACTTACATAGTTTATTGAAAGGTAATGTACTTTCTAGCAAATTTCAAATGTTTCAGCTTTAAATAGCAGTACAAATTTTCTGCATTCACATTAAAACTGCAGTGTTTTACCCAAAACAGGGTCACTTTCCTGGGTAACCAACATGTAACCCCCAAATGGGGGATAATTATGATTTCCACATTACAATCCTAACCACAGGACCACTTCAACTTTCACCAGCTGCCTAAGCTTTGTGCAAATATCTTTCTCTACTCTAATGCAGTTTTCTTTTTCTGGAACCATCACTGGGTCTTTCGCACATGTTAAAAACCTCCATGGATTTAAAGTGTACAAGATGAGTGTGATCTGGGTGGCTTTTTCTGTATGGTTTCTTTCACTGAGGATGTTTTCAGTGCTTTTCCATGTTGTAACATGTATCATTATTTTTTGTTATGATTAAAAACATAGACCATTTATCATTCGAATTATTTTAAGTATGCACCTCTATAGCACTAACTGCATTAACATTGTTGTAAAAATGTCCTCACCATTCATCTCCAGAATCTTTTCATTTTCCCCAAGTGACTCTAACCACTAAACACTAACTAATAACACAATGTGCATTATGCTAGCTAAGGTGAAATGTGGGTTGAGGATTATGATTATCAGGGTTGCCATAATAAATAAGGATACTTTTCCTTCTAAGCATAATAGGGATGATATTAAATGGGATTGGTATATTAGTAACCCTAATACCTTTATTAGGATTGTAAATGCTGTAAATGCTATGATAATATTTATATAAACTAAAGACACTTGGTCATTATGAATTTAATCATAATGAGTCAAAATCATTTTGTTTTAAACTAAATATCATTCAGTTCATTCTAACTCTTTTTGGGTTCACTTATAGGCTAGGCTTACTGCTAATAATAGAATTAGGAAGAGGGCTATGATAAGTATGGTGTTTATATTATTTGTGATGCCCAAGGAAGAGGTAATAGAAGTGCAATTTCTAGATTGAAGAGGAGGAATGTGATGGCTGCTGCTGCTGCTGCTAAGTCGCTTCAGTCGTGTCCAACTCTGTGCGATCCCATAGGTGGCAGCCCACCAGGCTCCCCCGTCCCTGGGATTCTCCAGGCAAGAACACTGGAGTGGGTTGCCATTTCCTTCTCCAAGGCATGAAAGTGAAAAGTGAAAGTGAAGTCGCTCAGTTGTGTCCAACTCTTAGCGACCCCATGGACTGCAGCCCACCAGGCTCCTCTGTCCGTGGGATTTTTCAGGCAAGAGTACTGGAGTGGGGTGCCATTGCCTTCTCTGATGTGATGGCTAGGAAATTTTTATGGAAAATGATCCTATGGGGTCAAATCCACATTCATAGCAGCTTGTTTTTTCTGAATAAACAGTTGGGGGAATCAAAATGCAATAACAATTAGTGCAGCTATAGTTAGGTATGTCAATCGTGTTAATTTTAGATTAATTATTTTGTTTTTGGTTGTACCAAAACTAACTGGCTGGAAGTCAAAGGTATTGTTTAATACTAAAAGAATATGAGCCTCAGCAACAGATAGATACATAAAGGAATCATCATACCATGTTTATGAAATAACGGTATCAGCAGCTTCAAAGTCAAAATGGTTTGATGTAAAGTGAAATTTTAATCGACGTAAGCAAACGACAAAGGTTGATCCAGTAAGTACATGTAATCCATGAAATCATGTGGCTATGAAGAAAGTTGAGCCATATACTCCATCTGGAATGGTAAATGATGTTTTGTAGTACTCTGAGGCTTGCAGAGGTGTGAGATAAATGTCAGGGTGATTGTGATTTAAAAAAAAAAGCTTGAAGGATATGCTTTTCCTTTCCTTCTGTGAAGCTGTCATGGACTCAGATGATTGATACCCCAGAGGCTAATAGTACAGAGGTATTCAAAAGTGGGACTTCTAAGAGACCGAGAGGGCAAATTCCTGCAGGTGGTCAATACCGGCCTAGTTCAGGTGTTGAAGTGAGGCTTGAGTGATAAAAAGCCCAAAAGAAGCCTGTAAAAATTCGACTTTTGAAATAATGAAAAGAACTATTCCATATCAAAGTCCTTTTTGAATAACTGGTGTGTGATGACCTTGAAAAGTACTTTCTTGAATGATATCTCATCATCATTAATATATTGTAAGAGTATTAGTTAATAGGTCAAGTAGGAGTAATGTTGTTGAATTAAAATGAAATCATATTAGACCAGATGTTATTAGAAGGGCTGAGAAGGCCTTGTTAAGTGGTTAACGGCTAGGGTTTACTATATGATAGGCATAGGTTTGGTGGATCATGATGTGTTGTCAAGTAAATAAAGGCTTACTGAAAATCCCATGGACAGAGGAGCCTGGTAGGCTGCAGTCCATGGGGTTCCTGAGTCGGACACGACTGAGCGACTTCACTTTCACTTCTCACTTTCATGCATTGGAGAAGGCAATGGCAACCCACTCCAGTGTTCTTGCCTGGAGAATCCCAGGGACGGGGGAGCCTGGTGGACTGCCATCTATGGGGTCTCACAGAGTCAGACACGACTGAAGCAACTTAGCAGCAGCAGCAGCAACAGCATAAATATATAGGCTTGAAATATAGCAACAGCAAATTCAAGAATGGTGAATAAAAGCAAGGATAATAAACGAAATGAGGGTGGTGCTGATGCTTATTAGTGTCAGAGTAGCTCCTCCAGTTAGGTGAATTAGCAAGTGTCTTGGTCTAATGTTGGCTGTTAGTCAAACAGCTAAGGCTACTTGTTGGATAAATAGGCTAATTGTTTTGATACTGACTAGTATAGTGATTAAGGAGATTGGTGTCCCTTGAGGTAAAAAGTGGGCTAATGATGCTTTAGTTTTATTGCAAAAGCTCATGACTGCAGTTCCTGCTGATATGCCTAGATTTATTGATAATTGTGTAGTTGATGTAAATGAGTGTGGTAACAATCCTAGTAAATTTATTGACCCAGTAAATGATATTAATATTAGTGCTCAAGTTTGTCCTTTATGATTATGAATGTTTATTAGTTGCTTTGATGTAAGTTGGACTAACCACTGTTGAAAAGATATCAGACGATTATCAATTTGTTGGTTATGTTTAGAAAAACATGCTCAGGAATATAATGATTAGGATGACAATAGGGAGTCCTACAATTGTTGGGGTAATAAAAGAGGCAAATAAATTTTCATTCATTTTACTTCTCAAGGGGTATTTTGTTTTTGTGTTTTTGTAGATGTAATTTCTGGGTTTGAGTAATTGTATTTTGAAAATTTTAATTGAAGTATAATAAATAGGATGAAGAACATTGATAAAATAGTAATAAATCATGTTGATGTATCTAACTATGGCATACCATTAAGGGGACTATTATTTCCCAATCTCCAACCTAAAAGGTTAGTGCTAGCTTAGCTTCTTAATGAATCTATAGTATTGATGCAGATCGTTTTTCAAAGTGTTTCAGCAGTACCAATTCGAGGAAAATTGGTATAAAACTATGATTTGATTCACAATTTTCTGAACATTGTCCATAATACAGGCCTGATTGGGTTAAGAGTTGCTTGATTTAGATGCCCTGGGATTGCATCTGTTTTTAGTCCTAGAGAAGGCACATCTCATGTGTGTAGTACATCTTCTGAGAAAATTTAACATTCGGATAGCTATCTCTTTAAAATGACTACTTCTGATAGTCGCAATTCTCCTGGTTTTAACTCTGATATTGGAATTATATTGGAGTCTTCATAATCTGTATATGTGTAGTCTTCAGTATCATTGGTGACCTATAGTTTTTACTGTAAGGGATGGATTGTTAATTTTGTCTATTACATATAAAATTTGTAACGATGGTAGGGCAATTAAGATTAAGATAATAGCTTGTAAGATTGTTCAGATAGTCTCTACTTCTTGTGTGTCTATTGTGCTAGTGTGTGTGAGTTTTGTTGTCAGCAAAAGTGAAATAATATAGTTCTAGTGAACTGGTTTAGAAAACAATTACTAATATGTTTTCATGAAAGTGTAGCAATTCTTCTATGGTGGCTGGTGTTGCATACATCCTTTATAAAAATTAACTTAAAGTGGACCTAGGCCTAAATGTAAAATACAAAGCCAGAAAACTCTTAGAAGATAACATAGGAAAAAATCTAGAAGACCTGGGCTTTGGCAATGACTCTTTAGGTACAGCACCAAAAGCACAATCCAAAAAATATACACTATATAGGTCGAGCTTCATTAAAATTAAAACACTTTGTTCTGTAGAAGACACTTTTGAGAGATGGGATGATGAGTCACAGACTGGGAGAAAGTATTTGCAAAAGACATATCTGGCAAGAACTATGTCCTAAACATCTTTGCCAGTTTGCTGTTGTCAGTATTCTAGAGTTTGACTTTCTAATAGGTGTGGCGCGGTATCTCATTATGTAAATTTACACATTTCTGATGATATATAACTTTGAGTTGCCTTTCATATGCATCTTTTTCATCTGTATGTAGCCTTTGGTGAGGTGTTTGTTCAGATCTTTTGTCCATTCTAAAAACTAGGTTGTTTCATTATTTTGGGGATCTAAGAGTTCTTAGTTTTTAGAATGGACAAAAGATCTGAACAAACACCTCACCAAAGGCTACATACAGATGAAAAAGATGCATATGAAAGGCAACTCAAAGTTATATATCATCAGAAATGTGTAAATTTACATAATGAGATACCGCGCCACACCTATTAGAAAGTCAAACTCTAGAATACTGACAACAGCAAACTGGCAAAGATGTTTAGGACATAGTTCTTGCCAGATATGTCTTTTGCAAATACTTTCTCCCAGTCTGTGACTCATCATCCCATCTCTCAAAAGTGTCTTCTACAGAACAAAGTGTTTTAATTTTAATGAAGCTCGACCTATATAGTGTATATTTTTTGGATTGTGCTTTTGGTGCTGTACCTAAAGAGTCATTGCCAAAGCCCAGGTCTTCTAGATTTTTTCCTATGTTATCTTCTAAGAGTTTTCTGGCTTTGTATTTTACATTTAGGCCTAGGTCCACTTTAAGTTAATTTTTATAAAGGATGTATGCAACACCAGCCACCATAGAAGAATTGCTACACTTTCATGAAAACATATTAGTAATTGTTTTCTAAACCAGTTCACTAGAACTATATTATTTCACTTTTGCTGACAACAAAACTCACACACACTAGCACAATAGACACACAAGAAGTAGAGACTATCTGAACAATCTTACAAGCTATTATCTTAATCTTAATTGCCCTACCATCNTTGACTATTTGCAACCCCGTGGACTGTAGCTTGCCAAGCTCCTCTGTCCATGGACTTCTCCAGGCAAGAATACTAGAGTGGGTAGCCATTCCCATCTCCAGGGGATCTTCCCTACCCAGGGATCAAGCCTGGGTCTCCTGCATTGTAGGCAGATTCTTTACCATCTCAGCCATCAGGGACTACCTCTTCACAATAAGATGAAAGACAGAGAAGCACGTTTCTTGTTCTCAGGAAAAATAGGACTGCAAAAAATGAGAGTTCCTGTTGCTCCACATCTTTGCCAGTTTGCTGTTGTCAGTATTCTAGAGTTTGACTTTCTAATAGGTGTGGCGCGGTATCTCATTATGTAAATTTACACATTTCTGATGATATATAACTTTGAGTTGCCTTTCATATGCATCTTTTTCATCTGTATGTAGCCTTTGGTGAGGTGTTTGTTCAGATCTTTTGTCCATTCTAAAAACTAGGTTGTTTCATTATTTTGGGGATCTAAGAGTTCTTAGTTTTTAGAATGGACAAAAGATCTGAACAAACACCTCACCAAAGGCTACATACAGATGAAAAAGATGCATATGAAAGGCAACTCAAAGTTATATATCATCAGAAATGTGTAAATTTACATAATGAGATACCGCGCCACACCTATTAGAAAGTCAAACTCTAGAATACTGACAACAGCAAACTGGCAAAGATGTGGAGCAACAGGAACTCTCATTTTTTGCAGTCCTATTTTTCCTGAGAACAAGAAACGTGCTTCTCTGTCTTTCATCTTATTGTGAAGAGGTAGTCCCTGATGGCTGAGATGGTAAAGAATCTGCCTACAATGCAGGAGACCCAGGCTTGATCCCTGGGTAGGGAAGATCCCCTGGAGATGGGAATGGCTACCCACTCTAGTATTCTTGCCTGGAGAAGTCCATGGACAGAGGAGCTTGGCAAGCTACAGTCCACGGGGTTGCAAATAGTCAAACCCCGTGGTTGTTCAACTATTTGAGTGACTAACATTTTCACACTAAAATACAGTATAGTGCTTAAACAAAAGAACTTTGGGGCCAAATTACATAGATTTGAATGCCAACTTGAGCACTC
The DNA here is from genome assembly GCA_006410615.1 of Neotragus moschatus. Lineage (NCBI taxonomy): Eukaryota > Metazoa > Chordata > Mammalia > Artiodactyla > Bovidae > Neotragus > Neotragus moschatus. Next base: position 918,986 of record SJYA01002878.1, read on the forward strand.
CTTAACTGCATTATGTTTGGCAAGTCATTTAACTTTTCTCTCCTGTGTCTTCATCTGTCAGATGGGGATAATAAAATCTAAAGCAGAAAGTTGTTGAGAAGAGTAAGAATTACAATAACTACGTTAGCTTTATTATTGTATCCCTGCAGTTGGCCAGTGTTACCCTCCCCAGGAAGACTTAGAAAGTAATTTTTCTTTCTTGGAAAAGGAAAGGTCTTGTCTTCTGATAGAAAAAGATTATACACATGTGATAAGAAGCATTTGTAGGGTAAAGTGTTGTCTTGTAGCCTTGAAATCATATTAGAGTGAAGAATTTCGCTATCTTCTTTTCTGACTCTGAAACTTTGCTCTCTCCTGAAGATTTGAAAACATTAAAGTCCTCATAATCTAGTGTGTTCTTCCCAACCCCAAAATTGTTCAAATTTTTCTTAATGATCTGCTCTTGCAGAGAAAAAATCATGTTTAGATTTCATCGAGTGGATAGATATGGTTGTTCTCAGCTATGACTGATAGAAGTAAGAAAATAGTGGATGATGAAAGGAAAGTTTGAAGTCATAAACAAATGAAGGCATTTTATAAAAAACCATGTACTTCCTGTTTCCAAACTCCAGGACAGTAATTTAGATCTCAGGTGGTTGTGGGCAGATGTGATAAGGAGAAATGTGATCCCAGAGACAGAACTTAGCAGAAAGGATCAGGACAAGGAATGAGGAGGCTCAGATACCAGTGTAGCTTATGCTCTGCATTAATCAAGTGATCTCAAGCAACTCATGTCAGTTCTCTGAATCAGAGATACATTAAGGCTGGATTTCTGGGAGGATTAAATCACAATGTAATGCATATAGACATGACTTGATAACTGTACAGAAAAAATTTAAGGCAATATTATTTTTCTTTAAGAACCTATTTCTTCTTATCTAAAAAATGGGCAGAGGTAATTTTTTTTTAACAGAATATGCCTTCTCTGTGTGAGAATAAACTACTACTACTACTATTAAAACAGTTATAATTCTTGTTCTCTAACTTTCAGATCCCTTTTCTATATGCTCACTCATTCTGCACATGTCCTGCATGCTTTCTGGCCCCATAGCCATCACACATATAGCAGGAATTTAGTTCTCTGTTTAGTTATCTGGCTTCCTTGGTGGCTCAGAGGTTAAAGCATCTGCCTGCAATGCAGGAGACCTGGGTTCGATCCCTGGGTTGGGAAGATCCCCTGGAGAAGGAAATGGCAATCCACTCCAGTATTCTTGCCTGGAAAATCCCATGGATGGAGGAGCCTGGTGGGCTACAGTCCATGGGGTCGCAAAGAGTTGGACATGACTGAGCGACTTCAATTAGTTATATCATCTAATTATGTTTATAACATCTTCAAAGGGAAGATTTACACAGAACCACTAACTTTTAATCTACTCCAATCTCTTTGCATCATCACCCTCTTCGATATTCCCCTAGTCTCAATCTTAAGCTTCCTTTTTGGCTCAGCTGGTAAAGAATTTGCTTGCAATATGGAAGACCTGGGTTTGATCCCTGGGTTGGGAAGATACCCTGGAGAAGGGAAAGGCTACCCACTCCAGTATTCCGTCCTGGAGAATTCCATGAGCTGTATAGTCTGTGGGTTCCCAAAGAGTCGGACATGACTGAATGACTTTCACTTTGGACTTCCCTAGTAGCTCAGACAGTAAAGCATCTGCCTGCAATGCAGGAGACCTGGCTTTGAACCCTGGGTTGGAAAGATCCCCTGGAGAAGGGAAGGGCAACCCACTCCAGTATTCTTGCCTGGAGAATTCCAAGGACAGAGGAGACTGGCGGGCTATAGTCCATGGGGTCGCAAAGAGTTGGACACGACTGAGTGACTAACACATAAACACACAGTCTCAGTCTGCTGCCTGGAGACTACTTGGAGAGATCTAACCACTGATATTGCCTATCAAAAAAGTATTTGTGTAGCTGGTTTGGTTGCTAATTCTGGATGCTTCTAATGTTCTAATGTTCTAATATTCTGGGTGCCAGAATTGTGTCAGGCCTGAAAAGTCACACCAGAAGTAGCCTGCTCCCCCAATCCTGTGCAAGATTTCTTCACTTAAGTCCCCAAACAGCTCTTCTTCTGCCTGAATCTCACAGACTGTATCTTGAACAGATCCCACTATCCTTCTCTTCACCGTCTTTTCATGGAAAACAAAGCTTAAAAACCTGATAGAGAGTAGACATTTTATTTCCTGTTGGTTTTGCTTTTTCTTTACCCTTCTACTATACTCTGCCAATTTTTTAAACATACCCCATGCATATTAAGGAAAACAGACACTTGAGAACAGAACTGCTTTGAGAGAAAAGTATATTGTTACACTAATAGTAGAAAAGCCCAAAATATTTTGTTATAAACATGTATATCATAGATACAAATATACATACACAATTACACTCAAGAAAGGTGATTTTACTATTATTTTTTTCTTTAACTGGTGTAATCTCCCTCATAAGCCCCTTCCTTCAATCCTCACTCCACTTAACCAGTCATCAGGAAAGCTTGAATTTTTTCATTAATGATATTCAAATTATCCCTGGATTAAATGATTTATTTGTTAAAATATTCAGTGAATTCAGAATTCCTTTCTTTCTCATAGCTTGTTTATTGTTTAATATTGTTTCTTTTTGTTTGATCAATGTTCAACCTTTTGGATTCTTCTGCTTTCTCTATTTTTCAAGATGGCAACTGGATATATGAGGAAGTTAGGCAAAATTCCCGTCCGCCCCCCCCTCCCCCCCAGGGCAAGATGAAACCACAGGTCTGGGTGTTTCCTGAATCATTTATATTTGTGTTGCACCTGGTCTAGTCCTGTTCCTATTGAGATGACAAGGTACAATTAATTGATTTGGTCTTTAGAGATGTTATACTTGGTTCAGCAAACACAACCATTCAATGGTAATCACTTATCAATTTCTTTATTTGTTAAGGATGTTTTCTCTCAATATAGAATTCTGATTGACAGGTTTTGGCATTTAAAGTTATCTCAGATATTATTCGGAAAAGGCTATGACACCCAACTCCAGTACTCTTGCCTGGAAAATCCCATGGACGGAGGAGCCTGGAAGGCTGCAGTCCATGGAGTCGCTAAGAGTTGGGCACGACTGAATGACTTCACTTTCACTTTTCACTTTCATGCATTGGAGAAGGAAACTCAGCAGCAGCAGCAGCAGATATTATTTCATTGTCTTTTTTTCATTTATTTTATTCTTCCTTTTTTCTCTCCTTTCTTTCTTTCCTCTCCTTCTCTTTCTTTCTGCCTACACCACCTTGCCCAAGATATCTTTATATTTTTATAAAGATCCCCATGCTGCTGCTGCTGCTAAGTTGCTTCAGTCGTGTCCGACTCTGTGTGACCCCATGACAGCAGTCCACCAGGCTCCCCGGTCCCTGGGATTCTCCAGGCAAGAACACTGGAGTGGGTTGCCATTTCCTTCTCCAATGCATGAAAGTGAAAAGTGAAAGTGGAGTTGCTCAGTCGTGTTTAACTCCTAGTGACCCCATGAACTGCAGCCTACCAGGCTCCCCCATCAATGGGATTTTCCAGGTAAGAGTACTGGAGTGGGGTGCCATTGCCTTCTCCAAAAGATGCCCATATTATCTTTAAAATGCAAAGTCAGGGCTGGGAAGTACATTTGGAGAAAAAAATAACAGAAGGAAAATTGAAAAGATCAGTTTTTCACTGGAGAAAATAGCTCAAATGGAAATAGTTGGTTTGGCATAGGTAGCGAGCGTAAACTTGAGGTGGCATTTTCATTTTGCACCAATTCCATTAGAGTTTATGAATTCCAATTCAACCTTAACTCCAAAATGTGAACTCATTTGCCCCCAACAGACTTCTGAATATCATGATTATTGGATGAAGAATGAGGAGGCCAAGAATATTCTGACTACAGTCTTATTTTCACTCCCCACACTTCAGAATTTTGATTCTTTAAGCTCTTTGCAGTAATCAGTTTCCAATATAGAATTTCTTATGAAAAGTCAATGGACTTAAATTGCATAATGCATCATTTTTTTCTGGCTGTTTTCAAGATTTTATTTTCTTATTTTTGGATCCCAGTAACTTGATTATATCAAGGTATGATGTTCTATATGCTTATCCTGGTTAAATTTGCTGAGCTTCTCACATCTATATATTTATGTCAATGCCAAAATCAGGGAAATTTTTGGTCCTTAATTCATCACGTATTTTTCTGTCTCCTCCTCTCTATTTTATTCTGAAAAAGTGAAAGTGTTAGTTGCTCAGTTGTGTCTGACTCTTGGTGACCCCATGTACTGTAGCCCACCAGGCTCCTCTGTCCACGGAATTCTCTAGGCAAGAATACTAGAGTGGGTAGCTATTCCCTTCTCCAGGGAATCTTCCCAACTCAGGAATAAAACTTGAATGTTCTGCACTGCAGCAGGATTCTTTACCGTCTGAGCCACTAGGGAAGTCCATCAATGCAGAAGACCTGGGTTCCATCCCTGGGTCGGGAAGATGGCCTGAATCCGACATAACTGAATGATTAATACATGTTATTCCAATGTGCCTTTGAATACATGCATTTTAAATCTTTTTATATTATTTCATGAGCTCTTGAAAATATTTTTCTTTTCTTGAACAGTTTTTTCTCTGTTCCTTATACTAAGATATTTGAGTTCATTCATCATCAGATTAAAAAATTCATGAAAGAAATCTTTTTCCTTCTTCCCTTCTGAGTTCTTTGGCTGATCTAGTAATTAAACTGACATAAAATAGATTAGTAGGAGAAAAACAAATTTAATTTTGTGTTTATGAAATTCTGATGGATATGAAATCAAAGAAGTGGCCAAGGCAAGTAGACTTCATACCTTTTAGACAGAGAAACATTTATTTATGAAGATTTAACAGAACAAAGGGATTTGGGGCCACAAACTAATAAAGAAGTAACAAAATTTCTTTATATGGCCTTGGCCTTGAAATCCCTCTCTGGTGATAAGAATGCCCTCTACTTTCTAGGTATAGGGAGGATGCTATCACATGTGAAATTTATTTCCTCCTTTCAAGGGACAAATAAGGGTCAGCGTATCCTTGCCAGTTGTTTCTTAAGTAATTCTGATTCAAAATAATCAATGTGCCAAACTGGTAGACTTTCAGGTGGGCTGTGCTGCTCTCCTTCAATGTCCATGTCATTCATGTAAGTGTCAGACATCAGCAAGAGGTCTGGAAAAAATGTACACACAAAATTTGGAGATTGCTCTCTCTGGTTATCCCCTTTCCTGGATTTCCAACAGCAATTTCTGTTGACTGTTGCTGCCTTTTATTTTATTCTTTGGTGTTACACACTAGAACAACTGTATTTTCTGAGTTTTATTTACTTCATATGGTGCAAACTGAACCTACACTCACTGTAAAAACTATGAACTATAAAATTTATCCAGTGTGTAGACCCTCGTGCATTATTTGGCTGTTTTTGGTAACTCTTCTCTGTTTCAAGTAGGTTTTGTTTTATGTGTGTGTATTTCTTCCAAATTTTACAGTTGTCAACAAGACAGTTGGACATATAAATCCATTTATTTATACTGGAAAAATATACTGACTTGATGTTAGTATTTCAACTATTCCTTATCATCTTATACTCTCCTCCAATGCTGTTGTTTTGTTTTTATTATTTTTCCTGTGGTTATTCTTTCAGTTTAATTAAAATACATATTCTATATTTAATTTTACACATTACATATTCTGTATTTAAAATACATAACTGTATTTAATTAAAATGCAGTTTAAATAAAATGCATACATAAAATACATATTTATCCCATCTAGTGGTCTTTGAAGGAGAAGACAGTGGCACCCCACTCCAGTACTCTTGCCTGGAAAATCCTATGGACGGAGGAGCCTGGAAGGCTGCAGTCCACGGGGTTGCTGAGGGTCAGACACGACTGAGCGACTTCACTTTCACTTTTCACTTTCATGCGTTGGAGAAGGCAATGGCAACCCACTCCAGCGTCCTTGCAGGGAGAATCCCAGGGACGAGGGAGCCTGGTGGGCTGCCGTCTATGGGGTCGCATAGAGTCGGAAAGGACTGAAGTGACTTAGCAGCAGCAGCAGCAGCAGGGGTCTTTGAAAGTTTGGATTCAGATTCTTTGACTTGAGCTTTTTGCACTGACTTTTTTTGTTGTTTTATTAACATGATATATACTTTTATTTCATTCTCATTTTCAATTTTTGCCCCTAAATTATTTGGATAGTTGCCATGCTCTTGCTTTACTTTTTCATAATTTGTTTGGGTAATCAAATCTAATATTATTTATTCTAATATAAGATAATTTCCTTAACTTTAGGAAATCTTTGTATTATGTCGCAAGCTTTAAATTGAGGACTGGAATAATTTTGTTCACACTAAACTTTTAAACCTGAGAATGAAAAAAAAAAAAAAAGAAATGAGAGGTACATTCCACTAGGGCAATGTGCAGCCTTTGTCATAGAGCCTGGCTCTCTCTCTTTCTCTCTCTCTCTCTCTCTCTTTTTTTTGGGGGGGGATCTCTTCTCAAGTTTGTCAGTGTTTTTACTGGGATTCATCCAACGAGGTGTAGAGTAAGAAGAATACCATCTAATGGGGTGGGACAATCAGATTTTGTAGATTATTCCACAACTTTACTGTAAAACACTGAAAAATGGAGAGTCCTAAAAGATTTTACTGCTTCTGATGAGATCACAGGAAGTATAAGTGAAACAATTGTACTCAAAAGGATTTTCCATTATTATTCCACTGACTGTGTAAACACATCCATTCTACTTAATTTCAACTTGGGAATTATTCATGAGCAGTCAGGATTTTCTTGATTTCTTCAGTACTTTTTCATGGGGATAGAGAGAGTAGGTATAAGATGCATAGTTGTCTAAGCTGCACCTGAATTTTCACTTTATTTCCTAGGCTGACACTTTTAAAAGTGAGTTGTATGAGGTATGATGTTATTTGGTTATGTAGGGAAATATAACTTGCCACCGCACAGTGAGTCTTTTTGGCTTGAGAAATATTTTGGATTGATTGTTTCTAAGAAACAGCACACTCGGGAGGTCTTTCTATTACCTCTTTCTTAACTGCCTAAAATAATCTCGATACAGGATCTGTTCCAGGAAGAGCACTATAGGATAGGTGTAGTAGGGGGAACTCAGCAGGGCTTGGAGACCAAAGTGCATTCTGTATTCCACTGTCTCTGCATGGCATAGCAAACATTTTGTTTACTAGACATTTGCTTTTCAGCTCCATGTAAATTTCCTTTCTCTTCTTTGAAGTCTCAAACCCCTACCTCCTCTTCTCCTCCTCAGGTAGCACATAGTCTCAATTGCCAAACTTGTCCTTGGGATTTATATTCTTATGGAGCTCATACATATGTAACTAAATTTTTTTTTTTTCCGCATTTAATCTGACTCATGTCAGTCTAACCTAGAAAGGTTAGAGGGAAAGTTTTTTCCACTCCCACTGTTGCTTTTGACAATATTTTTCCTGATTTAAAGTTTTGTTATTTTAGTTGTCAATCTGATAAGATATTGAAGGTAAGGGAAGAGGAAATTGTGGGTTTTCTATCTGCTTTCTTACCCATAAGCATTTGACCGTGATATATTAACTTGACTTTCTATCTTGAGATTTTTTTTCTCTTCTTGAGTAAAATCCTCCAGTGTTTTATCTAAGGGATTCTAATATGCATGTTTAATTTTATCACTGTGTGTGCTCAGTTGCTTGGTTGTGTCCAACTCTCTGCCAGCCCATGGACTGTAGCCAGCCAGGCTCCGCTGTCCTTGGAATTTTCCAGGCAAGCATACTAGAATGAGTTGCCATTTCCTCCTCCAGGAGATCTTCCTGACCCAGGGATCAAACATCTTATTTGCATGAGTATTGTTGATTCACAACTACTATTAAGTGACACCTAATGAAAGATGGACAATTAAATACCATAAATAAAACTTTTAAAGAAAGCGTCATTCTCTTTCCATGTATTAATATAAACCTAGACTATGTGCACTAAACCAACTAATAGCCATGTTTATCTGGATAGTAGAGGAAGACAATTAGGAAAAAGCAAATTTGACATATACTAAAAATAACGAACGGGGAGTATACTGAAGATACAGATACAAAGAAAGAGAATTTGGAAAAGATTTGGGTCTCTGCATGGGAGCATCCTATAAAACCAGCTGGCCCTGTTAGGTTGTCAGTTGGTTCCATGAGTTAATAAATGAGCTCTGCAAATGAGCTCTGCAAATAAGCTATTTATATTCAAGTTTCCTTTATTTGCAACCAGAGTGACTACCTTTGACTACTTCTCTGATGATATACCTAAAAACTTCCAATGTTATCACACTGTATTATCATTCTGTTTGTCATAGTTTGATAATGAGTCTATTAAGAATATGTCCTTTTCCAATTTGGATTCCTTTTATTTCTATTTTTTCTCTGATTGCTGTGACTAGGACTTCCAGAACTACACTGAGTGAAAGTAACAAGAGTGCGCATTCTTATGTTGTTCCTGATCTTAGAAGAAATGCATTTAAATTTTCACCATTGAGCATGATGTTAGCTGTGGGTTTGTCCATACACAGCCTTTTTATTATGTTGATATATATTCCCTCTATGCCCACTTTCTAAAAAGTTTATTTTTTTTATCATAAATATATGTTGAATTTTATTGAAAGCTTTTTCTATATCTATTGAGATGATAACATGGTTTTTACCCTTCCATTTGTAAATGTGTATCACATTGATTGATTTGTGGGTATTGCAAATGATGCTACTGGCAAGGAACTAATTTCCAAAATAACAATTCATACAACTTAATATCGGAAAACAAACAACCCAACCAAAATATAGGCAGAACACCCAAGCAGACATTTTTCCAAAAGAAGATATACAGATGGCCATCAGGCACATGAAAAGATGCACGATATTGTGAATTATTAGAAAAATGCACATCAAAACTACAATAGAGTATCACCTCACACCGTTTTTTAATGGTCACCATTAAAAACTCTATAAATAATAAATACTAGAGAACTTGTGTAGAAATGGGAACCCTCCTGCACTGTTGGTGGGAATGTGAATTGATCCAGCCATTATGGAAAAAGAATATGGAGATTCCTTCCTTTAAAAAATTAAAAATAGAGCCTCCATATGATCCAGCAGTTTGACTTCTGGGCATATATCTGGAGAAAAACATGGTTCAAAAGGATATAAGATGGAATATTTTTCAGTCATAAAAGAATGAAATAGTGGATTTGCAGCAACATAGATGGACCTAGAGATTATTAAGTGGAGCAAGTCAGACAAAGGCAAATATCATCTGATATCACATGTATATGGAAACTAAAAAAGTGACACAAAACAGAAATAGACTCACGCATGTAGAAAACAAGCATACGGCTACCAAAGTAAAAAGGGAATGGGGGAGAGAGAAATCAGGATTTGGGAGTTAACATATACATGGTACTATATAAAAAGAGATAAACAAACAGGACCTATTGTGTAGACAGGAATATATATTCAGTATCTTGTAATGACCTACAATGAAAAAAATCTGAAAAAGAATCTGAATCCCTTGCTGCACACCTGAAACTAATACATTGTTAATTAACTTCAGTAAGAGTGGTTTAAAAATAAAATCTAAGACAAAAGCAAAATGAAACAATAAACAATAGGTCTTTGCTTCATTCATCTTAATTTATCCAGAACTTAACACATTAAGTTGGATTTCCGAAATAGCCTCTTGCCTTTAAAATTGTTACTGTTTTTCTCAGATGGTAAACTGTATTCATGCAGTTTAGTTCAGTTCAAAATATATTTTTATTATATATGTGCTTAGTCTGCCATATGGGTGGTGTCATCTACATATCTGAGGTTATTGATATTTCTCTCAGCATTCTTGATTCCAGTTTGTGCTTCATCCAGCCTGGCATTTTGAATGATGTACTCTGCACGTAAGTTAAATAAACTGGTTGACAATATACAACCTTGACGTACTCCTTTCCCAATTTGGAACCAGTCCGTTGTTCCATGTCTGGTTCTAACTGTTGCTTCTTGACCTGCATACAGTTCTCTCAGGAGGAAGGAAAAGTGGTCTGGTATTTCCATCACTTTAAGAATTTTCCAGAGTTTATTGTGACCCACACATTCAAAGGCTTTCGCATAGTCAGTGAAGCAGAAGTAGATGTTTTTCTGGAATTCTTTTGCTTTTTCTATGATCCAACAGATGTTGGCAATTTGATCTCTGGTTCCTCTGCCTTTTCTAAATCCAGCTTGTACACCTGGTGATGTATAATAAGACAGTGAAGTTATCTTGTTAGTTCATCATATGGATTTTTTCAACTAAGGGGGCGTGAAGCAGGAAAAATAAACTAGCTCTCTGAGATGAAAAGCGGCATGAGAATTAGACATAACTGTATTAAAGGTAAATTTCCTTACATTCAGAGTTTCCTCTTAGAGAGTATTATGTCAACAGTGATATTTTCTGTCAAAAGGCCTTAGAGGAGCACATTTCAGCACATTGGAAGCTCAACATCCAGTAATAATAGCCACTATTTGGTGAGTGCACAGGGTGGGCCTGTTTTTGTTATTGCTCCAAGGACAGACGCAGTTAATGAGAGATAACTCTCACTAACTCTATACGGAAGGCACTATGATAACCCTCATCTCTTTGATGATGAAACTGAGTCACAAAAGTGTTAGATAACTTAATTCAGGTTTATATACCCCAAAGAATACGGAATTGGAATTTGAGTTTAGAAAGTCAAAGACTGTTTAGAAATTCTCTGATTTAGTTAATCTTAGTAATTCTGGCAAATACATTTACACAATCACCATCCAAAGGGGGAAAAACTTAGCTAAGTTAAATACTTACGAATGAAGAGAAAGGGTTTTCATACAGTAAGATATTTAAAACTGGAAAATATGGAAGACATACTCAGATATGAATGGGCTTTGGAAAGATGAATTTTTGAATGAGGCCTGAAAATGAAAGCAAGTCATTAGATATGAAGGGATCAAGAACACCAAGGACAGTTCCATTCATTTGAACCACTAATCTTCCACTTGAAATGTTTTCTCCCCATCTCTCTACTTTTCAAAATTTTGTTCATTTGTCAAGGTCCAATTTGAGAATGTGGATACAAACCCCACGATCAATTTGCTGGTGATGGTAACCAAGTCAAAGAACATAGATGTTCTCAGTTACAGAAAGATTTGTGGTTAGGTTAGAAGAGCAGACACTCTCAGCTGATGAACTAACATCACTGATTCCTGGCAAATAGAGTCCCACTTTTGTCCAGGGATATAAGGTACACAGTACTAGCTAAGACAGCTTGCTTTCCTAGGTGCCTTAGTGTTAAGGATGGTCATGTGGCAAAGTTATAGCCAATAAGATATAAGAAAGCATCTACTGCTTGTTCTGGACAAATTTTTGCTTTTTTTATTGTGGCAGAGAGAAAGACACTTGGACCTGACATTTCTATTTTCCCCTTTTCTTGCCCTTAAGACAGTTGCTATACCCAGAGATGCAGCAGCCATATTTTGACAGTTAGGCAAGAAAAAGTTCCCAATATATTAACAGTTGCAAAAATAAAACAAAAATCTTGCATTGTTGATGGAACTGTTGAACATTTGAATTAATTTCAGCAATTTTCCAGGCTTATTTGTAAGGGAGACATACTACTACCCTTGTACAGCTATTTGGGCCTTATTTAATATTAGTATTAACTGAGGCATTTCCAGCTTTATTTTCAGAGGTCTTAAAATGAGACTGAGGAAAAGTCTGGGGCTGCAGAAAGTTGTACTAAGAATGCTATGAGGAATAGGTGAAGTATATAATTGTGGGACACTGAGAATCATAACTAAAGAGCCTCTTGATGAAAGTGAAAGAGGAGAGTGAAAAAGTTGGCTTAAAGCTCAACATTCAGAAAACAAAGATCATGGCATCCGGTCCCGTCACTTCAGGGCAAATAGATGGGGAAACAGTGGCTGACTTTATTTTTCTGGGCTCCAAAATCACTGCAGATGCTGATTGCAGCAATGAAATTAAAAGATGCTTACTCCTTAGAAGGAAAGTTATGACAAACCTAGACAGCATATTAGAAAGAAGAGACATTACTTTGTCAACAAAAGTCCATCTAGTCAAGGCTATGGTTTTTCCAGTGGTCATGTATGGATGTGAGAGGTGGACTATAAAGAAAGCTGAGCACCAAAGAATTGATACTTTTGAACTGTGGTGTTAGAGAAGACTCTTGGGAGTCCCTTGGACACCAAGGAGATCCAACTAGTCCATCCTAAAAGAGATCAGTCCTGGGTGTTCATTGGAAGGACTGATGTTGAAGCTGAAACTCCAATACTTTGGCCACCTGATGCAAAGAGCTGACTCATTTGAAAAGACCCTGATGCTGGGAAAGATTGAGGGCAANTCCATCTAGTCAAGGCTATGGTTTTTCCAGTGGTCATGTATGGATGTGAGAGGTGGACTATAAAGAAAGCTGAGCACCAAAGAATTGATACTTTTGAACTGTGGTGTTAGAGAAGACTCTTGGGAGTCCCTTGGACACCAAGGAGATCCAACTAGTCCATCCTAAAAGAGATCAGTCCTGGGTGTTCATTGGAAGGACTGATGTTGAAGCTGAAACTCCAATACTTTGGCCACCTGATGCAAAGAGCTGACTCATTTGAAAAGACCCTGATGCTGGGAAAGATTGAGGGCAAGAGAAGGGGATGACAGAGGATGAGATGATTGGATGGCATCACCAACTCAATGAAGATGAGTCTGAGTAAACTGCGGGAGTTGGTGATGGATAGGGAGACCTGATGTGCTGTGGTTCATGGGGTTGCAAAGAGTTGGACACGACTGAACGACTGAACTGAGAATCATACTGTTTACCCTAACTTCATCCACTTTGTAATAGTTAATGTTAAGTTTCTACTTATGAGTTTATTTAAAGACAAATTTCACATAGTAGAAAAAATTTAAAAGCTTTTATCTGGTTGATTTCTAACTTCCCTTTCAGTTTTAAAATACCAATTTCTGAATTCTTTCCTGAAAATTTCTCTAGTAACTCAAAGTGATACTTATTTTTGACAAGTCAGGGTACTTATTTTCTATATTATCTTTTGACAGCTTACTCTGGAAACTTACAATTTACATTACACTTTACATACCATGCCTAGGAAACTTTTATTTGTATTAGTTTTGCATGTAGATATTATCAGCTATAGAGTTTGAAATACCTCTGTGAATGTGGTAGAAGTCCTGTACATATACATGCGTAGCAGGGGTCCAATATATGTGGATTCAGTTGGATTATATGCCATCAGACAATCTCTGATTCTTGTTACCTCTACCTCAGAGATTTCAGGCTACACTATTCATCACATTCAAAGTACAGTGAAAGAAAATTTCAAATATTTGAGGGGTATGTTTTCCATCATAAAGACCTTATCATAAAGTTAGAAGGGGCTTCTTTTTGAAGAAAAGCATCTCTTTACATTCATCTTCATCTAAGCTTCCTTCTACCATTAGTCCAACCTTGCATTTATTTCTGAAATAAAGGAAGTTGCAGCATGTAGTTGCTAGGATTATTCCAGCCTACTTTTTTTTTTCAGACTGCAGAATTAGTGTGTCATTTTTCTTCATAGCTTCTGATTTAATTTCTGTTAATGTTGCTGATCATTGGTTTCACAGTGAAATTCATTCCAGTGAGCTAGTGGGTTTCCACCTTTACACTGATAGCACAGAATATCTGCAAGAAGCAAATAAGCAAAGAAATTGATACGCTTATGTAAATAGCTTTCACACAGCATTTTATTTTTTATTACTGAGTTGATACAAGCACAGCTTTGTGTGGGTCAACCTGTTCATGCTCAGTTGCTCAGTCACTCAGTCACGTCCAACTCTGCAACCCCATGGACTGTGGCCTGCCAGGCTCCTCTGTCCATGGGATTTCCCAGGCAAGAATATTGGAGTGGGTTGCCATTTCCTTCTCCTGGGGATCTTTCCAACCAGGGATCAAACCCATGTCTCCTTCAGCTCCTTCACTGGCAGGAGGACTCACAGTAGAGATAATCAATGATACTATTTTGCAAAAGATGCCCAACCAGTAGCAGGAGAGGCTTCTGATTTTAGAATTCAAGCTTTCATTCATTTGTGTATTTGAAGACTGTTTATGGAAAAAAGAAAAACTTTGCATGGCGCAGAGAAGATAGAGGTTTACAAGATAGTTCCTGCCCTCCAGAAATGTGCAAAGAAAAAGAAAAATAATAAAACTAATCTGTGTTTAGCACAGTTATGACCCAAGGGGGAGGTTCAATAAAGATTAGCTAAAATGGTTATTAGGGGCAAGAATAGGTACNGTGGGTCAACCTGTTCATGCTCAGTTGCTCAGTCACTCAGTCACGTCCAACTCTGCAACCCCATGGACTGTGGCCTGCCAGGCTCCTCTGTCCATGGGATTTCCCAGGCAAGAATATTGGAGTGGGTTGCCATTTCCTTCTCCTGGGGATCTTTCCAACCAGGGATCAAACCCATGTCTCCTTCAGCTCCTTCACTGGCAGGAGGACTCACAGTAGAGATAATCAATGATACTATTTTGCAAAAGATGCCCAACCAGTAGCAGGAGAGGCTTCTGATTTTAGAATTCAAGCTTTCATTCATTTGTGTATTTGAAGACTGTTTATGGAAAAAAGAAAAACTTTGCATGGCGCAGAGAAGATAGAGGTTTACAAGATAGTTCCTGCCCTCCAGAAATGTGCAAAGAAAAAGAAAAATAATAAAACTAATCTGTGTTTAGCACAGTTATGACCCAAGGGGGAGGTTCAATAAAGATTAGCTAAAATGGTTATTAGGGGCAAGAATAGGTACTCTTCCGCCCAGCCACTGAAATCCATTCAAGCCTTCTTTCAAAGTACTTGTATGTGTGTGTTAAGTTGCTTCAGTTGTGTCTGACTCTTTGCAACCCTATGGACTATAGCCCACCAGGCTCCTCTGGGATTCTCCAGGCAAGAAGACTGGAGTGGGTTGCCATGCTCTCTTCCACGGGATCTCCTGACCCAGGGACTGAACCTGTGTCTCTTACGTCTCCTGAATTGGCAGGTGGATTATTTACCACTAACACCACCTGGGAAGCCCCTTTCAAAATATAAGTGCTTATTATTTCAAAAGCAGCTCTGAAAAGTATGTAACTTGTTTCTTATACTTTCAGAAAATTAGAAGAGGTTGATTAAACAGAAAGGGGAGGGTGAACAAACACATAGAAAAATAAGAAATGGGAAAAAAAATGAAAGGCTGAGAGCAGCTGTCAAAAATTATAAAAGTCCACATACACTAATGACGGACATATACAAACCCCATATTATTCAGAAGTTTCTCAGTGTGGAGCATACAGAATGCATAGCTTAGGAGCCTGCACAGTGGAATGTAACAGGCATACAGAATAGACAAGAGTCAAGTAGCATTTGAGCACTAGGTTTTGTTCACACGTTTATGTCACTCACTCTTTACAAAGACCCTGCTGAAGTAGCTTGTTCTAGTTAACAAATGAAGAGAGAAAGCTTTCAAGTAATCAAGAAGCATATTCAACATAAATCATGTCTGAAGTTCAAGATGTTAATTTCAATATGTAATTTTGATTACATCTTTGAGTTTTAGAGCTGGTTTGGAACAAATTCATTGAGAGGGTATATCTGTAAATCTGTAAATGGAATTTATAAGTTTCCTAATGCTCTAATCTTCAGTTCAGTTACTCAGTCGTGTCCAACTCTTTGTGACCCCATGAACCGCAACACAACAGTCTTCCCTGTCCATCACCAACTCCTGGAGTCCACCCAAATCAATATCCGTTGAGTTGGTGATACCATCCAACCATTTCATCCTCTGTCGTCCCCTTCTCCTCCAGCCCTCAATCTTTCCCAAGATCAGGGTCTTTTCCAATGAGTCAACTCTTTGTGTGAGGTAGCCAAAGTATTGGAGTTTCAGCTTCAACATCAGTCCTTCCAATGAACACCCAGGGCTGATCTCTTTTAGGATGGACTGGTTGGATCTCCTTGCAGTCCAAGGGACTCTCAAGAGTCTTCTCCAAAACCACAGTCAAAAGTATCAATTCTTTGGTNAGATTTAGTTGCGAAATTAAAATGGAAAAGTTAGCAGTTTAGTACATGGCACACACATACACACCTTATGAATGTAATAGAAGTGTGTCTGTTAGCCTCCTTAACCACTAGGGGTCAGAATTACACAGGACACTCACAGAACGTGGCGCACCTGTACGGAGCGACCAGAAATCACCATTTGGAAGCTGTTTTGAGCATTGTGGACAGAGAACACCGATAGATCATTCGCTACATGCC
This sequence comes from Neotragus moschatus, assembly GCA_006410615.1. Classification (NCBI taxonomy): domain Eukaryota; kingdom Metazoa; phylum Chordata; class Mammalia; order Artiodactyla; family Bovidae; genus Neotragus; species Neotragus moschatus. The sequence continues at coordinate 935,348 of SJYA01002878.1, forward strand.
TGCCAGGTCTAACTATATGTTAAAGGGCAAGAACATGCAACTGGCACATTGACTTGCTCAGTCTATTTTTCCAGTCTTAATTTTCTCTATTCCCTCATAAGATACTGCTTGGAACTTGAAAGAGACTTTCCCCAACTTCAGAGGTCAGATTTCTGACAGCCACCATGGCAGGACAATTAGACATTGATGAACTTAAAATCTTCTGTGAGGAATACAGTTAAGAGAAGAAATGTGTATGGTTAACCTGTGGAAAACCATTATAAATATCAGGTACCTTTCCCAAAGCAAAATAATATAACAGTAAAAAAAAAAAAAAAAAAAAAAGGAAAAAGTCAATGCTTTTTTACACAAATAATAGTAGACAGAACTATACATTTCTATTGTTTCTTGGCTCATTAGAAGTTTTTCATGATTGCTCTATAGTGTTAAAGAAGTCAATATAAATGTTTTTTAACTGTTGCAAANAAAAAAAAAAAAAAAAAAAAAGGAAAATGTCAATGCTTTTTTACACAAATAATAGTAGACAGAACTATACATTTCTATTGTTTCTTGGCTCATTAGAAGTTTTTCATGATTGCTCTATAGTGTTAAAGAAGTCAATATAAATGTTTTTTAACTGTTGCAAATAGATAAGACATGAAGACATGTGGCATATTTGTCTGCCTGATCCTTAATATCTTTTAGTATTGGAGAGCAGGCTCTTCTTGTTTCTTGAATTCCACTATATGCCCTAATACCAGCCCTTCCAGGTTTCCTCTGTCACTTTTATGCATTGTTTCAGCTCTTAAATAACCAGTTACAGAGAGTTCTTCTAGGATCTGAATTTGTTACCCTCATATTCCTTTTCCTTTTTAAAGCTTTTCGGTAAAAATCAAAATTTTTGACATTTGCTTTATCTCCTTTTTCTATTAGCAACCAACAATTTACTCAAATGAATCAGATTTTGTGTATGCAGTATACAGATTTTGTGTATATAGAATGGCATTCACAGTTTCCAGAAAGTTGTTCAAATATAAATTCACATAAGCAAATTGGTGGAATTTGTGTTTGGTAATGAATATATAATCCTTGGAGGAGCAAATGGCATCCTACTCCAGTATTCTTGCCTGGAGAATCCCATGGACAGAGAAGCTTGGCTAGCTATAATCTATAGGGTCATGACACAACTGAAGTGACTTAGCACATACACAATGACTATATAATAAATACACATTATTTTACAAGTGGATATTTATAAAGTTCATTATATAAATGGCTGAGGAATTGGTTAAAGGTATTTACATCTCTTTGGATAAACATAGGACATTACAGAAATAATTAACACAAAAGGGACTTCATTTGTACAGATATAGAGGCAGTAAGGTAGTATGAAATATGCACAGATGGTAGCAGAGCAAATACATAGTTTGTGTTTAAAAATCCACGATAAAAAAAGAATCTCTGAAAAAAAAAAAAAAAAGAATCTCTGAAAATCACCGACAAAGAAAATAATTAAAAAAGAAAGGTAGCCCAATAGGAAAAAGGACAATGAATGTAAAGGCAATTTATAAGACAAAAAATACTAAGGCTAATGTTGGGGAAATTCTCAAGAAATGAAAATTAGAAAAGCAGTTAAATACAATGCTGTTGTGTGACTTCAATTAAAAACAAATACTCAGCAAAAACAGTGTATCTTGTGGTTCTTCCCCCAAGGTAACTACTTTTTCAAGTATGGAATTTATTCCTCTGGATATTTATCTATGAACAAATAGGTAATACTGAGATCCTTGGATTTATGGTGATGGTAGCTAGCTTCATTTTTCTAAGGGGAAAGTCTCAGTTTCTTTCTCGAACAGGTCATAGGAGTCTTTTCCTAGGGTCTTTTTATGTAAGTCAATTATATTTTCTAAAATTATAAACACAAATGTATTTATAATTTCATTAACCATTCCTTTATTGATGGGTTTCCATGTTAGCTCAGACAGTAAAGAATCTGCCTGCAATGCAGGAGACCAGTGTTTGATCCCTGGGTCTGGAAGATCTCCTGGAGAAGGGAATGGCTGCCCACTCCAGTATTATTGCCTGGAGAATTCTAAGGACATTAAGCATCTCCATAACTTAAAAAAATTTTATTTAATTGGAGGAGACTTTCTTTATATTGTGGTGGTTTTTGCCATACATTGACATGAATCACTCATGGGTGCACCTGCGTCTCCTCATCCTTAACCCTCCTTCCACCTCCCTCTCCACCCCATCCCTCTGGGTTGTCCCAGAGCACTGGCTTTGAGTTCCGCTTCATGCATTGAGCTTGCACTGGTCATCTGTTTTACATATGGTAGTATACATATTTCAGTGCTATTCTCTCAAATCATCCCACCCTTGCCTGAACGTCTGAAAGTCTGTTCTTTACATCTGTGTCTCTTCTGGTGCTTTGCGTATAGGATCATCATTACCATCTTTCTAAATTACATATGTATACATTAATATACAGTATTGGTGTTTCTCTGGCTTACTTCACTCTGTATAATAGGCTCCAGTTTCATCCACCTCATTAGAACGGACTCAAATGTGTTCTTTTTTTTATAGCTGAGTAATATTCCATTGTGTATATGTACCACAACCTCCATTATCCATTCATCTGCTGATGGACATCTAAGTTGCTTCCATGTCCTAGCTATTGTAAACAGTGCTGCAATGAACATTGGGGTACATGTGTCCCTTTCAATGTTGGTTTCCTCACTGAGTATGCCCAGCAGTTCTATTTCCAGTTTTTTAAGGAATCTCTACACTGTTCTCCATAGTGGCTGTACCAGTTTGCATTCCCACCAGCTGTGTAAGAGAATTCCCTTTTCTCCATACTCTCTCCAGCATTTATCGTTTGTAGACTTTTTGATGGTGGCCATTCTGACCAGCATGAGATGATACCTCATTGTAGTTTTGATTTGCATATAATGTTTTATTATGACACAACGTTGAAACAATTTTTAATGCATTATCATCTTAGATAAATTTTTTTACCCTCAATATTGCCAATAAATATAAATAATTGATGATGTCTGGCATGATATGAACATAGGCAAACAAATATTTTCTTACACAATTGTGTGCATGTGTGCTAAGTTGCTTCACGTGTGTCTGACTCTTTGTGACCCTATGGACTGTAACCTACCAGGCTCCTCTGTCCATGGGAGTTTCCATGTAGGAATACTGGAATGGGCTGCCGGGCCCTTCTCTAGGGTATCTTTTTGACCCTGGAGAAGGGATCAAACCCGTGTCTTTTGAGGCTCCTGCATTGCAGGGGGGTTCTTTTATCACTGAACCACTTGGGAAGCCCCTCACATAGTTATGGGAGAATAATTAGTAAGAACTTCTTTTGATGGTAATTTGGCAATATCTAGAAAACAACAAAATCTTGAGAGGGAAGCACACAAAACTTTTAACTAAGGTTTTTTAAGGGAAGAGGAGTTAGCTTACAGAAGATGAAATAATTTAGAAAGAATTTAATATTTTACTCCATATAATGCCATATTATTTGAATGTTTACAACAATTATGTATCCCTCTACAAGTAAAATAAGAACTATGAGAATTCCATGATCAAACACCCTTTCATCTCATATACTATTTTTCCTTCTTAGACATTTAAAATGCTTATTAGCACATTGCAAGGAGATCCAACGAGTCTGTTCTAAAGGAGATCAGCCCTGGATGTTCTTTGGAAGAAATGATGCTAAAGCTGAAACTCCAGTACTTTGGCCACCTCATGTGAAGAGTTGACTCAGTGGAAAAGACTCTGATGCTGGGAGGGATTGGGGGTAGGAGGAGAAGGGGACAACGGAGGATGGGATGGCTGGATGGCATCACGGACTCGATGGGCGTGAGTCTGAGTGAACTCCGGGAGTTGGTGATGGGCAGGGAAGCTTGGCATGCTGCAATTCATGGGGTCACAAAGAGTCGGACACGACTGAGCGACTGAACTGAACTGAAGTCTAAAGTTAGTGAAATACTATGTTATTTATTCAAATCATTCAGTCACCAGGTCCTGCCTGATTCTGTGCAACCCAACAGGTTGCAGCACACCAGGCCTCCCTGTTTGTCAAAGTTCATGTCCATTGCATTGGTGATGCTAGCCAAACATCTCCTTGTCTGCTGCCATCTTCTCCTTTTGCCTCCAGTCTTTCTCAGCATCAGTCTCTTCCAATGAGCTGGCTGTTCCTATCAGGTGGCCAAAGTATTGGAACTTCAGCGTCAGTCCTTCCAATGAGTATTCAGGGTTGATTTCCCTTAGGATTGACTGATTTGATATCCTTACTGTCCAAGGGACTCTCAAGAGTCTTTTCCAGCACCACAATTCGAAAGCATCAGTTCTTCAGTGCTCAGCCTTCTTTATGATCCAGCGCTTACATCCATCCATGACTACTGAAAAGACCATGGCTTTGACTATGCAGGCCTTTGTTGGCAAAATGGTGTCTGCTTTTTAATGCACTGTTTAGGTTTGTCATAATCTTCATTCCAAGAATTGAATATCTTCTAATTTCTTAACTTCAGTCATTATCTGCAGTGATTTCGAAGCCCAAGAAGAGAAAATTTGTCACTATTTCCACTTTTTTCTCTTCTCTTTGCCATGAAGTGAGGGGACCCAAAGCCATGATCTTAGATTTTTTAATGTTGAATTTTAAACCAACTTTTTCACTCTCCTTCTTCACCCTTATCAAGAGACTCTTTAGTTCCTCTTGGCTTTCTGCCACTAGAGTGGTATCATCTACCTATCTGGAGGTTATTGATATTTCTCCAGGAAATCTTGATTACAGCTTACAACTCATTCAGCTCAGAATTTCAGATGATGTACTCTGCATATGATAAGTTAAATAAACAGTGTTGACAATACAGAGCCCTGTTGTACTCCTTTCTCAGTTTTGAACCAGTCAGTTGTTTCATGCAAGGTTCTAACTGTTTCTTCTTGACCTGCATACTGGCTTCTGAGGAGACAGGTAAGATGGTCTGGGATTCCCATCTCTTTAAGAGCTTTCCACAGTTTGTTGTAATCTACACAATCAAAGGCTTTTGCACAGTCAGTGAAACAGAAGTAGATGTTTTTGTCTGGAATTCCTTTGCTTTCTCTATGATCCAATGGACGTTGGCAATTTGATCTCTGGTTCCTCTGCCTTTTCTAAACCAAGGTTGTACATCTGGAATTTCTTGATTCAAGTACCACTGAAGCCACCTTGAAGGATTTTGAGCATAACTTTACTAGCATGGGAAGTGAGCACAACTGTCCTGTAGTTTGAGCATTCTTTAGCACTGAACTTCTTTGAAATTGCGATGAAAACTGACCTTTTTCAGTCCTGTGGCTACCGCTGGGTTTTCCAAATTTGCTGACATATTGAGAGCAACACTTTAACAGCATTATCATTTAGTATTTGAAATAGCTCAGCTGGAATTCCATCACCTCCATTAGCTTTATTAGTTGTAATGATTCCTAAGGTCCTCTTGAGTTCACACTCTAGGATGTCTAGCTCTAAGTAAGTGATTAGAACATTGCCATCCAGGTCATCAAGACCTTTTTTGTAAATTTTTTCGTGTATTCTTGCCACTTCTTCTTAATCTCTTCTGCCTCTGTTAGGTCTTTAAATTTTCTATCCTGGATCATGCCCATCCTTGCATTAAATATATCTTTGATATCTCCAGTTTTCTTAAAGAGATCTCTAGTCTTTCCACTCTATTGTTTTCCTCTATTTCTTTTCATTGTTCATTAAAGGCCTTCTTATCTTCTTCGCTATTCTCTGGAACTCTGTATTCAGTTGGGCATATCTTTCCCTTTCTCCCTTGATTTTCACTTCTCTTCTTTCCTCAGCTATTTGTAAAAGGCTCCTCAGACAACCACTTTGCTTTCTTGCATTTCTTTTTCTGTGGGATGGTTTTGTTTACTGCCTCCTGTACAATGTTATGAACCTCTGTCCATAGTTCTTCAGACACTCTGTCTACCAGATCTAATCCCTTGATCTATTTTTAACCTTCACTGTATAATTGTAAGGGATTTGATTTAGGTCATACATGAATAGCCTAGTGATTTTCCTCACTTTTTTAGTTTAAGCCTGAATTTTGCTATAAGGAGCTGAAGACTGAGTCACAGTCAGCCCCAGGTCTTGTTTTTTTGTTGACTGTATAGATCTTCTTTTTGCCATTTTCATACTGTAAAAAGGTGTTGCCAAAGGCAGAGGAACCAGAGATCAATTTTCTAACATCTGTTGAATCATCGAAAAAGCAAAAGTACTCCAGAAAAACATTTACTTCTGCTTCATTGACTCTGCTAAAGACTTGGACTATGTAGAAACTGTGGAAAATTCTTAAAGTGATGGGAACACCAGACTATCTTATCTGCCTCCTGAGAAACATGTATGCAGGTCAAGAAGTGACAAATAGAATTAGACATGGAACCATGGACTGGTTCAAAATCTAGAAAGGAGTATAAGGCTGTATTTTGTCACCCTGCTTATTTAACTTGCATGCAGAGTACATCATTTGAAATGCCAGGCTGGATGAAGCACAAACTGGATGGAATCAAGATTGCCAGGGGAAATATCAATAACTTCAGATATGCATATGATACCACCCTTATGGCAGAAAGTGAGGTGGAATTAAAGAGGCTCTTGATGAAGGTGAAAGAGAAGAGTGAAAAAGCTGGCTTGAAGCTCAACGTTCATAAAATGAAGATCATGGCATCTGGTCCCATCACTTCATGGCAGAGAGATGGGGAAACAATGGACACAGTGACAGACTTTATTTTCTTGGACTCCAAAATCACTGTGGATGGTGACTGCAGCCATGAAATTAAAAGATTCTTGTCCCTTGGAAGAAAAGCTATGACCAACCTAGCCAGTGTATTAAAAAGCAGAGACATTACTTTGCCTACAAAGGTCCATATAGTTAAAGCTATGGTTTTTTCCAGTAGTCATGTATGGATGTGAGAGTCGGACAATAAAAAAAGGCTGGGCACCAAAAAATTGATGCCTTCAAACTGTGGGGCTGGAGAAAACTCTAGAGAGTCCCTTGGACAGCAAGAAGCTCAAACTAGTCAATCCTAAAGGAAATCCATCCTGAATACTCATTAGAAGGAATGATGCTGAAGCTGAAGCTCCAATAATTTGGCCACCTGATGCAAAAAGCTGGCTCATTGGAAAAGACCCTGATGCTGACAAAGATTGAAGGCAGGAGGAGAAGGGGATGATAGAGGATGAGGTGGTTGGATGGCATCACCAACTGAATGGACATGAGTTTGAGTAAACTCTGGGAGCTGGTGAAGGGAAGGGAAGCCTGTGTGCTGCAGTCCATGGAGTTGCAAAGAGTCAGACATGAAGGAGTGACAACAACAACAAATCCCATCTTCAACTTCAATGAATATAATCTATCTGATTTCAGTACTGATCATTTGGTGAAGTCCATTTGTAGTGTTGTCTCTTGTGTTTTGGAAAAGTGTAGCTGTTATGACCAGTTTATCCTCTTGGAAACNGGACGTTGGCAATTTGATCTCTGGTTCCTCTGCCTTTTCTAAACCAAGGTTGTACATCTGGAATTTCTTGATTCAAGTACCACTGAAGCCACCTTGAAGGATTTTGAGCATAACTTTACTAGCATGGGAAGTGAGCACAACTGTCCTGTAGTTTGAGCATTCTTTAGCACTGAACTTCTTTGAAATTGCGATGAAAACTGACCTTTTTCAGTCCTGTGGCTACCGCTGGGTTTTCCAAATTTGCTGACATATTGAGAGCAACACTTTAACAGCATTATCATTTAGTATTTGAAATAGCTCAGCTGGAATTCCATCACCTCCATTAGCTTTATTAGTTGTAATGATTCCTAAGGTCCTCTTGAGTTCACACTCTAGGATGTCTAGCTCTAAGTAAGTGATTAGAACATTGCCATCCAGGTCATCAAGACCTTTTTTGTAAATTTTTTCGTGTATTCTTGCCACTTCTTCTTAATCTCTTCTGCCTCTGTTAGGTCTTTAAATTTTCTATCCTGGATCATGCCCATCCTTGCATTAAATATATCTTTGATATCTCCAGTTTTCTTAAAGAGATCTCTAGTCTTTCCACTCTATTGTTTTCCTCTATTTCTTTTCATTGTTCATTAAAGGCCTTCTTATCTTCTTCGCTATTCTCTGGAACTCTGTATTCAGTTGGGCATATCTTTCCCTTTCTCCCTTGATTTTCACTTCTCTTCTTTCCTCAGCTATTTGTAAAAGGCTCCTCAGACAACCACTTTGCTTTCTTGCATTTCTTTTTCTGTGGGATGGTTTTGTTTACTGCCTCCTGTACAATGTTATGAACCTCTGTCCATAGTTCTTCAGACACTCTGTCTACCAGATCTAATCCCTTGATCTATTTTTAACCTTCACTGTATAATTGTAAGGGATTTGATTTAGGTCATACATGAATAGCCTAGTGATTTTCCTCACTTTTTTAGTTTAAGCCTGAATTTTGCTATAAGGAGCTGAAGACTGAGTCACAGTCAGCCCCAGGTCTTGTTTTTTTGTTGACTGTATAGATCTTCTTTTTGCCATTTTCATACTGTAAAAAGGTGTTGCCAAAGGCAGAGGAACCAGAGATCAATTTTCTAACATCTGTTGAATCATCGAAAAAGCAAAAGTACTCCAGAAAAACATTTACTTCTGCTTCATTGACTCTGCTAAAGACTTGGACTATGTAGAAACTGTGGAAAATTCTTAAAGTGATGGGAACACCAGACTATCTTATCTGCCTCCTGAGAAACATGTATGCAGGTCAAGAAGTGACAAATAGAATTAGACATGGAACCATGGACTGGTTCAAAATCTAGAAAGGAGTATAAGGCTGTATTTTGTCACCCTGCTTATTTAACTTGCATGCAGAGTACATCATTTGAAATGCCAGGCTGGATGAAGCACAAACTGGATGGAATCAAGATTGCCAGGGGAAATATCAATAACTTCAGATATGCATATGATACCACCCTTATGGCAGAAAGTGAGGTGGAATTAAAGAGGCTCTTGATGAAGGTGAAAGAGAAGAGTGAAAAAGCTGGCTTGAAGCTCAACGTTCATAAAATGAAGATCATGGCATCTGGTCCCATCACTTCATGGCAGAGAGATGGGGAAACAATGGACACAGTGACAGACTTTATTTTCTTGGACTCCAAAATCACTGTGGATGGTGACTGCAGCCATGAAATTAAAAGATTCTTGTCCCTTGGAAGAAAAGCTATGACCAACCTAGCCAGTGTATTAAAAAGCAGAGACATTACTTTGCCTACAAAGGTCCATATAGTTAAAGCTATGGTTTTTTCCAGTAGTCATGTATGGATGTGAGAGTCGGACAATAAAAAAAGGCTGGGCACCAAAAAATTGATGCCTTCAAACTGTGGGGCTGGAGAAAACTCTAGAGAGTCCCTTGGACAGCAAGAAGCTCAAACTAGTCAATCCTAAAGGAAATCCATCCTGAATACTCATTAGAAGGAATGATGCTGAAGCTGAAGCTCCAATAATTTGGCCACCTGATGCAAAAAGCTGGCTCATTGGAAAAGACCCTGATGCTGACAAAGATTGAAGGCAGGAGGAGAAGGGGATGATAGAGGATGAGGTGGTTGGATGGCATCACCAACTGAATGGACATGAGTTTGAGTAAACTCTGGGAGCTGGTGAAGGGAAGGGAAGCCTGTGTGCTGCAGTCCATGGAGTTGCAAAGAGTCAGACATGAAGGAGTGACAACAACAACAAATCCCATCTTCAACTTCAATGAATATAATCTATCTGATTTCAGTACTGATCATTTGGTGAAGTCCATTTGTAGTGTTGTCTCTTGTGTTTTGGAAAAGTGTAGCTGTTATGACCAGTTTATCCTCTTGGAAACACTCTGTTAGCCTTTACCCTACTTCATTTTGTACTCCAAGGCCAAAACTGCCTGTTATTTCAGGTATATCTTGACTTCCTACTTTTGCATTCCAATCCCTTGTGATGAAAAGGACATCTTTTTTTGTGTGGTAGTTCTCAAAGGTCTTGTAGGTTGTTGTATATCTGGTCAGCTTCAGCTTTGGCATAAGTTGTTGGGGCATAGACTTAGATTACTGTGATGTTGAGTGGTTTGCCTTGAAAATGAACTGAGATCTCTCATTTTTCAGATTGCACTCACGTACTGCATTTTGGAATTTTTTGTTGATTCTAAGGGTATTCCATTTCTTCTATGTGAATTTTGCCCACAGTAGTAGATATAATGGTCATCTAAATTAAATTAAACCGTTCCCATTCATTTTAGTTCACTGATTCCTAAGATATTGATGTTTACTCTTGCCATCTTCTGCTTGACCACATCCAATTTACCTTGATTCATGGACCTAACCTGGAGAAGGGAAAGGCTACTCACTCCAGTATTCTGGCCTGGAGAATTCCAAGGACTGTATTCCCCACTTTTTGATTGGGTTGTTTGTTTTTCTGGCATTGAGTTGTATGAGCTGCTTGTATATTTTGGAAATCAATCCTTTGTCAGTTGTTTCATTTGCTATTATTTTCTTCCATTCTGAGGGTTATCTTTTCACTTTGCTTATAGTTTCCTTTGCTGCGCAGAAGCTTTTAAATTTAATCAAGTCCCACTTGTTTACTTTTGTTTTTATTTCCGTTACTCTAGGAGGGGGGTCATAGAGGAACTTGCTTTATGTCATCGAATATTTTGCCTATGTTTTCCTCTAAGAGTTTTATAGTTTCTGGTTTTATGTTTAGGTCTTTAATCCATTTTGAGTTTATCTTTGTGCACAGTGTTAGGAAGTATTCTAATTTCATTGTTCTACATGTAGTTGTCCAGTTTTCCCAGCACCGTTTATTGAAGGGCTGTCTTTGCCCTATTGTATATTCTTGCCTCCTTTGTCAAAAATAAGCTACCCATAGATGCATGGGTTTATTTCTGAGCTTTCATTCTATCTTGTTCCATTGGTCTCCAATTCTGTTTTTGTTCCAGTACCATAGTGTCTTGATGACTGTAACTTTGTAGTATAATCTGAAGTCAGGAAAGTTGATTCCTCCAGCTCCATTCTTTCATTAGTGTCTTAAATTTTCTGCGTACTGTTCTTCTGTCTCCTTAGGTAGGTTTCTTCCTAGATATTTAATTCTTTTTGTTGCAGTGGTGAATGGGATTGATTCCTTAATTGTTCTTTCTGATTTTTCATTGTTAGTATATAGAAATGCAAGTGATTTCTATGTATTGATTTTATATCCTGCAACTTTGCTAAATTCACTGATTAGCTCTAGTAATTTTCTGATTCTATCTTTAGGGGTTTCTATGTACTATGTTATGTCATCTGCAAACAGTGAGAACTTTACTTCTTTTCCAATCTGGATTCCTTTTATTTCATTTTCTTCCCCTATGGCTGTAGCTAGGACTTCCAGAACTATGTTGAATAATAGTGGTGAAAATGGACACCCTTGTCTTATTTCTGATCTTAAGGGGAATGCTTTCAGTTTTTCATCATTGAGAATAATGTTTGCTGTAGGCTTATGATATATGGCCTTTACTATGTTGAAGTATATGGGCATTCCTTATATGCCCATATTTTGAAGAGTTTTCATCATAAACAGGTGCTGAATTTTGTTAAAGGCTTTTTCTGCATCTATTGAGATGATCATATGGTTTTTATCTTTCAATTTGTTAATATGGTGTATCACATTGATTGATTTGCATTTATTGAAGAATCCTCACATTTCTGGAATAAACCCAAATTGATCATGATGTATGAGCTTTTTGATGTGTTGTTGAATACTGTTTGCTAAAATTTTGTTGATTATTTTTGCATCTATGTTCATCAGTGATATTGGCTTGTAGCTTTCTTTTTTTGTGTTATCTTTGTCTGGTTTTAGTATCAGGGTGATGGTGGCCTCGTTGAATGAGCTTGGAAGTTTCCCCTGCAAATTTTTGAAATAGTTTTAGAAGGATAGGCATTAGCTCATCTTTAAATGTTTGATAGAATTCTCCTGCGAAGACATCTGATCCTGGGCTTTTTTTTTTTGGGAGATTTTTGATCACAGCTTTCATTTCAGTGCTTGTAATTGGGTTCATAATTTCTATTTTTTTCTGGTTCAGTTTTGGAAGATTGAACTTTTCTAAGAATCTGTCTATTTCTTCCAGGTTATCCATTTTATTGCCATATAGTTGTTCATAACAGTCTTTATAATCCTTTGTATTTCTGCATCGTGTGTTGTAACCTCTCCTTTTTCATTTCTAATTTTGTTGATTTGATTCTTCTCTCTTTTTTTCTTAATGAGTCTGGCCAAATGTTTGTCAATTTTGTTTATCTTCTCAAAGAAACAGCTTTTAGTTTTATTAATCATTACTACGTCCTCTTTCATTTCTTTTTCATTTATTTCTGCTCAAATCTTTATGATTTATTTCCTTCTAATTTTGGGGTGTTTTTTCCCTTCTTTTTCCAGTTGTTTTAGATGTAGAGTTAGGTTGTCTATTCAATGTTTTCTTATTTCTTGAAGTAGGATCTTATTGCTATAAACTTCCCTCTTAGAACTGCTTTGGCTGCATCCTGTAGGTTTTGAGTTGTTGCATTTTCATTGTCATTTGTGTCTAGAAATTTTTTGATTTTCCTTTTTATTTCTTCAGTAACCTGTTGGTTATTTAGAAATGTGATCTTTAATCTCCATGTATTTGTGTTTCTTACAGTTTTTTTCTTGTAATTGAAATCTAGTCTCATGGAGTTGTGGTCAGAGGAGATGCTTGATTTCAGTTTTCTTAAATTTACTGAGGTTTGATTTGTGACCCAAGATATTGTCTATCCTGGAGAATGCTGCATGTACACTTCAGAAGAAGGTATATGCTTTTGTATTTGGATGGAATGTCTGTATGCTTTCTTTTGAAAAGTGTCTATTTAAGTCTTCAGCCCATTTTTAATTGAATTACTTTCTTAATGTTGTGTTGCATGAGCTCTTTGTATATTTTGGATATTAACCTCATCATTCACATCATTTGCAAAGATTTTCTCCCATTTCATAGATTGTCTTTTTATTTTGTTGATGGTTTTCTTTTCTGTGCAAAAGCTTTTAAATTTGATTAGGTCCCATTTGTTTATTTTTGCTTTTATATCTTTTGCCTTAGGAGACTGGTCCAGGGAAATATTTCTACTATTCATATCAGAAACTGTTCTGTATATGTTTTCTTCTAGGCATTTATGGTTTCTGGTCTTATATTTATGCCTTTAAATCATTTTGAATTTATTTTTGTTCACAGTGTGAAAGAATGTTCTAATCTTACTGTTTTATATGTGGTTGTCCAATTTTTCCAGCAAAACTCATTGAAGGGGCTGTCTTTTCTCCATTGTGTATTCTTGCCTTTTTTGTCATGGATTAATTGACTGTAGATTTATAGGTTTATTTCTGAGCTCTCTATTGCATTCCACAACCAATCTCTTAACTTTCAATGGAATGGGCTCTTTCTATGTAGATATTCCAGACTCTGCTCACTTCCCACTGATTCTGAATAGTATTATACACTCACCTCTGTAAAAAAGAAGCAATAGCAACAACAAAAAAGAAGCAACAAACTACCAAGCAACTAAGGCTTTAGGTCAATCTGATACATTATAGGTTATGCTAATCATACCCTGAGTCTTTGTTCATAAAATATCCCTCATTGTATCTTAAGTTACTCAAGCTAAACCCAGTTGTCGCCTTTCTAAGATTCATCCATGACTTCTATTTTTGTATGTATTAAATTCTCAGGTACTAAATGAGAATGACAAATATTTTTTCATAATATTAAAAAAACTATGTAATCATTCTTTAAAAAAATAATTTATTTTAATTGGAGGATATTTACAATATTGTGGTGGCTTTTGCCATATACCAACATGAATCAGCCACAGATGCACATGTATCTCCCCCATCCTGAACCTCCCTCCCCACCCCATCCCTCTGGGTTGTCCCAGAGCACCGGCTTTGAGTGCCCTGCTTCATGCATCAAACTTGTACTGGTCATCTATTTTACAAATGGTAATATATATGTTTAATGCTATTTTTTCAAATCCTCCCACCCTTGCTTTCTCCCACATAGTTCAAAAGTCTGTTCTTTACATCTGTGTCTCTTGCTGCCTTGCATATAGGATCATCGTTACCGTCTTTCTAAATTCCATATATATGCGTTAATATACTGCATTCGTGTTTCTCTTTCTGACTTGACTGAGAGGCCAATTAAAACATGTTGGAAATGTTTGCACAGAGCTGTATTTTTAAAGTTTTTTAAAAATAAGAATTATATGAGGCAATATTTGAAACACCATGAAAGAGTTTTATGACTGATTACTAGCGTGTGCCCTGAGCTCTAGAGGGCTAGATTTTGGCACTCCTGTCATGTATATGCTATATGTGTGTGTGTCAATTACTCAGCTGTGTCCAGCTCTTGGCAATTCCATGGACTGTAGCCCACCAGGCTCCTCTGTTCATGGGATTTTCCAGGCAAGAATACTGGAGTGGGTAGCCATTCCCTTCTCCAGGGGATCTTCCCATCCCATAGATTGAACCCGGATCTCTTGCAATGCATTATGATCCTTTACCATCTGAGGCACCCTTTTCCTGAATTTTATGAGAAATCCTGTGTGACACAGCCACAGTCTTAAATTACTGCCTTACAACAACTTCCCCGAGCTTTCACAATGGCTGCTGACTCTGCNTGGATCTCTTGCATTGCATTATGATCCTTTACCATCTGAGGCCCCCTTTTCCTGAATTTTATGAGAAATCCTGTGTGACACAGCCACGGTCTTAAATTACTGCCTTACAACAACTTCCCCGAGCTTTCACAATGGCTGCTGACTCTGCATTAGTTTTCTTGTAGGTTCTGTCTGTCCCGCTCCCTGTTGTACTCCGTTCTCCCTCCTTCATAACTTTCAGTCCACCTACTGATTTTTTTCCTTTCATTTTTGGTAGCTTTAGCTACTTGATCTATTTCTGACTAAATGTCTAGTCTCTAGGACATGGTATTCAACTCTTTTGTGCATTTGAATAATATATAAACATTTTCCAAGCTACACATTACCAAAGAATCTGACACATGAGGTTTATGATGTGGCCAAAGATTTTATACTTTTATAAAGGTGCCTAGATAAAGTTAATAACATAAAATAAAACAGTACCATAAACCATATTTCTATTAACAATTTCCTCAAATTCAAGTATTTTTAAATTTTTTGGCTCCCACTGAAATTTTGAACAATTTTGAAACTAAGAGAATGCTGTTGTATAGATGTCAGCTCTATATTCTTTATAAAAAAAGATAAAAATATAATCAAAATTTGCCTATGATAATCAATTGGAAAAAAAATGGTGGAGCTCTATGTCATCTGAAATTTGCTCAGATGAAAAATAATATTTGTTCTAAATAAATTTCAAATGAAGCTTATTCTAGATTCAGTTACTTTGGAAAACTTTGAAGGTATACACATATATATTACTTTCATGATATACACAGAATAATTTGAAAGGACTATTAAGATCCATTAGGGTATTAGATCTTCAATAAATACAGTTTTAAATAAAAATATTAGATTTTTACCTAGTGGTGGTCAGACTGAGCCTAGTTTGATAAGTAAGCAAAAATAATTACAGTTGAAACAGTTCTAGGAAAATAAAGTTCTTAGAAAATACACTAGTTTTTCCAAATTCCATATAAAACTGGAAAGAGTAATGAAATAGCGAAACAATAACAGCACCAAACAGGGAAGATTTATGACAGAATAGGGTAATAGGATATCCTTGTGGATCTAAAATACAGGCAGATAGAAGCAAATTGTGAAATGTGAAAAAGTCTACATTCTCTAAGCGTCTGCACAGAAGAAAGAGAAAGGAATGAGATATCTAATGTATATGAGGTCATAATAAGCCCCAAACACTGTCAACACGTATTCACTGAAAAGCATGGAAAGACAAGAGAATAGCAGTTGAAAATGGAAGGATTATTGTACACACCAATAATAGGTCACGATAGAGCCTGCAGTCTGGTCCCATGTGATCTTTAAACTCTGTGCCCTCCTTTGGGGGCACTTGACACGACATTAAAGAGTAATTGAGCAGAACAGAAATGGTAGATAAGAAAATCTAAATAAAAGTCAGGTGGGAAATAGGATCTTAAAAAACTCAAAAAATAAAAACATATTTTAAATGATCTTCAAGCAATAGAGGGAGCTCATTTTGATTCGAAAGGCAATTTTGAAGTATGCTTCTTTTCTAAAGTTTTAAGAAAACTAATTTGATATAACAGGCACCAGAAAGATATCAAGGTAGATTTCATGCTGCTGCTAAGTTGCTTCAGTCATGTCCAACTCTGTGTGACCCCAGAGATGGCAGCCCACCAGGATCTCCCTGGGATTCTCCAGGCAAGAACACTGGAGTGGGCTGCCATTTCCTTCTCCAATGCATGAAAGTGAAAAGTGAAAGTTAAGTCACTCAGTCATGTAAATTTCATAAAAGTTACTTACTAAAATAAAACAAGAGAATAAGGAATAGGAAAATATTCTTACAAAAAATAAAATCAGTTCAAAAAGACATACTGCAATGTACTGTTATATTTTAATTTTTATTGAGATATAGTTGATATATTTAGTGTATCTTTAAGGTGCTGCAATGAACCATTAAAATGTAGGATTATAATTGCAATGTGCAATTTCAAAATTAGTTTTAAAATTATATAAAATTGGAATAAATCATAATTTTAATAACACAACACGAGTTAATAGAATTCAGGAAACAGAAACAAAAATTAAGACTCACTTTTGAAGACTACACTGAAAGACAAGCACAAAAGAATGGATAAATCCATCAAATAATACACTGAAATAAATGGAAGGTGAAAAGAAAAATTTTAAAAATAAAAAAAGATAAAAAGTATTTGAGAAAAAGTGACAAATATTGAAGAAAGACAATGAAGATCCAACATACAAAAAATAGGAGCTCTTGAAGTAGAAAAGAAACCAAAATGAACAAACTCCCCAAATATGGAAACAATAAATCAAGAAAATCCACAATAAAAATGAAACCACTTATAGAAATAGCATACAGTGTACTTGGAAAATATTAACCCAGAATGACCATAAAAATGGTATAAGAATATGATTCATGAGCATTCCAGATTTTGTTATCAATAATGCTTTGTTGATAAGCAATTTTATTTCACTCCAAATTGAAATATATTTATATATCAACAATCCATTATTTTTATGTTTATTTGGGTTTTGGTTTAATGTTCTATTAAAAATAAGGTAATAATTTTTAAAATTCTATTTTTCCCTAAAGTCAGAAATATATTATTGCACCAAAATAATGGATTATCCTCAGCCATTATCAATAATTGTGTAGCTGTTTAATTGGCAAGATGTATAATAGTACCAGTGGGCTTCCCAGGTGTCACTAGTGGTAAAGAACCTACCTGCCAATGAAGGAGACATAAAAGGCACTGTTCAATCCCAGGACTAGGAAAATCCCATTGAAGGGGGAATGGGGACCCACTGCAGTATTCTTGACTGGAGAATCCCATGGACAGAGGAGCCTGGTGGGCTACAGTTCATAGGGTAGCAAAGAATCGGACATGACTGAAGTGATTTAG
The DNA here is from genome assembly GCA_006410615.1 of Neotragus moschatus. Classification (NCBI taxonomy): domain Eukaryota; kingdom Metazoa; phylum Chordata; class Mammalia; order Artiodactyla; family Bovidae; genus Neotragus; species Neotragus moschatus. The sequence goes on from SJYA01002878.1 coordinate 952,947, forward strand.
CACGTATGCACATAATGGCCCATTCATATTATCATTTTATAGGTAATCTATTTCTCAGTGCAGTTATATGTGTTCATATAGTAAAAAGTGAAAGTGAAAGTCACTCAGTCATGTGTGACTCTTTGCAATTCCATGGACAATAAAGTTCATGAAATTCTCAGGGCCAGAATACTGGAGTAGGTAGCCTTTCCATTCTCCAGAGGATCTTCCCAACCCAGGGATCGACCCCAGGTCTCCCACATTGCAGGTAGATTTTTACCAACTGAGCCACAAGAGAAATACTAGTTAAGTTGTGTCAGCTAAACTCAACAGAAGACTGGACACATTATAATGTGATCATGCCATTTTTTGCTTTCATTATCATTCCACCTATTAAGTTCTTAATAAACTAGATGGAAAAAAACAGATACATTCAACAATACATAGAAAAATGTGGGAAAAATGATAGTCAGGAAACACTATCCCAAAATACTGTTTTTTAAAATATATGATTTACAGTTCCTTCTTTAAAGCTTCTTTTTATTTAACAGCTTTGTTTTTGTTTTAGTTTACTTTATCGAGCTATTATTCATGTACCCTAAAACTTACCAATGTAAAATGCATAGCCCAATGCTTTTTAGTATTATATTAACAGTTTACAATCATGAACATAATCAATGTCAAATTAAAAATAAAACTTTCATCATCTCAAAAAAAAAAAAAAGAATGGGGAAGATCTGAGTAGAAAATCAACAACAAAAAGTGTTAAAACCTTTCAAGAATCATTATTAATAGTGGTAATGTTAGAATCATTCAGTCTACTGTGTGTGAAAAGTTAAAACAAATGCCTTTGAGTGAAATAAATTGCCCTTGAGATTCTTTGTGTAGTAGAAAGAAAATGTAAACTAGAAGAAGTTAAGTTCAAAATTCCATGTATGGATGTGAGAGTTGGACTGTGAAGAAAGCTGAACGCTGAAGAATTGATGCTTTTGAACTGTGGTGTTGGAGAAGACTCTTGAGAAACCCTTGGACTTAAAGGAGATCCAACAAGTCCATTCTGAAGGAGATCAGCTCGGGTTTTCTTTGGAAGGAATGATGCTAAAGCTGAAACTCCAGTACTTTGGCCACCTCATGTGAAGAGTTGACTCGGAAAAGACTCTGATGCTGGGAGGGATTGAGGGCAGGAGGAGAAGGGGATGACAGAGGATGAGATGGCTGGATGGCATCACTGACTCGATGGACCTGAGTCTGAGTGAACTCCGGGAGTTNGATCAGCTCGGGTTTTCTTTGGAAGGAATGATGCTAAAGCTGAAACTCCAGTACTTTGGCCACCTCATGTGAAGAGTTGACTTGGAAAAGACTCTGATGCTGGGAGGGATTGAGGGCAGGAGGAGAAGGGGATGACAGAGGATGAGATGGCTGGATGGCATCACTGACTCGATGGACCTGAGTCTGAGTGAACTCCGGGAGTTCGTGATGGACAGGGAGGCCTGGCATGCTGCGATTCACAGGGTCACAAAGAGTTGGACACGACTGAGTGACTGAACTGAACTTGAATTAAAAATATCAATCTGGTTTCCTTTGTGGCTCAGCTGGTAAAGAATCCACCTGCAAATGCGGGGACCTGGGTTCGATTCCTGGGTTGGGAAGATCTCCTGGAGAAGGGAAAGGCTACCCACACCAGTATTCTGACCTGGAGAATTCCAAGGACTGTGTAGGCTATGGGGTCACAAAGAGTTGGACACAACTGAGCAACGTTCACTTTTGCTTTCAAACTGAATTAAAAATATGAATATAAATAGCGTGACTCTGTCCATTCAAAAGGCCTAGTAACAATAACCAATCCAGTAGCGACAAGTATCCCTATGGTCTCGAAAATAAATAGAAGGTGGACAAGATGGAAGGAATGAAGAAAGAAAAGGCAGGAAGAGGAAGGANGTTCACTTTTGCTTTCAAACTGAATTAAAAATATGAATATAAATAGCGTGACTCTGTCCATTCAAAAGGCCTAGTAACAATAACCAATCCAGTAGCGACAAGTATCCCTATGGTCTCGAAAATAAATAGAAGGTGGACAAGATGGAAGGAATGAAGAAAGAAAAGGCAGGAAGAGGAAGGAAGGAAGGAAGGAGGGAACAGAGACAGGGAGGGGAGAGAGGGAGGAAAAGAGAGAGAGGAGGAGAGAGTAAGAGGATGGGGAAGGGAGGGTGGATGAAGGCAGGGAGGGAAGGAGAAGCAGAGCTTTGTGGAGAAATTTTAATTTTGGTTTCTAGAATGTTTTTGCTTCAATAATAATAAGCACTACAATGTACTGAAACTCTTAAAATATATTTACATTCATTAATTCCTAATGACAAAAAATTTCATGTTTTAAGAGAAGAGAATTGAGTAAATTAAAAGAGATAAAACATTTATTCTTACTTTTCTACTTTTCTATGTGCATTGTAGTAGCAGGTGATCAAATAGTAGAGACAGGAGGTGAGGGAAGCATTTTCTTATAAAGTTAATATAACTTGTAAGGGTAAATAAAATGATATAATTAAAATGTCATCATCTTGCAATCCTGACAATGGATGTAGACATTGCTTGTCAACTTTTTTTAACATCACTGAAAGAGACAAAATCAGGTATTATGTTTTGCCTATAGTCTTGCAATACAGTATTTATGGTTTTACCTATGAAATTACACATAAGAACAGTTCAGTTTCTGTCCTCTTGGGTTTGCTCAAAATTATGCTAACAAATCTTTTTAACACATAGATATCAAAGAAAGAACTTAGAAGCTACAAAACAAATTTCTAGTTTTAGTTCCATCAGTTTTGGCAGTTATGAAATGAAGCATTTGAACTAAGTGTTCTCTGTGTGTGTGTATTTTCATATATGTGTGTTTCTCATTTCTAAACATTCTAGAATTTTATTATCTCATCAGTTTTATTAAATCCCAGGTGAAAAATAAAATTTCCATGTATAACCATTTAAAAAAATCACATTTTATATTTTCAGAACTATTTTACATGTATTATCCAATTTAATCCTTAAATCAATGTTTAGAGACAGGTCAGAGACAGAATGTGCAACAGACACATGGGACTTAAGCAGTATGGGGAGTAAACTGGTACAGTAAGTCTTGAAAATGTAGTTCTTGTTACTCATTTAGCAAAATATACAAACAAAAAGTAAAGCACTTTCTTTTCTGTTGTGTTTAGAAGAAATAAAACATATGCCTCTTTTTAAAAAGGAATTGCTGACCTTTAAGTTTCTAGTAACCATAATTATCATTGAAAGAAAAGTGAAACTGAAAGTCATCCAGTTGTTTCTGACTCTTTGCAACCCCATGGATTAATCAATGGAATTCTCCAGGCCAGAATACTAGAGTGGGTAGCCTTTTCCTTCTCTAGGGGATCTTCCCAACCCAGGGATTGGACTCAGGTGTCCCATGTTGCAGATGGATTTTTACCAGCTGAACCACAAGGGAAGCCCATAATTATCATTGAGGAAGGGCAAATGATTTTTATTTAGTATTTATATTTTTAAAGAACATTGTGCTTAGGTGTTATTTAGTTGAATTGAAGCTCAGAATGACAGAGAAACAGGAGAAATAAGATTTGTCAGGAAAGCAATTCTGAGGAAAAGAATTAAGGTTACAAGATACTGATTGGTCCAGGGCATTGGATGTCTGGGTCCCATCCCTGAAAGTGGCCTTACAGTTCATCTTTGGCTTTAGAAGTATCAGAGCTAGGACAATTGAGCAAGGATCCTTGGGAAAAGTGCTATCTCGATGCCCAGAAACCACATTGGATCAGAGAAAAATCTCACATTTCTTAGCCCAAATTCTTCCAACTCAAGCAGTCTGCAATTCAGTGAGTTGGGAATTCACTCTAGCGATTGGGGGCAGGAGGAAAAGGGGATGACAGAGGATGAGATGGCTGGATGGCATCACTGACTAGATGGACGTGAGTCTGAGTGAACTCTGGGAGTTCGTGATGGACAGGGAGGCCTGGCGTGCTGCGATTCATGGGGTCGCACGACTGAGCAACTGAACTGAACTGAATTGATGCTTAAAGATCTAAATTACTGAAGGTATAGTTTTTGAGTGGAAATGCTAAAGTCCTTGAATTAAACCATATGGCTGTTCAATGAGAAATCTGCTCTGCTACATACTACACACTCAGAAACTTAAAAACTTTCAGTTACTGCTTAAAAACTTTCAGGTACTACTCAAAAAGGTGAGTGTGGGAAAGGAGTACCATTTTTTTTTTTTTTTGTAAGAATGGGCGGCCAAGCTGAAAATAAGCGGAAAAAAGGGCTAAGCTGAAACTAAGCTGAACAAATGGCTTCCTTGGTGGCTCAGATGGTAAAGTGTCTGCCTGCAATGTGAGAGACCCGGGTTTAATCCCTGGGTCAGGAAGATCCCCTGGAGAAGGAAATGGCAACCCACACCAATACTCTTGCCTGGAAAATCCCATGGACGGAGGATCCTGGTAGGCTACAGTCCACAGGGTCAAAAAGAGTCAGACACAACTGAGCGACATCATTTTCACTTTCACAAGCTGACAGTGGAGGACTGTATATACCCCCACAGCAGAGGGAATGGGTAGTGCTGGGACAGAAATTGGTCAGGCTGAGCTAACTGGATGATATCATGTTCTTAAGGAAAATGCCATCATTCCAGCTACTCTGAGGGGCTTGGGCAAGATCCAGGAGGTTTCACTAACAAAAGATTTAGTTACTTGGTTACCTGCGAGGAAACTAAGATCTTTAAGTATGATTGAGGGGTGATACTTCTCTTTTCAGAGTTACAAGACAGACAAAAAACCTTTTATTTTTTTTGAAGGACTCAAGATAGTGTCTGGGTTGTGAAATTTGGGCAGTCTTGGGTTTATTTAAGACATTTGCATGGAGTTGTGTGCTGGGAAGAATCAGCAGTTGATTTAATGCTCTGTGACCATCTTTTTTTGTTTGCTTGTTTTTAGTTGCTCAGTCGTGCCCAACTCTTTTTGACCCTATGGACTGTAGCTCACCAGGCTTCTGTATCCATGGGACTCTCCAGGCCAGAATATTGCAGTTGGTTGCTATTCTCTTCTTCAGGGGATTTTCCTGACCCAGGGATTGAACCTGAGTCTCCTACAGTGACTATCTTTAGTTTGTTAATAATTTCACAACAGCATCCATGTTTTTATTTTTCAGTGAGCCTCACTAATTATGTAGTTCCAATTCTTAGAGAAAGTAACATAGTAAATGCTAATTTTCAAGACTTTATGTCATGGGGTAGAGTTTTGGGCTAGTAATTTTGTCCTAGGAGGTAGCTATAATGCAACACAGGCTAGAAGAGAAAACTCATATTGTAAACTTGGCTAACACAATTGAGACTAAAAAGTAGAATATGTTTAGTGGGCTGAGGACATGAAGGGACTTGCTTAAGACTCACTAGGTAGAGGATTAAAGGCTATAAAGATGAGTAGCAGATACAGGGTTTCAGATATACTGCCTGTCATGGTTAGGCTGTTTCAGAGATGAGATGAGGCTCATATTGCAGATGGTAATTGTAAACATTTCCAAAATTTTGGCTGCAGTATGCCAGGCTTCCCTGTCCTTCACTATCTTCCAGAATTTGCTCAAATTCATGTCCATTGTATTGGTGATGCCATCCAACCATCTCATTCTCTGTTACCCTCTTCTGTCCTTAATCTTTCCCAGCATAAGGGTCTTTTCCAATGAGTCAGCTCTTCGCATCAGGTGGCCAAAGTATTGGAGCTTCAGCATCAGTCCTTCCAATGAATATTCAGAGTTGATTTCTTCTGGAACTGGCTTTTTTGATCTCCTTACTGTCTGAGGGACTCTCAAGGACCACAGTGTGCAACCATCAATTCTTCAGTGCTCAGCCTTCTTTATGGTCCAACTCACATCTGTACATGGCTACTGGAAAAACCATAGCTTTGACTATCTGGACATTTGTTGGCAAAGTGATACACTGTCTTGGTTTGTCATAGCTATTCTTCCAAGGAACAAGCATCTTTTACTTTCACTGCTGCAGTCACTGTCTGCAGTGATTTTGGAGCCCAAGAAAATAAAGTTTCTCACTGTTTCCATTTTTTTCCCCATCTATTTGCCATGAAGTGATCAGACCAGATGCCATGATTTTAATTTCTTGGATGTTACATTTTAAGCCAGCTTTCTCACTCTCCTCTTTCTCCTTTATAAAGAGGTCTTTAGTGCCTCTTCACTTTCTGCCATAAGGGGAGTATCATCTGCATATCTGAGGTTGTTGATATTTCTCCTGGCAATCATGATTCCAGTTTGTGATTCATCCAGCTCAGCATTTCACATGATGTTTTCAATTGATGGTTTCAAACTTCACAGAAGTTAAATAAGCAGGGTGACAATATACAGCCTTGACATCTCCTTTCCTGATTTTGAACCAGCCTGTTGTTCCATGTGAGGTTCTAACTTTTGCTTCTTGACCTGCATACAGATTTCTCAGGAGTCAGATAAGCTGGTCTGGTATCCCCAACTTTTTAAGAATTTTCCACAGTTTGTTGTGATCCACACAAAGGCTTTAGCGTAGTCAGTGAAGCAGAAGTAGACGTTTTTCTGAAATTTCCTTGCTTTTTCTATGATCCAACAGATTTGTTGGCAATTTGATCTCTGCTTCCTCTGCCTTTTCTAAATCCAGCTTGTACATCTGGAATTTCTCAGTTCATGTACTGTTGAAGCCTGCCTTGAAGGATTTTGAGCATTACTTTGCTAGCATGTGAAATGAACACAGTTGTTTGGTACTTTTGATGTGTCCAGTTTGCCCCAAGTATAATTCCCCTGCTTCTACTTTTTCTCTCCCACCCAGCTGTTTTCAACCTGCCTTTCCTATAATTCTCTTACCACCACAACTCAAGGAGCTTTATATCCTCCATAAAGACCAGGATTCCAGCCTCTGCCCTTGCAAGACTTGTTGCTTCTTCTCTTACTAGTATTTGACTTGATTTTCCCATTTGGACTTTGCTGTAGTTTCATTCAGTGTCACCCATTGTCTCTAAAGATATTTTCTTTCCCTTATGTTTACCAGCAGAGAAACCTATTCCTGACCTTTGCCATGTAATCAACATTTAAATGAGTCCTTTGGGGAAATTGTACCTGTTCAGTCCAAAATCAAGGCACTCTTTAGAGGATCAACAAAACTAATGAAAGAGGCTTTCCTAAGATGTCTCTTAGTAAAGAAAATTTAGAATCTCCTCTGACTTCCTTGAATGAAGAAAACAGCTAAATTGACAGTGGCCACTTCTAATAAATTTATCCTTGAGGTTTCTTTCTTAGAAAGGCCAAGAAAGATGGCCACATTAAGAAACTCCTGCAGCAGTATGCTCATTCCACCATAAGTAAAAAAAAAGAAACAAAACAAAAAAACAAACCAAGGCTGTTAGTTACAAGCATCCCAGAGATTAATTATCATAGGTCAGTGTAAAATAGGAGGTAGTATATACTAGAGACAGAAGAGATTTATCGCTATGCTGGCTCTCTAAACAGTAGTAGCCAATAATTCATTATAGAGATTCCAAGTTAAGATACCCCTCTGAGGTATTTGTGAAGCTCTTGTCAAACTTAATGATGCCTAATGTTTTTGGTTAGTTTAAGTTGTTGAAAATAATACTCAGAACTTAATGGTCAAAAATAGTCTTCCAGATGAACCTATACTGTGTAGTGCCTCAAGATGTACCTGGGAATATGGGTCACTGGTATCAAGACCTTTCCTCAGATAAAATAGAAAGATAATGCAAAGTAGAAGATCCTTGGCCAAGTGGAATTTAATTTATAATATGGCTCTCTAGCTCCCACTAGAACAGGAATATAAACCAGCAAGGGAGGCCAAAAGTCCAGTATAATTTATTACAGATCAAATCAGGTAACTCAATCTTATAATATCCTCAGATGCTCAGTCATGTTGGATTCTTTGTGACCCCAGGGACTCTAGCTTGCCAGGCTCCTCTGTCCATGAGATTCTCTCTGCAAGAATACCGGACTGGGGTGCCATTTCCTCTTCAGGGGATCTTCCTGACCCAGGGATCAAACCCACATCTCTTCTATCTCCTGCATTGGCAGGTGGATTCTTTACCACTGGCACCACCTGTGAAGCCCGATGTCCTCAGTGCCTTAACATTATCTCAGTTTGCACAGGGTACAACACACAACATAGGTGCCTCAGTGACACTTGTTGAGAGCTTGAAGTCACGCTTGTTTATCACAAAGTTTTGGCTTGTCTCTTTCTTGCCACATTTATAAAAATTTGGCTGCCCTATGTAAATATAAGCAGATTTATTTGGACAGGCATAGAAGTGAAAGTGCTAATATTTAGTTATGTACACAATGTGTTAGACACTTCTAGGTACTTTATTGATATTATATCACTTGAGAGAACCTCTGTGCAGTTATTATTTCCATATTACACATGAAAATACTGAGGAAGAGAAGCAATTCTCCAAACTCAAATGAGTTTTAACGGCAAGGGTTAGCATTTAATTANGTGTTAGACACTTCTAGGTACTTTATTGATATTATATCACTTGAGAGAACCTCTGTGCAGTTATTATTTCCATATTACACATGAAAATACTGAGGAAGAGAAGCAATTCTCCAAACTCAAATGAGTTTTAACGGCAAGGGTTAGCATTTAATTACAGAAATTAAATGACATAGGAAAATCTCTTGTAGCGAGTAAAAAACATAAACTCTAAAGGCGTTGGTCACTGAATGGCTTTTCATGTTTAGCAAATTGTGACATTCACTTGATATCATAATGCTTGAATTAAGTCTTTCTCCGAAGAGCAGCAACATAGATCAGATAAATACTTTAGTTAGAAAGATCCAACCTAAGGGAAAAGTACACACCACACACACACACACACACACACACACACACACACACACACACACACAAAATGTTTAACATTAAGAAACACTGCTTAAAACATGATGGAAATGCAGGCTAGAGAGGCGCAAAGCAACTAATGAGTAACTGTCATCTATAATTTCCAATAAATAGAGAAGGCCAGAATATTACCCCAGTACTGATTCTAGTCTCTACTGCATTGGTGATGAATTCAATTTAATTATATATTAAGCATCGACTTTTGTAAGGCAGTACACTAGGCATTGATGATATTCCATAGAAAGTCAAGTAAATCTTGGTCCTGTTCTCATTATACTTTCAATCTAATATATAAGGAAAGATTTTTTTAAAAAAGAGAAGAGATATGGCAAAAAGTATTATAAATATGCTTAGATATTTGCCAACATCTTTGAAGATCTGAAGAAGAGATCCTATTAGTTCAGAAGGCTGAGAAAATTAAAATTTCATCAATGATTAATTCAATAACAAATAGTAGACATCTGAACGAATAATTAAGGGAAATTCACTTTGGTAAGTGAAATGAAGAGTGGAGAGAATGTCATATAAAAGAATATATATTTATAAAGTCACAAAGATAGAAAATCATAATATATGTTAAACTAATTTATCCGATTAGGCAAAAACTCTGTGTATACAGAAATGCTATGTAATTTAATCCATTTTGGGTGCTATAAAAAAGTAATAGAAACAACATACATTTGTTGCTTACAGTTCTGGATACTAGGAGTTCAAGAACAGGAAACCAGAATGGTCAGGTGAGGGCTCCAAGTTGCAGACTTTTTGTTAGAGTCTCACATGGTGGAAGGGGCAAACAAATTCCTTGAGGTCTCTTTTATGAGCCCTAATCCCATTCATGAGGGCCCTACCCTCATGACCTAATCATTTGCTAATGGCTCAATCTCTTAATATCATTGCCTTGAAGATTAGGATTTCAACATATGAATTTTGGTGAGTTGGGGTGCACAGGGCNTCAGGTGAGGGCTCCAAGTTGCAGACTTTTTGTTAGAGTCTCACATGGTGGAAGGGGCAAACAAATTCCTTGAGGTCTCTTTTATGAGCCCTAATCCCATTCATGAGGGCCCTACCCTCATGACCTAATCATTTGCTAATGGCTCAATCTCTTAATATCATTGCCTTGAAGATTAGGATTTCAACATATGAATTTTGGTGAGTTGGGGTGCACAGGGCAAACAGACTGTTGCCATTGGGGTTAAGACTGAAAAAATAGGTTGAAGTGTTAGTCGCTCAGTCTTGTCCGACTCTTTGCGACCCCATGGAATTCTCCAGTCAAGAATATTGGAGTGGGTTGCCATTTCCTTCTTCAGGGGATCTTTCTGACCCAGAAATTGAACCCATGTCTCCTGCTTTGCAGGCAGATTCATTACCGTCTGAGACACCTGGGAAGCCTCCGTTGATCAAGCTCACAAGCTCCTTTCCTCTTGCTGTTCTTTCTGTTTGGAACTCTTTAACAGTTAAACTTTTCTTGGTTCATTTCAGATGAATTCAGTCATTCAGGTGGATTTCTTATGCATCATTACCTCCTCAGAGATTCCTTCCTTGACTACTGTACCTAAAGTAAGTATCTCTATTATTATTCACAGCCTGTTCTGCTTTATTTTTTTTTATAATAATCTGAATTGTTTTCAAGTTATCATAGTTTATTTGTTTGTATCTCCCCTCTCACTAGAATGTAAGATTCTTAAAAATAGATATTTTGTCTGTTGCTCACTCTATACATTTCCAAGATCAATGCTAGACATATATCAGTAGCTATATAGCAGTAGCTTAACAAATATTTATTGAATGTATGAGAATATATTTATGATTTGAGATAGGGAAGAATTATTTAGGATAGATGCAATAGATAAAGTAGTGTTGATAAGAATATGGGAAGACAAATTCTAATAGACATATACAAAAAAGTGTAATTGGTACAACTACCTGTGTATCCTTGAGAAACTCCTGCACAGTGGCACAAAATAGTGAACATAAGGGTATATACTTCAGCATCTGTCACTATTATACAATGTTAGAACAGTTTAAATGTCCTCCTAAAAGCAAATGAGCATATAAATTGTAACATGTTCATGTGATGGAATACAAACTAATGTCAAACAAGCTAAAAAAAAAAAAACAACTAGTAGCTAAGTGATAAGTTTAAATAGGATAGTATTTCTGTAATATTTAAAAATTTAGTAAATATTCTATTTATACAGTAAGTCTATTACATATGCATAAATTCTGTTCTGAGAGTGTGTCCATAAGTTAATTTATAAGTGCAGCAAAGTTAGCCTAGGTACCAAACTAACACAGTTGGCTGTATACTACTGTATAGCCACTTACTTCCAGACATCCTGGGCTTGAAATAAAGATCCTGTACTACTATACTCTATACAGTACTATACAGTAAAGTACACAAGAACACAACCACTTGTAGAGGATACACACACGTGCGTGACAAGGTACATCAGACACATGAACTGATATGTGAATGCATGGTTGCATCTTTGAAAGTTTTCCACTTGAAGGTTCATATGTAGGGGATTTACCGTGCATAAATATTAGAAGATTCTAGCAAAAAATAAAAACTTACAGTGGTTATGTCTGCATGCATGTACGCTCAGCTGCTTCAGTCATGTCCGACTCTTTGCGACCCCATGGATGATAGCCCACCAAGCTACTTTATCCATGGGATATTACAGGCAAGAATACTGGAGTGGGTTGCTATCTCTTTCTCCAGGGGATCTTCCCAGCCCAGTGATCGAACGAACATCTCTTGTCTCCTGCATTGGCAGGCTGGTTCTTTACCACAGTCACCACCTGGGAAGCCCTGGTTATCTCTGGGAAAGGGGAATTAAATGAGATCATGAAGACATGCATGTTTGGATGAATTCTTTAGAAAAAAGTTGAGGCAAATAATTTGTGAACTTGCTATAACTTTTAAACGATTAAAAAAAATTGTATATGTGTGTGTATTATGAATGCTGCCTATCTATACAAACCTTACATATTATTAATATATAATTGACGTAACGGACTACTTCTAATCTAAACCCACTTACTCTCTTGCAGTTATCTGATAGCCTGAAATCATGTGTGGCTGGTACTTTCAAAGACTGCTTCTATTCAAATTTATGTGTAGGGCTCCGATCATATCTCTAAATATGTGTGTTGAAGTTTCTAAAGCCTTCAACTCTGGGTGTTGATTAATGCCGTTTATTTTAGTGGACTTTACAAAGAGTTAAGTTGTCAGTTATGTAAAATTGTGGTTTGTAAAGAGATGATAATACCTCTTTGTCCCCACAAAATCTTCTTCAGCTTGAAATATAAGTACTACTCAATTCCTTTAAGGTAAATATCATCCTCTTCATTATTCTTCACTGAATTGCAAATTTTGGTTGGGTACAATTTTCATTTCAATTAAGCCCCTAATGCTTCCGAGTTAATGAGTTTATGTGACACTTTCTTCTTGACAGAAAGGTATAAGGCTAAATAAAAGGCCTTTTGATTATTTGGGGAAGTGTGGAACATACATGTACTACTAAAAAAAAAGATGAGAAAAAGCACAGATTAGGGACTGCTGAAAGCTATGCAAAAGATTTTCTCTACAGACTTCACAATCCCACACAATGCTGAAAGGATTCATCACTTTCTTTTGCTTTCTTGTATTTTATTCTCTTCACAGTCATGCCTAGAACAACCTAAACGTGTTTCTGGTCAAATAAACTTACCAACAAAATGTAGTCGTGTGCTTTTTATGACCTTAATAATGCCTCACTTTTCATACTGTTCATGAGGTTCTCATGACAAGAATACTGGACTGATTAGCCATTCCCATTCCCTTAATGACTAGAATAACCATGAAGGTGTGGTCATTCACCTAGAGCCAGACATCCTGGAGTGTGAAGTCACGTGGGCCTTAGGAAGCATTACTATGAACAAAACTACTGAAGGTTATGGAACTCCAGTTGAGCTATTTCAAATCCCAAAAGATGATGCGGTTAAAGTGCTGCACTCAGTGTGTCAGCAAATTTGGATCTCTGCAGTGGCCACAAGACTGGAAAAGGTCAGTTTTCATTCCAATCCCAAAGAAGGGCAACGTCAAAGAATGTTCAAATGACCATACAGTTGCCTTCATTTCACATGCTAGTAAGGTTATGCTCAAAATACTTCAAGCAGAGCTTCAGCAGAATGTGAATGGATAATTTCCAGATGTACAAACTGGATTTAGAAAAGGGAGAGGAACCAGAGATCAAATTGCCAACAAATCTCCTGGTTCATAGAGAAAGCAAGGGAATTTCAGAAAAACATCTACTTCTGCCTCATTGAGTATGCGAAAGCTTTTGACTGTGTGGATCACAATAACTTCAGAAAATTCTTAAAGAGATGGGAATCCCAGATCATTTTACCTGTCTCCCGAGAAACCTGTATGCAGGTCAAGAAGCAAAAGTTAGAACCTCACATAGAACAACGGACTGGTTCAAAATGGGAAAATATGACAAGGAAAATATTGTCACCATGCTTATTTAAGTTCTATAAAGAGTGTATCACGCAAAATGCCAGGCTGGATGAATCATAAGCTAGAATCAAGATTTCCAGGAGAAATATCAACAACCTCAGATATACAGATGATACCACTCTAAAGGCAGAAAGTGAAGAGGAACTAAAGAACCTTTTGATGAAGGTGAAAGAGAGTGAAAAAACTGGCTCCAAGTTAAACATTCAGAAAATGAATATCATGGTATCTGGTTCCATCATTTCCTGGCAAATAGATGGGGAAAAAGTGGAAACAATGACAGACTTTATTTTCTTGGACTCCAAAATCGCTGTGGATGGTGACTGTAGCCATGAAATTAAAAGAAAGTTGTTCCTTAGAAGAAAAACCATGATGAACCTCTTAGACAATTCATATTAAATAGCAGAGACATCACTTGGCTGACGAAAGTCCTTATAGTCAAAGCTTTGGTTTTTCCAGTAGTCATGTATGTATATGAGAGTTGGACCATAAGGAAGACTGAGAGCTGAAGAATTGATGTTTTTGAATTGTGGTGCTGGAGAAAACTTCCGAGAGTCCCTTGGACTGTAGCCAAGCAATTCTAAAGGAAATCAACTCTAAATTTTCATTGGAGTGACTGATGCTTAAGCTGAACTTTTGGCCACCTGATGCAAAGAACTGACTCACTGGAAAAGACCCTGATGCTGGGAAAGACTGAAGGCAAAAGGAGAAGAGGGTGGCAAAGGATGAGATGGTTGGATAGGATCACTGACTCAAAGAATTTGAGCAAACTCTGGGGCAAATGGACATGAACTTGTGCAAACTCTGGGAGATAGTGAAAGACAGGGAAGCCTGACATGCTGCTTCCATAGGGTCGCAGAGTCAGACATGACTTAGCAACTGAGCAACAACAACAAATGCCCCACCCCCTACTCAATTTAGCAACTTCTATAGAAAGAACAATATTGTTTCTATAGAACAATATTTCTATAGAAATATCAATAATCTCAGATATGCAGATGGCACCATCCTTATTGCAGAAAGCAAAGAGGAATTAAAGAGCCTCTTGCTGAAGGTAAAAGAGAAGAATGAAAAAGCTGGCTTAAAAGTCAACATTCAAAAGACGAAGATTGTGGCATCTGGTCCCATCACTTCATGGCAAACAGATGGGGAAACAATGGAAACAGTGACGGACTTTATTTTCTTGGGCTCCAAAATCACTATGGACAGAGACTGCAGCCATGAAATTAAAAGATGATTGTTCCTTGGAAGAAAAGCAATGATAAACCTAGAAAAGACCCTGATGCTGGGAAAGATTGAAGGCAGGAGAAGAAAGGGACAACAGAGGATGAACTGGTTGGATGGCTTTACCGACTCAATGGACATGAGTTTCAGCAAACTCTGGGAGATGGTGAAGGACAGGGAAGCCTGACGTAATGTAGTCCATGGGGTCGCAAAGAGTGGACATGACTGAGTGACTGAACAGCAACAATATACAAAGAACATTGTGATGAATTTCCAAAATCCTGAGCTAAAACCTTAAGCAAGCTTCTTATTTTAATAAAATCTTCTAACCTCCTTGAACTTCCAAATTCTTGTCTGTAAAATAAGGATAATAGTATTTGTCCATTTAGCTCACAGTTTGCAATATAGGAGCAAGATAAATAAAACCTATAAATACAACCTATAAATACAACCTATATATACAACCTATATATACAAACCTATAAATACTTATAAAATGATACACTTATGTATGGTAATTAAATGTTTGTCATCACAGGTAATAATAAACTCACATCAAACTTGTTTAAACAAAAGAGGTAGATATTTGTTCATATTTAATAGAAAGTTTAGAATTTTTAAGTTCAGGGTTAATTGTCTCAGGGTTTTGACTTCATTTCTCTGTTGTTCACTCACTGCCTCTGGCATCTTTGAAATGTCAGCTTCATCTTCAATTTGGCAGCCTCAGGTCACAAAGCAGTCACCAGTAGCAAATTGATTCATTTTTCTTCTCAATAATTTCATGATGTGTGGTGAGAGTAGATCAAGTTTCATGATCATCAAATGTATCTCTGGGTGTCATGCTGATTGTCTACTGTTGAAGCTCACTGCCCATCTCTGTGGCCAGAGAAGGCTCATACATTGATGAGCATGGTCCTCACTGTCACAACCATAGAAATGATGAGATTGTCTAAACTAGTTTAGGTCAACCACAATTGGCCTTTGATGACAGATCTGTTTTTTAAAATATAAATTTATTTATTTTAATTGGAGGCTAATTACTTTACAATATTGTAGTGGATTTTGCCATACATTGACATGAATCTGCCATGGGTGTACATGTGTTCCCCATCCTGAAGCCCCCTCCCACTTCCCTCCCCATACCATCCCTCTGGGTCATCCCAGTGCACCAGCCCTAAGTACCCTGTCTCATGCATCGAACCTGGACTAGTGATCCATTTCACATGATAATATACATGTTTCAGTGCCATTCTCCCAAATCATCCCACTCTCACCCTCTCCCATAGAGTCCAAAAGACTGTTCTATACATCTGTGTCTCTCTTCAGTTCAGTTCAGTTGCTCAGTCATTTTGCTGTCTCTCATATAGGGTTATTGTTACCATCTTTCTATATTCCATATATATGCATTAGTATACTGTATTGGTATTTTTCTTTCTGGGTTACTTCACTCTGTATAATAGGCTCCAGTTTCATCCACCTCATTAGAACTGACTCAAGTGTATTCTTTTTAATGGCTGAGTAATATTCCGTTGTGTATATGTACCACAGCTTTCTTATCCA
>SJYA01002878.1:969315-1040180 GCA_006410615.1 Neotragus moschatus
TCAGTTCTGATTTCCTCCGTGTGTATGCCCAGCAGTGGGATTGTTGGGTCCTATGGCAGTTCTATTTTCAGTTTTTTAAGGCATCTCCACATTGTTCTCTGTAGTGGCTGTACTGGTTTGCATTCCCACCAACAGTGTAAGAGGGTTCCCTTTTCTCCACACCTTCTCCAGCATTTATTGCTTGTGGACTTTTGGATCGCAGCCATTCTGACTGGCGTGAAATGGTACCTCACTGTGGTTTTGATTTGCATTTCCCTGATAATGAGTGATGTTGAGCATATTTTCATGTGTTTGTTAGCCATCTGTATGTCTTCTTTGGAGAAATGTCTGTTTAGTTCTTTGGCCCATTTTTTGATTGGATCATTTATTTTTCTGGAATTGAGCTACAGGAGTTGCTTGTATATTTTTGAGATTAATTCTTTGTCGGTTGCTTCATTTGCTATTATTTTCTCCCATTCTGCAGGCTGCCTTTTCACCTTGCTTATAGTTTCCTCTGCTGTGCAAAAGCTTTTAAGCTTAATTAGGTCCCATTTGCTTACTTTTGCTTTTATTTCCAATACTCTGGGAGGTGGGTCATAGAGTATCCTGCTGTGATTTATGTCTGAGAGTGTTTTCCTCTAGGAATTTTGTAGTTTCTGGTCTTACATTTAGATCTTTAATCCATTTTGAGTTTATTTTTGTGTATGGTGTTAGAAAGTGTTTTAGTTTCATTCTTTTACAAGTGGTTGATCAGTTTTCCAAGCACCAGTTGTTAAAGAGATTGATAGATTTGTTTTTATTGATCACTTTTCTTAATAAAATAAAGAAAATCAATAGAGTAAAATTTCTGGAGGGTGATTCAAAAAGACTTCTGACTGTAAATTTGTAAATAGGAAGTATGGGACAACTGTATGAAAGGTATTCCAAATTACTATAATGTTTCTACTTCTTTTTATTTTCAGAGAGGGCATATTAAACTATTTTGAAATTGTCTAGTTTCAAACTGTCTAGTGTCTTGTGCTTTTAACCTGATCAGTTCAGTTCAGCCACTCAGTCGTGTCCAACTCTTTGCAACCCCATGAATTGCAGCACGCCAGGCCTCCCTGTCCATCACCATCTCCTGGAGTGCAGCACTTTCACAGCATCATCTTTCAGTATTTGAAATAGCTCTACTTGAATTCCATCACCTCCACTAGCTTTGTTCGTAGTGATGCTTTCTAAGGCCCACTTGACTTCACATTCCAGGATGTCTGGCTCTAGATTAGTGATCACATCATCATGATTATCTGGGTTGTGATGATCTTTTTCGTACAGTTCTTCTGTGTATTCTTGCCACCTCTTCTTAATATCTTGTGCTTCTGTTAGGTCCAGACCATTTCTGTCCTTTATCGAGCCCATCTTTGCATGAAATGTTCCCTTGGTATCTCTAATTTTCTTGAAGAGATCTCTAGTCTTTCTCATTCTGTTGTTTTCCTCTATTTCTTTGCGTTGATCGCTGAAGAAGTTTTTCTTATCTTTTCTTGATCAGGTGTATTCAATTCTATAATTATATGAATTAAGTAGATACTTGTTTTTATTAAACATGCAAAGATATAGAAAGTGTAGTCTCTTCTATGCTGGAGTCTGAAATATATTTAGTATTTTTTTTCCCACATTAGTAGAGTTGAGATAAATTTTATTTTTATTTTATTTTTAAAATTTATTATTATTATTTTTTAACTTTAGAATATTGTATTGCTTTTGCCACACATCAACATGAATCCACCATGGGTGTACACGTATTCCCAATCCCGAATCTCCCTCCCACCTCCCCCATTACATTCCCTCTGGGTCGTCCCAGTGCACCATCCCCAAGCATCCTGCACCCTGCATTGAACCTAGACTGGCAATTTGTTTCTTATATGATATTATACATGTTTCAATGTCATTCTCCCAAATCATCCCACCCTCTCCCTCTTCCACAGAGTCCAAAAGACTGTTCTATACATCTGTGTCTCTTTTGCTGTCTCGCATACAGGGTTATCATTACCACCTTTCTAAATTCCATATATATGTGTTAGTATACTGTATTGGTGTTTTTCTTTCTGGCTTACTTCACTGTGTATAATTGGCTCCAGTTTCATCCACCTCGTTAGACCTGATTCAAATGTATTGGTTTTGAAGGCTAAGTAATACTCCATGGTATATATGTATCATCTGCTAATGGACATCTAGGTTGCTTCCATGTCCTGGCTATTATAAACAGTGCTGTAATGAATATTGGGGTACACGTGTCTCTTTCAATTCTGGTTAGTATTAACAGGATATGTGCTTTAAAATTATTAATAAAGTAAAATTATTAGGTTCTTATTTAAATATAAAAGACTGTAGATATCAAAACTTTTTGAAGAAAGGAGATATTACTGAGTGCTGAAACTGTCACAGCCTTTGTGAAAGTCACAGAGCTTCAGGTAGCCCTCACCAAATAGGTAATACTACAATAAGAAATAAGAGAATAGAGGATATTTTAGGTACCATAGTATTATATGCAAAAGCACAGAGTTAACAATGTCCAAGTTTGAAGCTCCAGTACTTTGGCCACCTCATGCGAAGAGTTGACTCATTGGAAAAGATTCTGATGCTGGGAAGGATTGGGGGCAGGAGGAGAAGGGGACGACAGAGGATGAGATGGCTAGATGGCATCACTGACTCGATGGGCGTGAGTCTGAGTGAACTCCAGGAGTTGGTTATGGATGGGGAGGCCTGGCGTGCTGCGATTCACGGGGTCGCAAAGAGTCGAACACGACTGAGTGACTGAACTGAACTGAACTGAAGTTGTGTTTAGAAGTCTTTGCATAGGTTAGTTTTATCAAGAGGAAAATTTGTATAAATAAATAGCAGGAAAAAAAGGCTGGTGAGCAGTTTGAAGAATTAGGTTTAAACTTTGAATATTGATATTAATATATACATTCGGAAAACACAAATAAGGTACTAAAAACCATAGGCAATAAATTTGGAGGATTTAATCTTGATAGCAGCCCTATGACATCAGGAAAATAAACTTAGAATTTATTCTAAATCAAGGAGCTAAGTCTTCAAGTAAGAATTATTCCATTTACCATTCTGGAGTCTGTAAATGGTAGTGACTTACTCTTGAATTAGAGAAGATGAAATATGTCACCTGCTTAAAAAACAAAAAACTAATCTAAAACTAATATGTGTATATTCTTTTGAATTTAAAAGAGTCCAAATATGAAAGGCATTACACAACCCAAGTAATTTATAAACAAGTGATGAAGGAATAAGTAGAATTACAGAATTATGTAATATGAGGAAGAAAAAAGAATCAAGTTTTAAAAGTATCATGATGGAAGTATTAGTAGAGTTTGGAGACTGAAAATATGTGAAAGACTAGAAGTGAAGGAAAAGAGTCAATAATGACGTGAAGGCAATGGGGGGAATGTGATACTGTCACATTCAGACAAAAAGAAATTAAATGAGAATGCTAATTTTAATACAAGACGGAATATAAGAGTTCTTTTTTTAAAATAACAGTTTTTAACTAGGGTGATTTTAAGATGACAAAGGATTCAAGTTATTCAAAGAATTTAAATTATTCTAGCAAGTAGAAATTCTAAAAGAGATTTNCCTAAAGGAAATTAGTCCTGAATATTCATTGGAAGGACTGATGCTGAAGTTGAAGCTCCAATGCTTTGGCCACCTGATGGAAAGAACCTGACCCTGATGCTGGGAAAGATTGAAGGCAGGAGGACAAGGGGACAACAGAGGATGGGATTGTTAGATGGCATCACTGACTCGATGGGCATAAGTTTGAGCAAGCTCCGGGAGTTGGTGATGGACAGGGAAGTGTGGTGTGCTGCAGTTCATGGGGTCGCAAAGAGTAGGACACGACTGAATGATGGAACTGAACTGACCAGCACAGTAACTGTTCTGAGGCTAACCATAAAAGGCCAAATAGTGGGAGGTGGCCCAATTCCTTGAAATCCCTGTCCCTTCCCTGAAATTATTGAAATAATCCTCCACTCTTTGGCTTTTGAAATCATCCAGTCCTTAAAAACTAACCATTCTGAGGCCTGTCACTTTCTGAAATGGCCCACGTCTGTCTATGGGTTGTGTTCCTCTCTAAATAAATCTACATCTTACCTATCACTTCATATCTCACCGACTTCTTCCTGCAATGAGACATAAAGAACTTGAGCTTCGTTGGGTCCTGAGACCAGGTATGTGATCTCAGTTAAAAGACCATGGGTTCAAGTCCCCAATCTAGGTTCCTGCCAGGTTCGAGACCTGAGTTGCACAGTTTCAATTTCACCATCAAAATCTGCCTTTAAGCACAACATCACAGTCCAATTATCAACGAATCCCCCTGAACCAGGTTTAGTAACTGGGATATTAGCTTCTAAGACCATAGTTCTCAGGTGTATTTTCATTTTAATCAAGGATTCTAGAAAGGCAGACTTGGCATAGATCTATCACTGGAAGGTCAGCGTAGAGACATAGGTTCATATCCATATCCTTCTATTTGCCAGCTAGGCAATTTCCAATGTGTAAAATAGGATTATATCTACCTTAGGATATTATTGTAATAAGTAAATTATATGATATATTATGAAATTCACTAGCGTGGTGCTCAACACATTTGATTGTGTCTCAAAGTTGTCCAGGTGTGGGAGGTCCATCAAATCACCAAATCATGCATCTGCTATGATGCTGTGTGACCCTGGAAAAGTTACTTCTCTTCTAAGGGCTTTCAGTTCAGTTCAGTCGCTCAGTCGTATCTGACTCTTTGCCACCCCAGGAATCGCAGCACACCAGGCCAGCCTGTCCATCACCAACTCCTGGAGTTTACCCAGANGTGTCTCAAAGTTGTCCAGGTGTGGGAGGTCCATCAAATCACCAAATCATGCATCTGCTATGATGCTGTGTGACCCTGGAAAAGTTACTTCTCTTCTAAGGGCTTTCAGTTCAGTTCAGTCGCTCAGTCGTATCTGACTCTTTGCCACCCCAGGAATCGCAGCACACCAGGCCAGCCTGTCCATCACCAACTCCTGGAGTTTACCCAGATTCATGTCCATTGAGTCGGTGATGCCATCCAGCCATCTCATCCTCTGTCATCCCCTTCTCCTCCTGCCCCCAATCCCTCCCAGCTCAGCGTCTTTTCCAATGAGTCAACTCTTCGCATGAGGTGGCCAAAGTATTGGAGTTTTAGCCTCAGCATCAGTCCTTCCAATGAACACCCAGGACTGATCTCCTTTAGGATAGACTGATTGGATCTCCTTGCAGTCCAAGGGACTCTCACGAGTCTTCAACACCACAACACAAACAAATGAGGACATGCAAGTGTAAAGAGCCAGCCCTTCAGTCATGAAGGTAGTCAGCGTTTCAAAGCATTTATCCAAATATGACTAGCTCTGGAATACAGGCTGTGTCAGGGATCAGGAGATTGGAGTTGACAGTTAGAAATAGTGTAAGTTGGTATGTTTCCCTGTGGGAAAATGGAGCAAGGACTGAAGCAGCAATAAACTCTCAAATCCAATTGGCTAGAAAACTATTTTTTAAGTCTGCCTCTATTGTAACGTTCAATAGCCCAAGCCCCCGATGGATTGGAATATATAGTAAAAGCTCACAACCAGTTGAATTGTCATCTGTGATGTCTCACATACCCTGATAATTTTACGTCACTCAATGTATCATTCTGAGAAACAGAAAGAATGTTAGTTTGTGTGTGTAGATGTGTACATTTGTCTTATGTTTGTGTGCGTGGCCGTGTGTCTGTGTCTGCGTGTGTGTGTGTCTATCTGTTGTATCTATTTGTATTTCATGATAGACTATTCTCTGATAAATGTAGAAGTCATGTAGTTTGTCTTTAATAATATTGGAAGTACAATATATAGAAAATTGTTTTCCTAAGAAACTGCTGGAGCATATATTTCATTGACTCACTAAATTGCTTATGAGTGTTTTGACATACCTTTAATGCTCAAACTCAAGCATCCAGGAACAAGAGATACAGATGGCAGTGAGGCAGGCCCACGGAACTTACTCCAACCACTAAGGTAATTGAGATGCCATGTAAAAAACAATTGTCATTCCAATAAACCAGATATTGAAGGACCAGATCCTTCAATATCAACTGACTAGTATAATAATCCATTACTATGAGTCTTTTTTATGAGGGTGTGTATGCTGATGGGCATACATATTTTACACTTATATAATATATACAAATGTTTCTATATGTAATCAATTCATAGATCCATTTATACCTTTTGTTTTTCATTGACATATTGATGATGTACAATATTGTGTTAGTTTCAAATGTAGTACTACATAGTGTTTTGACATTTGCTTATGAAATGACCACAACCACATGTTGAGTAACTATCTTAACCCATATGAAGTTATTACACTATTAACTATATTCTTTAAATCATACATTACATCTCTGAAAATTATTTATTATTTAACTAGAGGTTTGAACCTCTTAACCCCTTCCCCTATGTTGCCCATCATCTCCATCAAGACTTTTCCTCTGGCAACCACCAATTTGTTCTCTGTGTCTACGAGTTTGTATTTTGTTTTGTTGGGATTTCTTTGTTTTTTAGATCCTATATGTAAGTGAGGTCATGGGTATTTGTCTTTCTCTGACTGAATTATTTCACTTGGCCTGATATACTCTAGATATACCCATGTGATCAAATGGCAAGATTTCATATTCTTATGTAGCATTCCATTATATATATATATAAAATATGTATATATATTTATATCATCTTCTTTATCTGTTCATCTATTAAAGCAACGTAAGATGCTTCTATATGTGGCCTATTGTAAATAATGCAATAATGAATATTTTTGTGCATCTACTCGAATTAGTGTTTTTGTTTTCTTTGGATAAATAACAAGAAGTGAAATTGTTGGGTCGTTAGTTGCTCAGTCATGTCCAACTCTTTTCGACTCCATGGACTGTAAGCCTGCCAGGCTCCTCTGTCCATGGAATTCTCCAGGCAAGAATACTGGAATGGGTAGCTATTCCCTTTTCCAAGGCATCTTCCTGACCCAGGGATTGAACCCAGGTCTAGTGCACTGCAGGCAGATTTTTTACTTCTGAGCCACTAGGTAAGCCCTATTAGTTCACATGGCAGTTCTCTTTTTAATTTTTTGATGAAACTTCTTGATGTTTTTTATAGTGGCTGACTAATCTGCAATCTTAACAGTGTACAGACATTGCCTTTTTTCCTCCACATTCTCTCTAACACCTGTTGTCTCTTGTCTTTTTGATGATAGCCATTCTGACAGGTGTGAGGTGGTATCATGCTTTTGATTTGCATGATCTTAAGGAACAGTAATGTTAAACATGTTTCCATGTGCTTATGGGCCATAATTTTGCCTTCTTTGGAAAAAAATGTCTATTCAATTCTCATTTTTTAATCAGGTTTTTTGTTTTTTTGATATTGTGATATGTGATTTCTTATATTTTGAGTATTAACTACTTATCAGATAGCTCATTTGCAAATATCATCTTTCTTTTTGTTTTGTTGATAGTTTCCTTTGGTGTGCAAAAGATTTTTAATTTGATGCAGTCCCATTCTGCTTCTGTTTCCCCTGTCTGAGGAGAGTTTTATAGTTTCAGGTCCTATTTTTGGGTTTTAAGTTTTAGGTCCTACTTTTACTTTGATCCATGTTCAGTTTGTTTTGAAAAAGTAGTGCAGTCTGATTATTTTGCATGTAGCTGTCCAGTTTTTCCAAAAGCATCTATTGAAGAGGCTGTCTTTTCCTCATTGTGTATTTTTGCAAACTTTGTCATAGATGACCATATATGTGTGGGTTTATTTCTGGGCTCTGTATGTATGTGTTAGTCACTCAGTCATGTCTGACTCTTTGCAACCCCATAGACTGGGGCCCATTAGGCTCCTCTGTCTATGGAATTCTCCAGGCAAGAATACTGGAATGAGTAGCCATTCTCTTCTCCATGGACCTTTCTGACCCAGAGATTGGACCCAGGTCTCTTTTATTGCAGATAGACTCCTGCTTCCCAGGTGGCTCTAGTGGAAAAGAACCTGCCTGCCAGTGCAGGAGATGTAAAAGATGCTGGTTTAATCCCTGGGTCAGGAATATCCCCTGGAGGAGGACATGACAACCCACTCCAGTATTCTTGCTTGGGGAATACCATAGATGGAGGAGCCTGGTGGGCTACTGTCCATAGGTTCGCAAAGAGTCAGACACAGCTGAAACAACTTAGCACACACACACTTCTGGTGTCTATTCTGATCCATTAATTTATGTGTCTACTTTGTGCCAGGATCATACTCTTCTGATGATGATAGCTTTTATTATAGTTTGAAAACAGTAAGTGTGATACCTGTACATTTTTCTTCTTTATCAAAATTTTTTTGATTATTAGGGTCTTTTGTGTTTCCACACAAATTTTATTTAATTACTTTTAAATTAATTAATTTATTTTAATTGGAGGCTAATTACAATATTGTAGTGGTTTTTGCCATACATTGATATGAATCAGCCATGAGTGTACATGCCACACAAATTATAGAATAATTTCCTCTGCTTCTGTATGTCATTGGTACTTGAATAAAGATAGCATTTTTAAATCTGTAGGTTATGCTGAGTAGTATGATCATTTTAAAAGTGTTAAAATGATTTAACACTTTCATTTAACACTTTCATTCATTGAGCATGTTATATCTTTCATTTCACTGTGTCATCTTCAGTTTCTTTCATCAGTTATATCATTTTCTGAGAATAAGAAGTTGACCTCAAAGCTTAGATTTATTTCTAGATATTATATTCTTCTTGATGCAACTGTAAGTGAGATTCTTTCTGTTTATGATAGTTCATTGTTTTTATGTAGAAACACAACAGATTTCTATAAATTAACTTTGAATTCTGCAACTTTACTGAATTCATTTATTAGTTCTAATAGTTTTTTGATTTATTAGGATTTTCTATATATGATGTCATATCATCTGCAATGAGTTTTACTATTTCCCTTCCAATAGGATTCCTTTTATTTCCTTTTCTTCTCTGATTACCTTGGCTAGAACATCCAGTACTATGTTGAAATAAAGTTTAAGAGTGGGCATTGTAGTCTTGTTGTTGATTTCAGAGAAAATGCTTTTAGTTTTTCACCATTGAGTATAATTTTGGATGTAAGTTTGTCACATAATGGCTTCTATTATACATACATGTTTTGTTGAGAGCGTTGGTTTTCTTTTTATAAAGGGATGTTGAATATCATTGAAATCTTTGCTCCAATTTGTTTATGTGGTGTATCACACTGATTTATAGATTCAAGCATACTTGAATTCCTGGGATAAATCCTACCTAATCAAGGTGTATGACCCCTTTAAACTACTGTTGAATTCAGTTAGCTAATTTTAAAAACATATTAGTTTTATTTGTTTGTTTTTGACTCCACCAAGTCTTCATTGCTGTGCGTAGGCTTTCTCTGCTTGCTGAGACAACAGGCTATTTTCTAGTTGTGGTGTGTGAACTCTGCATTGCGGTGGCTTCTCTTGTTGTGGAGCACAGGTCTAGGCCTTGTGGGCTTCAGTAGTTTCTGCACGTGGGATCAGNATTCTCTCTAACACCTGTTGTCTCTTGTCTTTTTGATGATAGCCATTCTGACAGGTGTGAGGTGGTATCTCATGCTTTTAATTTGCATGATCTTAAGGAACAGTGATGTTAAACATGTGTCCATGTGCTTGTGGGCCATAATTTTGCCTTCTTTGGAAAAAAATGTCTATTCAATTCTCATTTTTTAATCAGGTTTTTTGATTTTTTGATGTTGTGATATATGAGTTCTTTTTATATTTTGAGTATTAACTACTTATCAGATAGCTCATTTGCAAATATCATCTTTCTTTTTGTTTTGTTGATAGTTTCCTTTGTTGTGCAAAAGATTTTTAGTTTGATGCAGTCCCATTTGTTTACATCTGCTTCTATTTTCCTTGTTTGAGGAGAGTTTTATAGTTTCAGGTCCTATTTTTGGGTTTTAAATTTTAGGTCCTACTTTTACTTTGATCCATGTTGAGTTTGTTTTGAAAAAGTAGTGCAGTCTGATTATTTTGCATGTAGCTGTCCAGTTTTTCCAAAAGCATCTATTGAAGAGGCTGTCTTTTCCTCATTGTGTATTTTTGCAAACTTTGTCATAGATGACCATATATGTGTGGGTTTATTTCTGGGCTCTGTATGTATGTGTTAGTCACTCAGTCATGTCTGACTCTTTGCAACCCCATAGACTGGGGCCCATTAGGCTCCTCTGTCTATGGAATTCTCCAGGCAAGAATACTGGAATGAGTAGTCATTCCCTTCTCCATGGACCTTTCTGACCCAGAGATTGGACCCAGGTCTCTTTCATTGCAGATAGACTCCTGCTTCCCAGATGGCTCTAGTGGAAAAGAACCTGCCTGTCAGTGCAGGAGATGTAAAAGATGCTGGTTTAATCCCTGGGTCAGGAATATCCCCTGGAGGAGGACATGGCAACCTACTCCAGTATTCTTGCTTGGGGAGTACCATAGACAGAGGAGCCTGGTGGGCTACTGTCCATAGGGTCACAAAGAGTCAGACACAGCTGAAACAACTTAGCACACATACACTTCTGGGCTCTATTCTGATCCATTAATTTATGTGTCTACTTTGTGCCAGGATCATACTCTTCTGATGATGATAGCTTTTATTATAGTTTGAAAACAGTAAGTGTGATACCTGTACATTTTTCTTTATCAAAATTTTTTTGATTATTAGGGTCTTTTGTGTTTCCACACAAATTTTATTTAATTATTTTTAAATTAATTAATTTATTTTAATTGGAGGCTAATTACAATATTGTAGTGGTTTTTGCCATACATTGATATGAATCAGCCATGAGTGTACATGCCACACAAATTATAGAATAATTTCTTCTGTTTCTGTATGTCATTGGTACTTGAATAAAGATTGCATTTTTAAATCTGAAGGTTATGCTGAGTAGTATGATCATTTTAAAAGTGTTAAAATGATTTAACACTTTCATTTAACACTTTCATTCATTGAGCATGTTATATCTTTCATTTCACTGTGTCATCTTCAGTTTCTTTCATCAGTTATATCATTTTCTGAGAATAAGAATTTGACCTCAAAGCTTAGATTTATTTCTAGATATTATATTCTTCTTGATGCAATTGTAAGTGGGATTATTTCTGTTTATGATAGCTCATTGTTTTTATGTAGAAACACAACAGATTTCTATATATTAATTTGAATTCTGCAACTTTGCTGAATTCATTTATTAGTTCTAATAGTTTTTTGATTTATTAGGATTTTCTATATATGATGTCATATCATCTGCAATGACNATATTATATTCTTCTTGATGCAATTGTAAGTGGGATTATTTCTGTTTATGATAGCTCATTGTTTTTATGTAGAAACACAACAGATTTCTATATATTAATTTGAATTCTGCAACTTTGCTGAATTCATTTATTAGTTCTAATAGTTTTTTGATTTATTAGGATTTTCTATATATGATGTCATATCATCTGCAATGACAGTTTTACTATTTCCCTTCCAATAGGATTCCTTTTATTTCCTTTTCTTCTCTGATTACCTTGGCTAGAACATCCAGTACTATGTCAAAATAAAGTTTAAGAGTGGGCATTGTAGTCTTGTTGTTGATTTCAGAGGAAATGCTTTTAGTTTTTCACCATTGAGTATAATTTTGGCTGTAAGTTTGTCACATAATGGCTTCTATTATACATACATGTTTTGTTGAGAGCGTTGGTTTTCTTTTTATAAAGGGATGTTGAATATCATTGAAATCTTTGCTCCAGTTTATGTGGTGTATCACACTGATTTATAGATTCAAGCATACTTGAATCCCTGGGATAAATCCTACCTAATCAAGGTGTATGACCCTTTTAAACTACTGTTGAATTCAATTAGCTAATTTTTAAAACATATTAGTTTTATTTGTTTATTTTTGGCTCCACCAAGTCTTCATTGCTGTGCATAGGCTTTCTCTGCTTGCTGAGACAACAGGCTATTTTCTAGTTGTGGTGTGTGAACTCTGCATTGCAGTGGCTTCTCTTGTTGTGGAGCACAGGTCTAGGCCTTGTGGGCTTCAGTAGTTTCTGCACGTGGGATCAGTAGTTGAGGCTCTAGAGCCAGGTTCAGTAGTTCTGTTGTATGGGCTTAGTTGCCCCGCAGTTTGTGGGAAAGGTGATATTAGGGTGCAGTCTCAAAAATGAAAGAATGATCTCAGTTCATTTCCAATGCAAACAATTCAAAATCAGAGTAATTAAGTTCTGTGCCTCAATCACTAATGCTGAATAAGCCGAAGTTGAATGGTTCCATGAAAACCTACAAGACCTTCTAGAACTAACAGAAAAACTAACAAAAAATCCGTGTCATTTTCATCATAGGGGACTTGAATGCAAAAATAGGGAGTCAAGAGATACATGGTGTAACAGGCAAGTTTGGCCTTGGAGTGTAAAATGAAACAGGGAGAAAGCTAACAGAGTTTTGCCAAGAGAATGCACTGGTCATAGCAAATATCCTCTTCCAACAACACAAGAGACAACTCTACACAAGGACATCACTAGATGGTCATTACTGAAATCAGAATGATTATATTCTTTGCAGCTGAAGATGGAGATGCTCTTTACAGTCAGCAAAAACAAGACTTGGAATTGACTGGAGGTCATATCATGAACTCCTTATTACCAAATTCAGACTTAGATTGAAGAAAGTAGGGAAAACTACTAAGGCATTCAGGTATGACCTAAATAAAATCCTTTATGATTATACGGTGGAAGTGGCAAATAGATTCAAGAGACTAGATTTGCTAGAGTGCTTGAAGAGCTATGGATGGAGGTTTGTAACACTGTACAGGAGGCAGTGACTAAAACCATCCCTAAGAAAAAGAAATGCAAGAAAGAAAAATGGTTGTCTGAGGAGGGCATATAAATATTTTAGAAAAGAGAAGTGAAAGGCAAAGGAGAAAGGAAAAGATATATCCATCTGAATGCAGAGTTCCACAGAATAGCAAGGAGAGATAAAGCCTTCCAAAGTGAACAATGCAAAGAAATAGAGGGAAACAATAAAATGGGAAAGGCTAGAGATCTCTTCAAGAAAATTAGAGATATCAAGGAATATTTCATGCAAAGATGGGCACAACAAAGGACAGAAAAGGGAAGGACATAAGAGAAGCAGAAGAGATTAAGAAGACATGGCAAGAATACACAGAAAAACTGTACAACAAAATTGACCTGGATAACCACAGTGGTGTGGTTCTCACTCACTTACAGCCAGACATCTGGGAGTGTGAAGTCAAATGGGCCTTAGGAAGCATTACTACGAACAAAGCTAGTGGAGGTGGTGGAATTCCAGCTGAGCTACTTAAAATCCTAAAAGCGGATGCTGTTAAAGTGCTGCACTCAATATGTTAGCAAATTTGAAAAACATAGCAGTGACCACAAGAGTGGAAAAGTTCAGTTTTCTTTCCAATCCCAAAGAAAGTAAAGCCAAAGAATGTTTAAACTACCGTGCCACTGTGCTCATTGCACATGCCAGCAAAGTAATACTCAAAATCCTTCAAGCTAGGCATCAACAGTATGTGAACCCAGTACTTCCAGTTGTAGAAGTTGGATTTGGAAAAGGCAGAGGAACCAGCGATCAAATTGTCAACATTTGTCGGATCTAAAAAAAAGAGAATTTCAGAAAAACATCTATTTCTGCTTCATTGACTACACTAAAGCCTTTGACTGGGTGGATGTCAACAAAGTGTGGAAAATTTTAAACAGGCGGGAATACCAGACCACCTTACCTATCTCCTGAGAAACCTGTGTGCAAGTCAAGAAGCAACTGTTAGAACTGGACACGGAACAACAGACTGGTTCAATATTGGGAAAGAAGTATGTCAAGACTGTATATTGTCACTCTACTTATTTAACTTCTGTGCAGAGTACATCATGTGAAATGCTGGACTGGATGAATCACAAGCTGGAATCATGACTGCTGGGAGAAACATCAACAACCTCAGTATGCAGATGACACCACCCTAATGGCAGAATGTGAGAAGGAATTAAAGATCCTCTTGATGAAGGTGAAAGTGGAGAGTGAAAAGGCTGGCTTATAACTCAGCATTCAAAAAACTTAAGATCATGGCATCAGGTCCCATCACTTCATGACAAATAGATTGGGGAAAATGGAAATGATAACAGACTTTATTTTCTTGGGTTCTAAAATCACTGTGGATGGTGACTGCAGCCATGAGATTAAAAGACATTTGCTCCTTGGAAGAAAAGTTATGACAAACCCTAGACAGCATATTAAAATATAGATTCATCACTTTGATGATTAAAGTCTGTATAGTCAAAGCTACGGTTTTTCCAGTAGTCATGTATGAATGTGAGAGTTGGACCATAAAGAAGGGTGAGTGGCAAAGAATTGATGCATTTGAACTGTGGTGCTGGAGAAGACTCTTGAGAGTCCCTTGGACTGCAAGGAGATCAAGCCAGTCAAACCTAAAGAAATCAACCCTGAATATTCTTTGGAAAGACTAATGCTGAAGCCAAAGATGCAATACTTTGGCCATCTAATGTGATGAGCCAATTCATTGGAAAAGACCTTGATTCTGGGAAAGATTGAGGGCAGGAGGAGAAGTGGGGGACAGAGGATGAGATGGTTGAATGGCTAAATGGTCATGAGTTTGAGCAAAATCTTGGAGATGTGAAGGACAGGGAAGCTTGGTGTGCTGCAGTCCATGGATTGCAAAGAGTCAGATATGACTGAACAACTGAATAACAACATGGGGAAATTTCCCAGAGCAGGGATCTACCCTATGTCCTTTGCATTGCAGCATCGATTCTTAGCCTCTGGGCCAGCAGAGAAGCCCTAATTTGCTAATAATCTTTGAGAATTTTTGCATATATATTCATTAGTGATATTTATTTGTAATTTTTGTTTTACTGTGGTGTTTTTGTCTGATTTTTGCACCAGAGTTGATAAGTACAGAAGCATTCCTTCCTCTGCTATTTTAAAAAATAATTTGTGAAGGATAGTTGTTTAATCTTCTTTAAACATTTAGTAGAATTAACCTATGAAATCATCAGGTCCTCAACCTTTGTTTTTGCTTGTTTTTTTTTTTTTTTTTAACTACTGACTGAATTTCATTATAAGCAATTGATCTATTCATATTTTGTATTTCTTCCTTATTCAGTCAGAGTGTACATTTCTAGGAATTTGTCTCATCTATGTTTACTTTTCCATTTGAGGCATATAATTGCTTATCATAGTCTCTTATGATTCATTGTATTCCTATAGTGTCATTTGTAACTTCTCTAATTTTATTTGAGTCCTCTTTTTTCCTTGATGAGATCGGCAAAAATTTTATCAGTTGTATTTATATTTTCAAAGTACAAGTTATTAGTGCCAATTGATCTTTTCCACTTTTTTTTTTGTCTTGACTTACTTGTGTTCTGATCTTTATTTATTTTTTTTTGTTTTACTGATATGCAGCTTTGGTTATTTCCCTGTTTAGGTGTAAATTTAAATTGTTTATCTGAGATTTAAATTGTTTTCCCACAATAGGTTTTGTCACTATAAATTTCCCTTTTCTAACTGCTTCTGCTGTGTCTCATTGATTTTGAATTGATATGCTTACATTTCCATTTGTCTTAGGTATTTTTTGGTTTTCTGTTTGATTTCTTCAGTGACCTATTGGCACTAGCACCATATTGTTTATCATCCATGTTTTTGCAGTTTTTTTTTTTCTGAAGTAGCTTTCAAATCTCTTATTATTGTTATTATAAAAGTTGCCTTATATGATTTCAATATTCTTAAATTTATTGAAACTTTTTTGGTGGCACAGCATCTGATATAAACTGGCGAATGTCAATGGGTACTTGAATAGAACTTGTATTCTGCTGTTTTTGGATGACATATTTATTTATGTACACACATATATGCCATATATACGTATGCAATACACACATATGTCATATATGTGTGTATGTATATGTATGTGTCTATATATACACACACACATACTCTGGTATGTTTTAATGTGTGTTTAAAGGTCAGTGTTTTCTTGTTGATATTCTTTCTGGATAATTTGCTCATGGATGTAATTGGTGTGTTAAAATTCCTTATTATTACTGTGTTACTGTCAACTTTTCCATTTATATCTTTTAGTATTTTCTCTCTGTATTTAGGTGTTTGTAGGTTTGGCCCAAATATATTTGCAACAGTTACAGCTTCTTCTTGGGTTGATTCCTTTTTATTATGTAATGTGTTTCTTTGTCACTTCTTACAGTTCTCTCTTAAAGTGTATGCTGTCTTATATAAGTATGGCTACCCCAGGTTTCTTCTCATTTCAATTTGCATGAATACTTTATTCCCTCAATTTCAGTATTTGTGTGTCTTTAGATTTGAAGTGAATATTTAGTAAGAAGCAAATATATAGGTTTCTTTTTAAAAAATTATTCAGCCACTTTATTTTTCAAAATTAGAGCACTTAGTTCAATGACATTTAAAGTAATTATTGATAAGTATATACTGTTGCCTTTTGTTTATTGTTTTGGGGTTTCTTTTGCAGTTTCCTTTTGGTCCTTTCTTCTTATGCCCTCTTCCCCTTTCCTTTGGTAACTGTCTCTAGTGTTATAGTTTTTTTCCCCCTTTTTTTGTGTATATCTGTTATAGTTTTATTTTCGCTTGTGGTTTCCATGAAGTTCACACACAAGTATGTATATGTGATTATTTTTTAACTGATAATTTCTTAAGATCAAAATCATTAATGGCGCTGAAACATGTATACTATCATGTAAGAAATGAATTGTCAGTCTATGTTCGATACAGGATACAGGATGCTTGGAACTGGTGCACGGGGATGATCCAGAGAGTTGATATGGGGTGGGAGGTGGGGGCGGTTCAAGATTGGGAACTCATGTACACCTGAGATGGAAAAAAAAAAAAAAAAACAGTTCTGAATTTTAACTCTCATCACCCATTTAAAAAGTTTTTGACATTTTATCTTACATCATTTTTTTTGGTGAATCCATTAACTACTTATTATGGGTGTAGATGATTTTAATTCTTTGTCTTTAAGTATTTGTAAAGGCTTCTTGCCTACCAATGGTACTTTCACTTTTGTAGGTTTTATATTTCTACCTGTGGCCTTTTCTGCATAGAGAAATACTTTAACACTTCTTGTAAGGCCAGTAGAGTGGTGCTGAACTCTTAGCTTTTTGTTATCTATAATACTGCTTAGTTCTACTTAAAATCTGAGTGGTAGATTATTCTTGGTTGATGAGTAGAATATTCTTTATTGATAAGTAGAGTATTCTTGGTTGTAGGTATTTTCCTTTCATCATTTGGAATATATCATGGCACTCCCTTCTGATTTGCGAAGTTTCTTATTTTAAAACGTTTATTTATTTATTGACTGCTCTGGGTCTTCGTTGCTACTCATGGACTTTCTCTAGTTGCAGTGCATAGGCTTCTCATTGCAGTGACTTCTCTAGTTCAGAGCATGGGCTCTAGGGAGCATGGACCTCAGTAGTTGCAACATGTGGGCTCAGGAGTTGTGGCTTATGAGCTCTAGGGCATGGGCTCAGTAGTCGTGATGCATGTGTTTGCCCTGTGGAAGTTGGAATCTTCCTGGGTCAGGGGCTGAACCTGTGTCCCCTGCATTGGCAGGCAGATTTTTTACCACTGGATCACTAGGGAAATCCTGCGTTTGCAGAGTTTCTGGTGAAAAGTTAGTTTATTGTTTTATGGGAGTCCCTTGTATATAATTGCTTGCTTTTATCTAGCTTCTTTTAAAATTTCTCTTTAGCCTTTACAATTAAACTTTGTCTATCATATACTATGTTGCCTAATTTACAGAACTAGAACAGAAAGTTTTAGAATTTGTTTGGAAACACAAAAGACCCTGAATGGCCAAAGTAATCTTGAGAAAGAAAATGGAGCTGGTGGAATCAGAGTCCCTGACTTCAGACTACACTACAAAACTACAGTCATCAAGTCATTATGATACTGGCACAAAAACAGAAATTTAAACCATAGACTAGGATCAAAAGCCCAGAGATATATCTACATACATATGGTCACCTATGCTATGGCAAAGGAAGCAAGACTATACAATGGAGGGCAGACAGCCTCTTCAATAAGTGGTTCTGGAAAAGTTGGATAGCTACATGTAAAAGAATGAAACCAAAACACTCCCTAACACCATACACAAAGATAAAGTGGATTAAAGATCTAAATGTAAGGCCAGACACTATAAGACTCTTAGAGGAAAATGTTGGCAGAGAAATCTTTGACATGAATCGCAGCAGGATCTTTTTTTGACCCACCTCTTGGAGTAATGAAAATAAAAACAAAATAAACAAATGGGACATAATTAAAAGCGTTTGCAGAGCAAAGGAAACCATAAACAAGATGAAAAGACTATGCTCAGAATGGGAGAAAATTTTTGCCAAGGAAGCAATCAACAAGAGATCTCCAAAATATAGAAACAACTCATGCAGTTCAATATCAAAAATACAAATAATCCATTCAAAAATGGGAAAAAGACCTAAATAGACATTTCTCCAAAGAAATCAGAGGAGTTTCTTTTAATTTATTTTTTCATTGAAGGATAATTGCTTTACAGATTTTCATTGTTTTCCGTCAAACCTCAACATGAATCAGTCATAGATACACATATTTCCCCTCCCTTTTTAACCTCCCTCCCATCTCCTTCCCCACCCCACCTCTCTAGGTTGATACAGAGCCCCTGTTTGAGTTTCCTGAGCCTTACAGAGGAATTTCTGATTTCTCCAATGAAGACATAGAGATGGCCAACAAACACATAAAAGATGCTCAACTTCATCAATTATTAGAGAAATGCAAATCAAAATTACATTGAGGTATCATCTCACACCCATCAGAATGGCCATAATTAAAAAACAATAACAATAAATGCCAGAGATGGTGTTGAGAAAAAGGAATTCTCTTGTACTGCTGGTGTGAAAGTAAGTTGATACAGACACTATGGAGTACACTATGGAGGTTCCTTAAAAAATGAAAATTAGAACTACCATATAACCCAACAATCCAACTCCTGTGCACATGCCCAGAGAAAAGCATAATTCAAAAAGACATATGTACTCCTATATTCATTGCAGTACTCTTTACAGTAGCCAGGACATGAAAGCAATCTAAATGTCTGACAACAGAGGAATGGATAAAGAAGATACAGTACATATATATTAATACAATGGAATATTACTCAGCCATAAAAACAGATCTGTGTTATTTGTAGACATGTGGATGAGCCTAGAGACTGTCATACTGAGTGAACTGAATCAGAAGAGAAAACAAATATTGTATATAAACATATATATGGGCCGAAATGGGTGATTTTAACTCAGATGACCATTATATCTACTACGGTGAACAGGAATCACATAGAAGAAATGGAGTAGCCATCATGGTCAACAAAAGAGTCTGAAATGAAGTACTTGGATGCAATCTCAAAAATGACAGAATGATCTCTGTTCGTTTCCAAGGCAAGCCATTCAATATCACGGCAATCCAAGTCTATGCCCCGACCAGTAATGCTGAAGAAGTGGAAATTGAATGGTTCCATGAAGACTTACAAGATCTTCTAGAAGTAACATCCCCAAAAGATGTCCTTTTCATTATAGGGGACTGGAATGCAAAAGTAGGAAGTCAAGAAACACCTGGAATAACAGGCGAATTTGGTCTCTGAGTACAGAATGAAGCAGGGCAAAGGCTTATAGAGTTCTGCCAAGAGAATGCACTGGTCATAGCAAACACCCTCTTCCAAAAACACAAGAGGGACTCTACACATGAACATCACCAGATGGCCAACACCGAAATCAGATTGATTATATCCTTTGCAGCCAACGATGGAGAAGCTCTATACAGTCAGCAAAAACAAGACCAGGAGCTGACTGTGGCTCAGATCATGAACTCCTTATTGCCAAATTCAGACTTAAATTGAAGAAAGTAGGGAAAACCACTAGACCATTCAGGTATGACCTAAATCAAATCCCTTATGATTATAAAGTGGAAGTGAGAAATAGACTTAAGGGACTTGATCTGATAGAGTCCCTGATGAACTATGGATGGAGGTTTGTGACATTGTACAGGAGACAGGGATCAAGACCATCCCCAAGAAAAAGAAATGCAAAAAAAGGCAAAATGTCTGTCTGAGGAGGCCTTACAAATAGCTGCGAAGAGAAGAGAAGTGAAAAGCAAAGGCGAAAAGGAAAGATATACTCATTTGAATGCAGAGTTCCAAAGAATAGCAAGAAGAGATAAAGCCTTCCTCAGCGATCAATGCAAAGAAATAGAGGCAAACAGCAGAATGGGAAAGACTAGAGATCTCTTCAAGAAAATTAGAGATACCAAAGGATCATTTCATGCAAAGATGGGTCCAACTCACCTAGAGCCAGACATCCTGGAATGTGAAGTCAGGTGGGCCTTAGAAAGCATCATTATGAACAAAGCTAGTAGAGGTGATGGATTCCAGTTGAGCTATTTAAAATCCTGAAAGATGATGCTGTGAAAGTGCTACACTCAATATGTCAGCAAATTTGGAAAACTCAGCAGTGGCCACAGGACTGGAAAAAGTCAATTTTCAATCCAATCCCAAACAAAGGTAATGCCAAAGAATGCTCAAACTACCGCACAATTGCACTCATCTCACATGCTAGTAAAGTAATGCTCAAAATTCTCCAAGCCAGGCTTCAGCAATATGTGAACCATGAACTTCCAGATGTTCAAGCTGGATTTAGAAAAGGCAGAGAAACCAGAGGTCAAATTGCCATCATCCGCTGCTTCATCAAAAAAGCAAGAGAGTTCCAGAAAAACATCTATTTCTGCTTTATTGACTATGCCAAAGCCTTTGATTGTGTGGATCACAATAAACTGTGGAAAATTCTGAAAGAGATGGGAATACCAGACCACATGACCTGCCTCTTGAGAAACCTATAGGCAGGTCAGGAAGGAACAGTTAGAAGTGGATATGGAACAACAGACTGGTTCCAAATAGGAAAAGGAGTACATCAAGGCAGTATATTGTCACCCTGCTTATTTAACTTATATGCAGAGTACATCATGAGAAACCCTGGGCTGGAGGAAGCAGAAGCTGGAATCAAGATTGCTGGGAGAAATATCAATAGCCTCAGATATGTAGATGACACCACCCTTATCGCAGAAAGTGAATAGGAACTAAAGAGCCTCTTGATGAAAGTGAAGGAGGAGAATGAAAAAATTGGCTTAAAGCTCAACATTCAGAAAACGAAGATCATGGCATCCGGTCCCATCACTTCATGGCAAATAGATGCGGAAACAGTGGAAACAGTGGAAACTTTGCTTTTCTGGGCTCCAAAATCACTGCAGATGATGATTGCAGCCTTGAAATTAAAAGACGCTTGCTGCTTGGAAGGAAAGTTATGATCAATCTAGACAGCATATGAAAAAGCAGATACATTACTTTGCCAACAAAGGTCTGTCTAGTCAAGGCTATGGTTTTTCCATTAGCCATATATGGATGTGAGAGTTGGACTATAAAGAAAGCTGAGCACCGAAAAACTGATGCTTTTGAACTGTGGTGTTGGAGAAGACTCTTGAGAGTCCCTTGGACTGCAAGGAGATCCAACCAGTCCACCCTAAAGGAGATCAGTCATGGGTGTTCATTGGAGGGACTCATGTTGAAGCTGAAACTCCAATATTTTGGCCACCTGATGCAGAGAGCTGACTCATTGAAAAAGACCCTGATGCTGGGAAAGATTGAGGGCCAGAGGAGAAGGGGATGACAGAGGATGAGATGGTTGGATGGCATCACTGACACAATGGACGTGAGTTTGGGTGGGCTCCGGGAGTTGGTGATGGACAGGGAGTCCTGGCATGCTGTAGTTCATGGGGTTGCAAAGAGTTGGACATGACTAAGTGACTGAAGTGACACCCTGATTAGGTAATCAGGTGACAAGTGACAGGATAATGACAATTGTAAAGAAAGAAGCAGAGAACATATTTGATGCAATAATAGCTGAAAACTTCCCTAATCAGGATAAGGAAACAGTCAAGTTAAAGAAGCACAGAGATATCTGAAACAAAATGAAATTAAAAAGTTCCATAAGAAGGCAAGTATATTATTTTGTTTTTAGTGTTTTTTTCATTAAAATTTTATTTTAATTTTGATTAATTTTTATTAGTGTGTAGTTACCTTACATTTTGTTTCTACTGTAGAGCAAACTGAATCAGCTATTTATATGCATGTGTCTTTTTCAGATTTTCTTCACATTTATGTCATCACAGAACACTGAACTGTATAGTTCCCTGTACTATACAGTAAGTTCTCATTGGTTATCTATTTTATACATAGTCAATAGTGTATATATATGCCAATCTCAACCTCCCAATTTATCCCAGCTTCTCTTACCCTCTTGCTGTCCGTACATTTGTTCTCTACATCTGTGTCTCTATTTCTGTTTTGCAGATAAAACCATCTATACCACTTTTCTAGATTCCACATATATGTCAGTTCAGTCTGTCGGTTGTGTCTGACTCTTTGCGACCCCATGAACTGCAGCATGCCAGGACTCCCTGTCCACCACCAACTCTTGAAGTCCACCCAAACCCATGTCCATTGTGTCGGTGATGCCATCCTACCATCTCATCCTCTGTCATCTCCTTCTCCTCCCGCCTTCCGTCATTCCCAGCATCAGGTTACTTTTCCACTGAGTTGGCTCTTCGTATCAGATGGCCAAAGTATTGGAGCTTCCGCCTCAGCATCAGTACTTCCAATGAATATTCAGGGTTGATTTCCTTTAGGATTGACTGGTTTGATCTCCTTGCAGTCCAAGAAACTGTCAAGAGTCTTCGCCAGCATGACAATTCGAAAGCATCAATTGTGATATCTACTCAATCCTAAATTTTCTGCACTTAAAACAGACTGCATAGTCTCAATAAATATAGTAACTTTGCATTTTTTCCTTTTTGAGGTTGAGGTCATCCTTACTTCGGTAAGCAATAAATTCAGCTTTCTCTTAACAATGAATTGCTTTGGTGATTTTTAAAAAGTGAGTGCTTGATGGATTACATGAGATCCTATTCTGGATAATTATATTATTAAAGAGTTCAGGAACCCATTACTTTGTCTTTCTTGGAGTGACCTAGATTCTTGGAAAGTTATCCTTTCATTTGCATTTAATAGTCTGGGATTTTCTGCTGAATCCATTTCGGTAAATGAGTGTCTGACTTTCTTGCTTATGTTTCAAGTCTAATAATTATATAGCCATGTGTTAGATTTTTATCCCCTCAAGCTATTGTGATTGATTACAGATGGACACAAATACCAGCTTCTCACATGTCATAATTGGTTTGTTTGTGAAAATAGAAACAAATGAATCCTGAGCCAGCTTTCTAGTCAAGTGTGTGTAAAGAGATCAGAGACTACAAGAAGGTCTCTATTTCCTGTTTAAATGTTTAAACATCATCCACCCCTCCCCTTGGCCGTAGGAGTAAACTATGCCTGTCACAAGTAGATTTTAATTCCCTAATGTTAAGGATTGTTTTGCTATAAAAGGTACATAGCAATATCAACTTCTGTCATATACAAATTGATGTGAATCAGTTTGTTAGTGATTTGCCATGTGGCAGGAACAGTAGACGAGACATGGAGAAAGAGAGCTAGAATAAATAGGAGGAAGAAGAATCTGAAGCCTCAGAGCTGAGGATAGTGGAAGTATTCTCACTATTGGAGATGGGAAAGACTGATGCAGTTTTGCATATACTAGCACCATCACAATTTTGTCAAGACTACTGTGTAAACTTTTTGACATCCTCCATGTTTTGTCCATTTATGGTAAATTTGATTTTGGGAAATAATAAAACATTACTATGTCAGAGTTAAATGAAGGACTCCAATAGGTGATGTAATTTTGCATCCAGAAGTGAGGATGGAGAGTATTAATCAGATTATTTTTAATTGTTGTTGTTCTTCCTATTTATTGCCTCTTAACTGCTTTGAAGGAAACTACCACATAAATGTGAGCCTCCAAAGATGACTGGTATAAAAGATACACTTAAGGATATAAAGTGCTTTTCACTTGTTTCAAATTAGTTTAAATTCTGCAAGTCAATTCCATACAAATAGGAAATTTATTCAGGTGAAGCTTTTCTTTAAAAAAAAATTTATTCTTATCTAATAGAAGGATCTCCTGATAGATGGATTCATATTTTTATTTAGGAAATCATATTCTCTCAATGATATTGTTATTAATGCTTATATCAGATTTCTAGAGATTTCCCTTGTGGTCCAGTGGTTAAGACTTTGGCTTCCAATGAAGGACATGTGGGTTTGATCCCTGGTCAGGAGTATAAGACACCACATAGCTCAAGGCCAAAAAATGTAAACAGAAGCAGTATTTTAACTAATTCAATGAAGACTTTAAAAATGGTCTATATAAAAAATTATTATTTATTTTTATATATGGTTTGGGGACATTATCTGGGATTAGTTGTCTTCTTGTTAGACTATGTGTGTGCTGAGTGGCTTCAGTTGTGTTTGACTCTTTGCTACCCTGTCGATTGTAGCCCACGAGACTTCTCTGTTCATGGAATTCTCCAGGCAAGAATACTGGATGGGTTGCCATGCCCATCTCCAGGGGATCTTCCTGACCAAGAGTTTGAACCCGTGTCTCTTATGTTTCCTGCGTTGGCAAGCAGGTTCTTTACCACCAGTGCCACCAATACTTCTCCACAAGAGTTTTCACAGAAAAGTCAGTTTATTTGAAGCCTATAAAGCCTGAGATTTTTCACAAATGAGGTCTTGTATAAGGCTTTGAAGAACTTAAAATACTTTTACTAAACCTTCAAATTTAAATAAAAGTTTAGCTGGATAAATATAATCTTCTGCATATAAGTTACTGTTTTTCTCTTAACATTTTGATATGTTACTCTATCTTATTTTTGTTTTTTGTGTTGTTAAAAGACTATCATCAAAATGACACCTGTTCCTTATAGATTATTTACTCATTTATTCCAGAAACTTAAAATTCTCTGTTTATATTTGATACTATTAAATTTCAGTCTAGTAGTTAATGTTTTTTCTTATAGCTCCTGTTTGATAATGTTGAACACTTTTAGTCTAGACTTAATCTTTAATTCTTAAAAATTATTGGTAATATTTTCTCAAATAATTTCCCCTGCATCAAATGGATGTTTCTCTTTTTGTGAAATATATTTTGTAATCACTGATATTCCCATTTCTGTCACCTATATCTTTTTTCTTTATTTTAAAATTTTATGCCTTCTTTATATCTTAAAGTTTGTTTTGATCTGGTGTTTGTTTATTATTTTATTCTCTAGCTTTATATAGTCTTCTACTCAAACTGAATTATTTTCACACACATTTTTTATGCCAAATGGTGCCTTGAATTCATTAAGAACATTTGTCATGCTAGCTCAATATGGTTACTTATTCTTCATTTGGAAGAATGGTCAGTTTTCATTCCAATCCTAAAGTAAGGCAATGCCAAAGAATGTTCAAACTATCACACAATTTCACACACTAGCAAAGTAATGGCCAAAATTCTCCAAGC
Organism: Neotragus moschatus; assembly: GCA_006410615.1. Classification (NCBI taxonomy): domain Eukaryota; kingdom Metazoa; phylum Chordata; class Mammalia; order Artiodactyla; family Bovidae; genus Neotragus; species Neotragus moschatus. The sequence continues at coordinate 994,914 of SJYA01002878.1, forward strand.
CAGGCTTCAACAGTACCAGAACCATGAACTTCTAGATGTACAAGCTGTATTTAGAAAGGGCAGAGGAACCAGAGATCAAATTGCCAACATCCGTTGGATCATTGAAAAATGAGAGAGTTCCAGAAAAACATTTACTTCTGTTTTATTGACTATGCCAAAGCCTTTGACTGTGTGGATTATAACAAACTGTGGAAAATTCTTAAAGAGATGGGAATACCAGACCACCTTACCTGCCTCCTGGGAAATCTGTATGCAGGTCAAGAAGCAACCGTTAGAAGTGGACATGGAACAACAGACNCCATAAGGGTGGTGTCATCTGCATAACTGAGGTTATTGATATTTCTCCCAGCAATCTTGATTCCAGCTGGTGTCTCTTCCAGTCCAGCATTTCTCATGATGTATTTCATTGTCCAACTCTTTGTAAACCTATGGACCTTAGTCCACTGAGCTCCTCTGTCCATGGGATTCTCCAAGCAAGAATACTGGAGTGGAATGCCATGCCCTCCTCTAGGGGATCTTCCTGACCAGGGGTCAAACCTGGGTCTCCTGCATTGCGGCAAGAGTCCTTACCACTGAGCCACCAGGGAAGCCCCAGAGGCAAACTGGGTCCCTTCAATTTTCTTTGTTTCAATTATCATTTAATTGTCACTTTGATATTTTCTTACACTGACAGTTATAAGGACGTATAAATCAAGGGGCCAACAGCACATCTAGAAGGTATTTATAATTCAGCGAGAGGGTCTTCTCCAAAAGAGACGTTTTTCTGTGGCATGGCTGCAACCAGACTCAACACTTTTCATGGCTGTTGGCTCCATCCCCATTGTGCCAAATTCACAGATTCATCAGCATCTTATTTTGTTCATTGAATTGCAAATTCAATTCGCAGACACAGACATATTTTCCTTTTAGAAAAAACCTCTTAAGACAGTTACATGAGCTTCCATTGTAGCTCAGTTGGTAAAGAATATGCCTGCAATGCAAGAGACCCAGGTTAAATTCCTAGGTCTAGAAGATCCCCTGGAGAAGGAAAATGGCAACCCACTCCAGTATTCTCGCCTAGAGAATCCCATGGACAGAAGGAGCCTGGAAGGCTCCTTGCTACCATGGGGTAGCAAGGGTAGGTCACAACTTAGCAACTAAACCAAGCCAGTTACATGGATGTTAGAAACACACACACGTGTATTAAGTGCAAATTTGATGGAAGGTAAAATTGTTTTATGGTTGGATAGTATCACAGACTCAATGGAGATGAGTTTGAGCAAACTCCAGGAGAATAGTGAACAGGGAAGCCTGGCGTGTTGCTGTCCATGGGGTCCCAAAGAATTGGACATGACTTAGCAACTGAACAACAACAATATTTCCAAATATAGGATGAATCTAGCTTAATTTCTTCTACAGAACCAAAAAATAGCTTTAAAGACCATCTTGCGTTCTTTGGTCATATAGTTGATGTTCACTTAAAACTGAAATTCTCATTTACTTTAATTAATATAATCATTCTCACCCCATAGGTCTGCCCTAAAATGTGACCTATTCAGACTGGTTTTCCTTGGCCATCCTGGCACATTTCAACAGTCTCATTTCTCTGACCACCAGAGACCACCTAATGCTCAGCATATGAGATACTCTAAAAACTGAGAGATTAACAGCATTTCTATCATGAACTCAAGGAAAAAAAGAATATATTTCAATACAAATTAACTGGAAAGGAATTGAGCATCCCCTGATATTGAAACTTCTTAATGACAATACATACATCAAAGATGCAAAAAGTTACATCTTTAGTAAAGAGAAATCTATTCACGTAAAAGACACTGGCACAGAACTTTTCCCCCAACAGCCTGCCAACTTTAAATAGGTTTGCTGGCTCTACTTGTTAAGACAGAATATGTTTACTATTTGGGGATATGCTTAGAATAAACCCCCTAGAACAATGAACAGTGATGAGCCTGGAACAACGATGTTTACTGGTGTGTGTATGTTGTGTGGCTCAGTTTCTATCTTCGTTTACAAGCTGTGTGACCATTAGCAGATTACTTAAATGATCTGAGTCTCCGCTCATATTCTGCATAGTAGGAATACTGCCATTTTGTGCATTTAAACAGAATTATATGCTGAGCACTATTGCTGTGTAGTGTCCACAGCAAGCTTTCGGAAATGGTAGCTCTGATTTTTTATTTAGCCAAGAACCTTGGGAATCCTTGATGATAGTACAAGTGCTCCTGCCAGCTTTCATAAGAGAGTTCCTTATTTGTTTGAAACCCTGTTTCACCTAAACCCCGGGCACATGATGTCCTGCGGACTACAAAGGCAATCTAGAAAAGCAGACACAGAGGGAGGCGTGGTGGAGGAGTTGGGGGCGGGTGGGGGGCGGTTCTCCGGAGTCTGTAATTATGGAGTGGTCTTTGCCCACGAGCCCACAGGGAGTGTCTCCGGAGTGACTAGAGCCCAGTTTGCAGCCACTGCTTTCCTCCCCCAAGAAGGCATAAAACTGCGGATTTAGCACAGAACCACGTGACAGCTCAGTTACTGCCGCCCGCCGCCTGGGAGGGCCTGTGCGCAACAGAATGAGCCAGAAAAAAGCCTCCTTGGCTCCATTTCAGGGGGGGCTGGAGGGGGGAACAGAGGGCGCTGACTGGCAGCCTTCTGCTGGAGAAGACTCAACCCAGAACACTGTACCCAGAGGATCCATTCCAGCATGTGCCATGCGGCAGAATACTTCCGTGTCGCTTGGTAAATAGAAAAAACCAAGAGAGCCACTCGCTAAAAATAGACACACACACACCCCCTCAGGAACAGGTCATTATTTCTTAATTCTTGACAAACAATGTCATGTCAGAGGCAGTTCATTTTAAAAATACCAGTTGTGTTTTTCAATAGAGCTCATTCTTTATAATACATGAGATGTTTTTTAAGCTGTTGTGTGAAAATAGACCATTTTGGTAAAGATGGCCCATGATATTTGACTGTAAAAATACAGTTGAAATTTAATGTTTTTAACGGTTCCATAGTTGTCTATGTAGAACGTTAGTTCCACTTGAAAGAGTCAACATAAAATGAATGGTTTTATCAAAGGTACGCAACAGAATAGAACCTTTATTATTCTGATTCTGGAAATCTTAAGGTTTAAGAATATTTAAGATAAGAGCTCATCTTCAGCTAAATCAACAAAACAAGAGCAAGACATGAACCACCAAAAATGAATGCACAAAGAATGCATTTCCCCAACTCTACACTGACTTTGTGAAGGCTAAGCAACCTTATTGCAACTGTCTCTAGAAAATATTTTCATATTAAATAAATCATAATGAAATTTTTAAAAACAGTAATATATGTATTATGTGCTTATTTTAAAGCATAGAAAACAGACATTCCAAAAGAAACTATTAAGTAACTTATGATTCAAATATGTATAATTCAAAATACTTCATTTCAGAATTTTGATGAACATCCTTCCAATAGTTTGTATTTATATACAGATTTTTCTTTAAAAAAGAGAATAGTAATAGTCTCACGATTAAGAATCCTGTTTATTACACATAATAATATAAAAAAATATCCCCCTATTGTTAACCTGAAAAGTCTTTAATCAGTTCAGTTCAGGTCAGTCTCTCAGTTGTGTCTGATTCTTTGAGACCCCATGGACTACAGCTCGCCAGGCCTCCCTGTCCATCACCAACTCCCAGAGTTTACTCAAACCCATGTCCATCCAGTTGGTGCTGCCATCCAGTCATCTCATCCTCTGTTGTCTCCTTCTCCTCCAGCCTTCAATCTTTCCAGCATCACAGTCTTTTCTAATGAGTAAGTTCTTTGCATTAGATGGTCAAAGTATTGGACCTTCAGCTTCAGCATCAATCCTTCCAATGAATATTCAGGACTGATTTCCTTTAGGATGGACTGGTTGGATTTCCTTGCAGTCCAAGGGACTTTTAAGAGTCTTCTCCAACACCATACTTCAGAAGCATCAATTCTTTGGTGCTCAGCCTTCTTTATGGTCCAGCTCTTACATCCATACATGACTACTGGAAAAAACATAGCTTTGACTAGACGGACCTTTGTCGGTAATGCCTCTGCTTTTTGATATACTGTCTAGGTTGGTCATAGCATTTCTTTTTTCCCAAGGAGAAAACATGTTTTAATTTCATGGCTGCGGTCACCATCTGCAGTGATTTCGGAGCCCAAGAAAATAGTTTGTCACTGTTTCCATTGTTCCCCATCTATTTGCCATGAAGTCATGGACTGGATGTCATGATCTTCATTTCCTGAAAGCTGAGTTTTAAGCCGGGTTTTTCACTCCCCCTTCATCAAGAGGCTCTTTAGTTCTTTTTCCCTTTCTGCCATAAGGGTGGTGTCATCTGAGTATCTGAGGTTACTGATATTTCTCCTGGCCATCTTGATTCCAGCTTGTGCTTCATCCAGCCCAGCATTTCACATGATATACTCTGCATATAAATTAAATAAGCAGGGTGACAATATACAGCCTTGATGTACTCCTTTCATGATTTTGAGCCAGTCCACTGTCCCATGTCCAGTTCTAACTGTTGCTTCTTGACCTGCATGCAGGTTTCTCAGGAGGCAGGTAAGGTGGTCTGGTGCTTCCATCTCTTAAAGAATTTTCTAGTTTGTTGTGATCCACATATTCAAAGGCTTTGGCATAGTCAATGAAGCAGAAGTAGATGTTTTTCTGGAATTCTCCTGCTTTATCTATTTTCCAGTGGATGTTGGCAATTTGACTTTGCTTCCTTTGCCTTTTCTAACTCCAAGTTGAACATCTGGAAGTTCTCAGTTCATGTACTGTTGAAGTCTAATTTGGAGAATTTTGAGCATTACTTTGCTAGTGTGTGAGATGAGTGCAATTGTGTGGCAGTTTGAACATTCTTTGGCATTGCCTTTCTTTGGGATTGGAATGAAAATTGATCTTTTCCATTCTTGTGGCCACTGCTGAGTTTTCTAAATTTCCAGGCATATTGAGTACAGCACTTTGTCAGCATCATCTTTCAGGATTTGGAACAGCTCAAGTGGAATTCCATCACCTGCACTAGCGTTGTTCGTAGTGATGCTTCCTAAGGCCCACTTGACTTCACAGTCCATACTGTCTGGCTCTGGTGAGTGATCACACCGTTGTTGTTATCTGGGTCATTAAGATATTTTTTGTATAATTCTTCTGTGTATTCTCGTCACCTGTTCTTCATATCTTCTGCTTCTGTTAGGTCCATATCATTTCTGTCCTTTATTGGGCCCTTCTTTGCATGAGATGTTCCCTTGGTATCTCTGATTTTCTTGAAAAGATCGCTAGTCTTTCCCATTCTGTTGCTTTCCTCTATTGCTTTGCACTGATCGCTGAGGAAGGCTTCTTTAGCTCTCCTTGCTCTTCTGGAACTCTGCATTCAGATGAATATATAGTTCATTTTCTCTTTTGCCTTTCAAGTCTCTTCTTTTGTCAGCTATTTGAAAGGTCTCGAGACAACCATTTTGCCTTTTTGCATTTCTTCTTCTTGGGTGGGGATGATTTTGATCACCATCTCCTGTACAATGTTAAAAACTTCCGTCCATAGTTCTTCAGGCACTCTGTCTATCAGATCTAACTTCTGGAATCTGTTACTTTCACTGTGTAATCAAAAGGGATTTGATTTAGGTCACACCTGAATGGTCTAGTGGCTCTCCCTAGTTTCTTCAGTTCAAGTCTGCATTTTGCAATAAGGAGCTCCTGGTCTTGTTTTTACCGACCGTATAGAGCTTCTGTATCTTTGGCTGCAAAGAATATAATTAGTCTGATTTCGGCATTGATCATCTGGTGATGTCCATGTGTAGAGTCATCTCATCCCTCCCTCTTGTGTTGTTGGAAGAGCCTGTTTGTGAAGAACCAGTGTGTTCTCTTGGCAAAACTCTGTTAGCCTTTGTCCTGCTTAATTTTGTTCTCCAAGGATAAACTTGCCTGTTACTCTAGGTATCTTTTGAATTCTTGCTTTTTCATTCCAGTCCCCTGGAATGAAAAGGACATATTTTTTTTGTGTTAGTTCCAGAAGGTCTTGTAGGTCTTCATACAACGATTCAACTTCAGCTTCTTCAGCATTAGTGGTTGGGGTATAGACTTGGATTACTGTGATACTGAATGGTTTGCCTTGGAAATGAACAGAGGTCACTCTGTCATTTTTGAGATTGCATCCAAGTACTGCATTCTGGACTCTTTTTTTTTTGACTATTAAGGCTGCTCCACTTCTTCTAAGGGATTCTTGCCCAAGTAGTAGATATAACGCTCATCTGAATTAAATTCACCCACTCCAGTCCATTTTGGTTCACTGATTTGAAATGTCGATGCTCACTCTTGCCATTGCCTGTTTGACCACTTCTAATTTACCTTGATTCATGGACCTAACATTCTAGGTTTCTATGCAACAGTGTTCTTTATAGCATTGGACTTTACTTCCATCACCAGTCACATCCACAACTGGGCACCGTTTTCGCTTTGGTTCAATCTCTTCATTCTTTCTGGAGCTATTTCTCCACTCTTCTCCAGTAGCATCTGAGCACCTACTGAGCTGGGGAGTTCATCTCTCAGTGTCCTATCTTTTTACCTTTTCATACTGTTCATGGGGTTCTCAAGGCAAGAATACTGAAGTGGTTTGCCATTCCCTTCTCCAGTGGACCACGTTTTGTCAAATCTCTCCACCATGACCTGTCCATCTTGGGTGGCCCCACACGACATGGCTTATAGTTTCAATGAGTTAGATAGACAAGGCTGTGATCCATGTCGCAGAAGGCAATGGCACTCCACTCCAGTACTCTTGCCTGGAAAATCCCATGGAAGGAGGAGCCTGGTGGCTTGCAGTCCATGGGGTTGCTAAGAGTCGGACACGGCTGAGCAACTTCACTTTGACTTTTCATGTTCATGCATTGGAGAAGGAAATGGCAACCCACTCCAGTGTTCTTGCCTGGAGAATCCCAGGGACAGGGGACTCCTGCCCTTTATGGGGTTACACAGAGTCAGACATGACTGAAGTGACTTAGCAGCAGCAGTGATCCATGTAATCAGTTTGGTTAGTTTTCTGTGACTATGGTTTTTATTCTATCTGTCCTCTGATGGATAAGAGGCTTGTGGAAGCTTCCCCATGGCAGGACGGGCCATGGGGGAATCAGAGTCTTTTTCTGATGGGCAGGGCCATACTCAGTAAATCTTTAATCCAATCTTCTATTGTTGGGTAGGGCTGTGCTCTCTTCCTGTCATTTGGCCTGTGGCCGATGTATGGTAGGGGTAAGGGCCACCTCTTTCAAAAGGACTTCTCGCATCATGCTGTGGCTACTAGGACTGTTGTACTTGGTGCCCTTGACTCTGTGGCAGGCCACTGTTGACCCACGCCTCCACTGGAGACTTCTGGACACTCACAGGTGAGTCTGGCTCAGTAACCTGTCCCTCACTGTCAGATATTTCAGTCTTTCCACTTTTTGCCATGATAAACTATTCTGTGATAAAAATTCTTGGAAGCTAAAGTTTTACACACATCCATTGGTATTTCTTTGGGATACAGGATGACAAGCATCACTGGTAGATCAAAGGACATTCTACTGTGAAGGTCATTGCTATATTTTAAGACTGCCCTACAAAGAAGGGATCCAATTTAAAGGTCACAGGTCCATCTGCATAGGCATTTTACATTTATCTGAAATCCTTGCCACTTTGCAAATGCTTTAATTTAAACATTGTGAATATATTCACATCTGTTGGCTGCATGTGTGAGAGAGAAAGAATTGCTTCATATACATAGCTTGTGTGTCCCTTCCCCAGGCCTATTACTGTTTTCTTAATTTATTTTAAAACATTCCTTTATCCATTAAGGAAGTCAACTCTGTACTGCAGATACTGAAAATGTTTTCCCCATTTTTTAATATGATTTATATTATTACTTAGAATAACTTTCATGCAAAGAAATTAAAAACTCATGTAGCAAAGCAGGAAAGCCTTTCCCTCTGATGTTGCTCTTTTTAAACCCAAACATCCTTTTCCCCTGCAACACAGAAAAGGGGTGATTATTTGTCATTATTCTAAGAACAACTCTCATGACCCTCACCTTGACCTACCCTCTCTGGAAAACATACTCAATAACTTCTTGTACCTTATGTGAATATGATTTTGCATGTTTTTACATGCCTTTATCACATGGTTCATAATGTGAATTTTAAAGAAACCAAGCTTCAAATTTCTTCGAATAATGACCGATTACTATCAAATCTAAACATACTACTTGGCTCAGGCTACCGTAACTATGACTACACACTGGGTGATGCACACAGCAAAAATTAGTTTTCTCACAGCTCTAGAGGCTAGAGTCTAAGATCAAGGTGTGAGCAGGGTTGGTTTCTCCGGAGACCCCTCTCCTCTACTTGTAGGTGGACTTCTGAAGTCTTCACATCTTTTCCTCCCTCTGGTGGTCTGTGCCTTAATAGCCTCTTATAAGGATGCCAGTTGTACTGGACTAGTCCCCACCTTAATGACCTCATTTAACCTTAGAAACCTCTTTAAAAACTCTATCAAAAAACATTCAAAAGACAAAGATCATGGCATCTGGTCCCATCACTTCATGGCAAGTATATGGGAAACAATAGAAACAGTGAGAGACTTTATTTCCTTGGGCATCAAAATCACTGCAGATGGTGACTGCAGTCATGAAATTCAAAGACGCTTGTTTCTTGGAAAAAAAAAAAACAACAAACAAGTATGACCAACCTAGACAGTATATCAAAAGCAGAGACATTACTTTACTGACAAAGATCTGTCTAGTCAAAGTCATGGTTTTTCCAGTAGTCATGTATGGATGTGAGAGTTGGACTATAAAGAAAGCTGAGCTCCAAAGAATTCATGCTTTGGAACTGTGGTGTTGGAGAAGACTCTCAAGAGCCCCTTGGACGGCAAGAAGATCCAACCAGTCCCTCCTAAACGAAATCAGTCCTGAATATTCACTGGAAGGACTTATGCTAAAGCTGAAACTCCAATATTTTGGCCACCTGATGCAAAGAACTGACTCACTGGAAAAGACCCTGATGCTGGGAAAGATTGAAGGCAGGAGGAGAAGAGGACAACCAAGGATGAGATGGTTGGAAGGCATCACCGACTGGATGGACGTGAGTTTGAGTAAGCTCCAGGAGTTGGTGACGCACAGGGAAGCCTGGCGTGCTGCCGCCATGGGGTCACTAAGAGTTGGACATAACTGAGCGACTGAACTAAACTGACNCACATCTAGAGGACAACCAAGGATGAGATGGTTGGAAGGCATCACCGACTGGATGGACGTGAGTTTGAGTAAGCTCCAGGAGTTGGTGACGCACAGGGAAGCCTGGCGTGCTGCCGCCATGGGGTCACTAAGAGTTGGACATAACTGAGCGACTGAACTAAACTGACAGATCCTATCTCCTATCTCAGTCACATTCTGAGCACTAGGGATTAGGGCTTCAATATATGAATTTGGGTGAGGAGGTGGCATGATTCAGTCCAAAGCACTAATTAATATAATCATTATTATAGGAGAATAAGTTAAATAAAAAACTCCACAGCCCATAAATAACCTGGTCAATTATTCAAACAAACTACATTCTTCTTGGAAATTAAACAAGACTCCAAATCCTGTAACATAATACTCAAAATGTCTAAGAATCAATCCCAAATTTGTAAGGTCCAGGAAAATCTCAACTCACAAGTAAAAGGAAAATCAACAATTACTAACCCTGATATGTCACAGATGTTAAAATCACCAAAGACTTTAAAACGGCTGTTTTAGCAACCTCCAAGAAGCATGGGCAAGCACTTTGGAAATAAAAGCAATAACAGCAAGTCGAAGGAAAGAAACAGATGACACATGGCAGAGTGAAATGGAGGTTTCGTGTGTGAATAACACAACAGCTTTTAAATCTGAAGTTTAAACTACTACTGTGACCTCATTTTAGAATCTTACTCATAGGTTCAGGTTGACAGGCCACAGTTCCCAGGGGACACTCCAGGACAGCCTCTGTGGACGGACTTTTAGAGGGAAAGAATAGCAGTGACGCAGCTCTGAAAAGGGTATTTGTAATGTTTACTTTGACTAACTATGAAGAATAGGCTTCATATTAGGTGTTCTTGAGTGACCTGGAAGCCAATGGTTCATCAATCAAATGGCCACTTCACACAGCTCCAGCAACTCCAGTGTTTCCCAGAAAATTCAGAAATTGAAAAAAAAAAAAAATAGGGTCTTGTTCTCTTTCAGTTAAAAATCCAACAATAAGGCAGGGTCATCCTTTTAAATGCAGTGAAGAAAATACTGAGCAACGTTATTTTCCATAGATGGAAACTAAGATTTCAATTCCATAAAAGAAAATGACTCACATAATCCACATATTCCAAAGTGCAAGTTTTTGCTTCTGGGTTCTGTGATAAACCTCTAGTTACACATCAGCTGAGAATATTTCTGGTAGGACCAACTATCAAAGAATAAACAAAAAGACTGTCTTGGGGACCCTGTGAGACTGAAGACTGAGGACTTAATAATGAAAGAACATGTACCATGCTTGGTTCTCAGTCACTTCAGTTGTGTCCAACTCTTTANGAGGATGAGATGGTTGGATGGCATCACTGACTCTATGGACATGAGTTTGAGCAAGCTCCAGGAGTTGGTGATGGACAGGGAAGCCTGGTGTGCTGAAGTCCATGGGGTTGCAGAGTGCGATTGCAGAGTTGGACACAACCGAGTGACTGAACTGAACTGATTCTTCATTTGGTATAAGTTGTTTCACTTCATGACACTTTACATTTTATAACAGCGGTGCCACTTATGTATCTCTTTGGTTGTTGTTTGCTTTTCTGTTAACTTATATTCCTCTGCAATATCTGGGGCTTTGCTAATATGCATGAGGAAAGATACATCCAGGGTACATCTTGGAATTCCTTAGTTGGCTTCTATGTATGTATGTAAACATGCTTGGTTGTGTCTGACTCTTTGCAACCCCATGGACTGTAGCCTGCTATGCTCCTCCATCTGTGGAATTTTTCAGGCAAGAATACTAGAGTGAGTTGCCATTTCCTCCTCCAGGGAATCTTCCTGACTCAGGGATCAAACCCATATCTCCTGTGTCTCCTGCATTGGTGGACAGATTCTTTACTACTGTACCATCTGGAAAGCCCTTTAGTTGGCCCAGGGAAGATAAGAATGAAGCATATTGTGCCTCACAGTGAAGACTGGGTGTCAGAGCTCAACTAAATCTCATTTATATATGTTTTCCCACAGGTGATTGCCTTTCAGAGAACTTGTTACCTTCTGCTGCAGGAGCTAAGATTTTTCACATGTGACTTCTTTAGTTATCCACTGCTAAGGAGTAAGTGGGTAGGGGTAGATATATGCAGAGATTTGCGGATTCTCTTGTACATATTGTATGCTTGTAGTCCCAGATGGAGGCTACTTCTCTACCAGCATCGCACCCATCATCCCTGTCTGGCACTGAGAAATGCTGTCTCTCTCTGCTTCAGAGTGACTCAAGAGCAGGTATAGGAACTCCCAGGCAACATGGAATAAAGAAGAACACAAGATTAAGTTTTCCTCGAGCATGCCCCCCTGTGATATGTCTTCATTCATTTGAAGCTACTGAGCCCCTGAAACCAGCATGCAGCAATCTTCATTTTTCAGGGGATTCTATGATTTTATTTTCATAAAATAAGCTATGGCTACAACAACAAGGTAGACTATTGACCCAACAACTTGGTAAGCTGGTGGGGAAAGGGAAAATATGGTATCAATTCCAGTATTATTTTCTATTTTTTAAAAAAATTATTTATTTATTTTTGGCCGTGTTGGCTCTTTGTTGCTGCATGGGCTTTTCTCTAGTTGTGGTAAGTGAGGGCTACTTTTCATTGCAATCCGTGAGTTTCTCATTCTTATTGTGGTTGCTTTTCTTGCTGCAGAGCAAGGGCTCTAGGCTTACAGGCTTCAGTAGTTGCAGCACGTGGGCTCAGTAATTGTGGTTTCTGGGCTCTAGAGCACAGGCTTAGTAGTTGTGGCACATGAGCTTATTTGCTCTGCGGCATGTGGTGTCTTCCTGGATCAGGAAGATCTCCTGCATCGGCAGGCAGATTCTTTACCACGGATCCACCAAGGAAGCCTTGTTTTTCGAGTCTTTTGATATCNGGGCTCAGTAATTGTGGTTTCTGGGCTCTAGAGCACAGGCTTAGTAGTTGTGGCACATGAGCTTATTTGCTCTGCGGCATGTGGTGTCTTCCTGGATCAGGAAGATCTCCTGCATCGGCAGGCAGATTCTTTACCACGGATCCACCAAGGAAGCCTTGTTTTTCGAGTCTTTTGATATCATTCCAGCTTACACTGATCTTTCTGACAAACCACAGATCAATCATGAGTGCTTATTAGGTTAGAGCCACGTGTTGTCTTTGTCTAATATTAATGACTTTCAATGTACTTGGGTATCCAAGAAACACATTGCTAATGGTTAGATGGCATATAAATAAGCACAAGACCGAGCTCAGGGGAATCTTACAGAAAGAGAGTGGTGGTTTCTGTAAACTGGATAATAAAGAAAAGAATAATAATTTAAGAATAATACAACAAATAAACATAGCAAGATATTATAATCTTTATGAGAGTCCATTGACATGGGCACTAATATTCCTTAGTTATAGATGGTAAACTGAGTTCTAGAAAGTATAACAATTTGTTGAGATCACACAGGTAGCAAGTGCCAGAAACAGGGTTCAGTCGATATATAGAGCATTTCAAAACTTAATTTACAAAGATCAAAGAGTTTTAGGTAAAATAATAGACTCAGGAAGAGAAATGTAGCTCTGAGTTTTATTTTCAGTACTATCAGGGAATTCCAGTATTACAAAGTTTCATGAGCAATGTTAACAGGGATGTAGGAAGTCTAGTCTGCTTGTCTGATTGTAGCAAGCACCCTGCTGTGGATGTGGAATGAGGAAGCCTGAATTTCTAGCAGAGGAGCTCATAATGGTGCATACAGTTAAGGCTTCACATGGAAAGTAATGTATGGTGCAAAAGATAACAAAGAAGAGAACAATATCTGCACTCATTCCAGGGTTTATAGCCAATCAAGTGGAGTATTAAAATCCGAGCACACTTAATTAAATGTCTCATTTTGAGTAGTGTGATGAATAAGGGTCATGAAACTGTTAGTGCTGAGAACTGAAAGTCAAATGCCCTCAATTCTATTTCAAACACCATCTTTAATTAACAGTTGGTATTGAAAAAGCAGGAGTTCAAGCTTTGACTTAGTCAGAATCCTGCCTTGTGTTCTGCAACATAAACTCTAGGTTACTGCTGTATCTTGTCAAACTCTACAGGCAACTGGGAACTGCTATTCAATTATGAAGAGAAACCAAATCACTCAATTAATCAAGAAACGTAGAATGCCCTGTTTTTAAATTTTTATCTACTTTTAATAGGCATTTCTAAATACATATGTTGTTGTTCAGTCACTAAGTCATATCCAACTATTTACGATCCCAGAGACCGCAGCACGCCAGGCTTCTCTGTCCTTCACTTTCTCTAGGAGTTTGCTTAAATTTGTGTCTATTGAGTCAAAGATGCCATCTAACCATCTCATCCTCTGCCTCCCTCTTCTCCTTTTGCTTCAGTCTTTCTCAGTATCAGAGTCTTTCCCAAAGAGTTGGCTCTTTCCATCAAGTGGCCAAAGTATTGGAGCTTCAGCTTCAGCATCTGTTCTTCCAAAGAATATTCAGGGTTGATTTTCTTTAGGATTGACTGGTTTGATGTTCTTGCAGTCCAGTGGATTCTCAAGAGTCTCCTCCAGCACCACAGTTCAAAAGTACCAGTTCTTTGGTGCACAGCCTTCTTTTTGGTTCAGGTTCAACTCTTATAACTATACATAACTATTGGAATAAACCATAGCTTTACCTATATGGACCTTTGTCAGCAAAGTGATATCTCTGCTTTTTAATACACGGTCTAGGTTTGTCATAGCTTTCCTTCCATGGAGTAAGCATCTAATTTCATGGCTACAGTCACCATTGACAGTGATTTTGGGGTCCAAGAAAATAAAATCTGTCACTGTTTTATTTTTTTCCCTTCTATTTGCTATGAAGTGATGGGATTGGATGCCATGATCTTAGTTTTTGAATGTTGAGTTTTAAGCCAGCTTTTTCACTTTCCTTTTTCATCAAGAGGCTCTTTAGTCCATCTTCAGTTTCTGCCATTAGAGTGGTATCATCTTCACTTCTGAGATTGTTGATATTTTTCCTGACAGTCATGATTCCAGCTTGTGATTCAATCAGCCCAGCATTTCACCTGATGTATTCTGCACATAAGTTAAACAGGGTGACAATATACAACCTTGTCATACTCCTTTCCTAATTTTGAACCAGTCAGTTGTTCCATGTAAGGTTCTAACTGTTGCTTCTTGACCTACATGCAGGTTTCTCAGGGGACAGGTAAGGTGGTCTGTTATTCCCATCTCTTTAAGAATTTTCACAGTTTTTTTTTTTTTTTTTTTTTTGTGATCCACACAGTCAAAGTCTTTAGTGTAGTAAGTGAAGCAGAAGAAGATGTTTTTCTGGAAATCCTTTGCTTTCTCTATGATCTAAGAGATGTTGACAATTTGATTTTGGTTTCTCTGACTTTTCGAAATCCTTCTTGTACATCTGGAAGTTTTCAGGTCATGTACTGTTGAAGCCTTGCTTGAAGGATTTTGAGCATAGCCTACTAGCATGAAAAATGAGCACAACTATATGGTAGTTTGTACATTCTTTGGCATTGCCCTTCTTTGGGGTTGGAATGAAAACTGACCTTTTCCAGTCCTGTGGCCATTGCCTAGTTTTCTACATATACTGACATATTGAGCACAGCACTTTAACAACATCATCTTTTAGGATTTGAAATAACTTAGCTGGGATTCCATTACATCCTGAGTTTTGTATGTAGTAATTCTTCCTAAGGTCCACATGACTTCATACTCCAGGATGTCTGGTTTGAGGTGAGTGACAATACCATCGTGGTCATTTGGGTCATTAAGACCTTTTTTCTATAGTTCTTTTCTGTATTCTTGTCACCTCTTTTTAATCTCTTCTACTTCTTTTAGACCTTAACATTTGTGTCCTTTATCATGTCCATTCTTGCATGAAGTGTTCCCTTGGTATCTCTAATTTTCTTGAAGAAATCTCTAGTCTTTTCCATTATATTGTTTTCCTCTGTTGCTTTTCACTCTTCATTTCACTGTTCCTTCTTACCTCTCACTATTTTATGGAGCTCTGCATTCACTTGGATATATCCTTCCCTTTCTCCCTTGTTTTTGCTTCTCTTCTTTCCTCAGCTATATATAAAAGTTCCTCAAACAAACACTTTTCTTTCTTGCATTTCTTTTTCTTGGGGATGGTTTTGGTCACTACCTCTTGTACAGTGTTATGAACCACTGTCCATAGTTCTTCAGGCGCTCTGTCTACCAGGTCTAATCCCTTGAATCTATTCATCAGCTCCACTGTATAATCTTAAGGAATTTCATTTAGGTCAGACCTGAGTGGTCTAGTGGTTTTCCCTATTTTCTTCAATTTAAACCTGAATTTTGCAATAAGGTGATCTGAGCCATAGTCAGCTCCAGGTCTTATTTTTGCTGGCTGTATAGAGCTTCTCTGTCTTTGGCTGCAAAGAATATATTCAATCTGATTTCAATATTGACCATCTATTGATGTTCATGTGTAGAGTCATCTCTTGGATTGTTGGAAGAGGGTGTTTGCTATGACCAATGTGTTCTCTTGAGAAAACTCTGTTAGCCTTTCCCTGCTTCACTTTTTTACCTCAAGGCCAAATTTACCTGTTACTCCAGGTATCTCCTGACTTCCTACCTTTGGATTCTAGTCCCCTAGGATGAAAAGGACATTTTTTTTTTTGAGGTTAGTTCTAAATATATGCCACCTTCAAGAGGCAAATTATACATATTGAAAGATTGTTTGTTATGGAAATACAAAATCACTCTTGGTAACTTTAGTTTTGTCTCTACAGAATTGTGGGGAATGTAGGAATTCACCTTTCAGAGGGTCATTGATAAGGTTCTTTTTAAGGATTCTGCAAATGCAGCTAGTGTATTTTGAGTATTTATTTTAATTCAATTCTAAGGTTTTTCAGAAAGTTAAGCAAACACACAGTCCTCCTTCAGTCTCATCTAGGTGTTAGAAAACTCACTTATTAAACCTGCAAGTTTCATTTAAAGTCTGCTATTTAATAAAATTTGTGCTGGAGTCTGGGTCAGAAAGATCTTCTGGAGAAGGAAATGGCAACCCACTCCAGTATTCTTGCCAGGAAAATTCCATGGGCAGAGGAACCTGATGGGCTATATAGTCCATGGGGTTGCAAATAGACACGACTAAAGATACATACACACACTTACTCAGTATTTTTGCCTTATATGTAACTGGATTCCTATATTCTTCAAGAGTTCTTGAGGCAGGAGGCAGATTTGGTCATTGTCTATTGACCACAACTCCAAGATAAGAAGAGCTACTAAGGCAGGAGGCTAGACTCTGCACAGACCACTTATTTCTCATTCCGGAAGTTAGGATACCTTCCTCAAACATGCACAGAAAAGGATCCTTGGAGTCCAAAGAGGAATCATGTCAAGGGATATTCTGCCCAGATGTCTTTTGGTAGGATCTATCTTGGCTAAGGGGTGCATCTGCACACATTGGAAGGATCCTGAGAAAACCAAATATGGAATTGAACCAGGCCAATCACAATGATTAGGCAAAGGAAAACTGGAAGAAATGCCCCATATAAGTGGTTTAAACTGCCACATGGGCACAACTCAGGGATTTTCTCTCTGAGTCTGCCCATGTGTCTGTCCACATGTACTGTACTCTTTTCCCTCCTAATAAACACTTTACTTGCTTCATTACTTTCCCTCTTTGTGGAAATTCTTTTCTGCAAAGCTGAAGGGCAGGGCCCTTGTCACTGACCACTGGGTCTAGTGGCTAGGATCTGGTGCTTTCATTGCCATGACCTAGCCTCAATCTCTAGCTGGGAAACCAAGCCCCACTCCAAGCCACTGAAGGTCGAGGCCACTGGGATAAGTTCTACAAAATTTAGAAGTTAACATATTCACATAAAGAGATTCTTAAAACTATAAGAATCTAGGAAAAAGTATCTCATAAGTAAGGTATTCAGTAATCAAACATGGAATCAAAACTATGTAATGAAAAATTACTCAGTACTCACTTCAGGCAGGACAATGAAGGAGCTGTGGATGATGTAAATGAACTTGGAAGTAGAAATCTAGGTTTTCTCTGTTTTTCACTGACATAAGTGTACTGTCTTAGCTATTATGTAAGCATTCAAGTTGTTCTAAGTGCTATTAAAAATAAAACATTCATTTCTATAAAGGCAAAGAACAAACCCTTCCTCTTGTAAAACACTTGGCAATTTTCAAAGCACTTTTATATTCACGATCTCACTTCATATTCACAGTAGACCTACAAAATAAGTGGGGCAGGGCTATATACATATACATCATATATTTTACACCTTAGAAGCTGAGGTTGCTGCTTTCCCATAGACACAGTTAATAAGTAATGGAAAAAAGATTAAAACAAAAATAGTCAAAATTCTAACATGGTGTTCTTTTTTTTATAACAATATATATAAAGAGGCAATGTTATTTGACAGGAAGTGGGAGAAAAACTATGAGAGAAGAAAAGAGAAGAGAAGGTTTGGAGGCACTTATCAGACAAGACAGAGTTCAGCTAGACTTCAAAAGTATATGAATTGAGAAATTCCACATATACAAGCTGTTTTTAGAAAAGGCAGATGAACCAGAGATCAAATTGCCAACATCCACTGGATCATAGAAAAAGCAAGAGAAGTCCAGAAATATATCTACGTCTGCTTCATTGACTATGAAAAAGTGGATCACAACAACCTTGGGAAATTCTTAAAGAGTTAGGAATACCAGATCACCTTACCTGCCACCAGAGAAACTTGTATGCAGGTCATGAAGCAACAGAACTGGATATGGAACAACGGAGGGCTTCCCTGGTGGCTCAGTAAAAAATCTGTCTGTGATGCGGGAGACACAGGTTTGAACCCTGGGTTGGGAAGATCCCCTGGAGAAGGGAACCCACTTCAGTATTCTTGCCTGGAGACTTCCATGGACAGAGAAACCTGGCAGGCCACAGTCCATGGTGTTCCCAACACATGTTGCTGACACGACTGAGCAACCAACAGACACACACACACACACACACACACACACACACACACATGGAACAAAAGACTGGTTCAAAATTGGTCAAGTCTGTATATTGTCANAATTCCAGTTGAGCTATTTCAAATCCTAAAAGCTGATGCTGTGAAAGTGCTGCACTCAATATGCTAGCAAATTCAGAAAACTCAGCAGTGGCCACAGGACTGGAAAAGGTCAGGTCAGTTTTCATTCCAATGCCAAAGAAAGGCCATGTCAAAGAATGCTCAAACTACCGCACAATTGCACTCATCTTACACACTAGCACAGAGAAGGCAATGGCAACCCACTTCAGTACTCTTGCCTGGAAACTCCCATGGACGGAGGAACCTGGTAGGCTGCAGTCCATGGGGTGGCTAAGAGTCAGACATGACTGAACGACTTCAGTTTCACTTTTCACTTTCATGCATTGGAGAAGGCAATGGCAACCCACTCCAGCATTCTTGCCTGGAGAATCCCGAGGATNCTAGCACAGAGAAGGCAATGGCAACCCACTTCAGTACTCTTGCCTGGAAACTCCCATGGACGGAGGAACCTGGTAGGCTGCAGTCCATGGGGTGGCTAAGAGTCAGACATGACTGAACGACTTCAGTTTCACTTTTCACTTTCATGCATTGGAGAAGGCAATGGCAACCCACTCCAGCATTCTTGCCTGGAGAATCCCGAGGATGGAGGAGCCTGGTGGGCTGCCGTTTATGGGGTCACATGCAGTTGGACATGATTGAAGTGACTTAGCAGCAGCAGCAGCAGCACATGTTAGCAAAGTAGTGCTCAAAATTCTCCAAGCCAGGCTTCAACAATACGTGAACCATGAACTTCCAGATGTTCAAGCTGGATTTCGAAATGGCAGAGGAACCAGAGAGCAAATTGCCCACATCCGCTGGATCATTGTAAAAGCAAAAGAGTTCCAGAAAAACATCTACTTCTTTATTGACAATGCCACAGCCTTTGACTGTGTGGATCAGAACAAACTGGAAAATTCTTCAAGAGATGGGAATACCAGACCACCTTGCTTGCCTCCTGAGAAATCTGTATGCAGGTCAAGAAGCAACAGTTAGAACTGGACATGGAACAACAGACTGGTTCTAAATTGGGAAAGAAGCATGTCAAGGCTGTATATTGTCATCCTGCTTACTTACATGCAGAGTACATCATGAGAAATTGTGGGTTGGATGAAGCACTAGCTGAAATCAAGATTGCCAGGAGAAATATCAGTAACCTCAGTTATGCAGATGACATCACACTTATGGCAGAAAGTAAAGAAGAACTAAAGAGCCTATTGATGAACATGAAAGATGAGAATGAAAAAGTTGACTTAAAGCTCAACATTCAGAAAACTAAGATCATAGCATCTGGTTCCATCACTTCATAGCAAATAGATGGGGAAACAATGGAATCAGTGACAGACTTTATTTTTTTGGGCTCCAAAATCACTGCAGAAATTGATTGTACATGAAATAAAGATGGTTACTTCTTGGAAGAAAAGCTGTGACAGCCTAGATAGCATATTAAAAAGCAGAGATATTACTTTGCCAACAACAGTCCATGTAGTCAAAGCTATGGTTTTCCCAGTAGTCATGTATGGATGTGAGAGTTGGACTATAAAGAAAGCTGAGAACCAAAGAATTGATGCTTTTGAATTGGGGTATTGAAGAAGACTCTTGAGATTCCCTTGGACAGCAAGGAGATTCAACCAGTCCATCCTAAAGGAAATCAGTCCTGAATATTTATTGGAAGGACTGATGCTGAAGCTGAAATTCCAGTGGTTTGGCCACCAATGGTTTTGATGCGAAGAACTGACTCTTTTGAAAAAACCCTGATGCTGGGAAAGATTGAAGGCAGGAGGAGAAGGGGACGACAGGGGATGAGATGGCTGGATGGAAAAATGTAGATGTGGGTCATCTTTCCATTTTTTTGATTAGCTTGTGTTTTTTGATCTTGACATAGAGCTACTGCATTAGCTGTTTGAACATTTGAAAGATTATTTCCTTTTCAACAGCTTCATTGGCAATTCTTTTATCCCATTCTGTGGGTAGTCTTTTTATTTTGTTGATGGCTCCCATTGCCATGCAAAAGCTTTTAAGTTTAATTATATCACATTTGTTTATTTTTGGTTTTGTTTTCATTACTCTAGGAGGTGGAGCCAATAAGATCTTGCTGTGATTTATGTCAAAGAGTTCTATGTTTTTCCCTAAGAGTTTTATAGTACTTGGTCTTTCATTTAGGTCTTTCATTTTTTATATGTAGTTATCTAGTTTTCTTAACACTGCATAGGTGGGTGGGTTTATTTCTGGGTTTTCTATCCCATTCCATTGATCCATATTTCTGTTTTTGTGCCGGTACCATACTCTTGATTACTGTAGCTTTGTAATATAGTTGGAAGCCAGGGAACTGGATTTATTTGGTCATTTTTCTTTCTGAGAATTGTTTGGCTATTTAGGGTCCTTCGTATTTTCATACAAATTTTATATATATATATATATTTTTTGTTCTAGCTCTGCGAAAAATGTTACTGGTAATTTGATAACAGTTGCACTGAATCTGTAGATCCCTTGCATAGTGATAGTCATTTGGACAAGGGCTTCCTTGCTGGTTCAGGTGATAAAGAATTTTCCTGCAGTGTAAGAAACCCATGTTCAATCCCTGGGTCGGGAAGATCCCCTGAAGAAAGAAATAGCAGCCCACTCCAGTCTTCTTGCCTGGGAAATCCCATATTCAGCCATGATTCTTCCAATCAAGGAACATGGTATATCTTTCATTCTGTTTGTATCATCTTTGATTTCTTTCACAAATATCTTAGTTTTCAGAGTATAGGTCTTTTGCCACCTTGCTGCTGCTGGTGCTAAGTCACTTTAGTCATGTCCAACTCTGTGCGACCCCAGAGACGGCCGCCCACCAGGCTTCCCCGTCCCTGGGATTCTCCAGGCAAGAACACTGGAGTGGGTTGCCATTTCCTTCTCCAATGCATGAAAGTGAAAATGAAAGTGAATATACTCAGTTGTGTCTGTCTCCTTGCGACCCTATGGACTGCAGCCTACCAGGCTCCTCCATCCATGGGATTTTCCAGGCAAGAGTACTGGAGTAGGGTGCCATTGCCTTCTCCTTTGCCACCTTAGGTAGGTTTATTTCTAGGTTTTTAAAAATTATTTTTGATGCAATCAAAACAGGATTATTGCCGTAATTTATCTTTCTGATATTTTGTTGTTAATGTAAGAAATGCAGATGATTTTTGTATATTAATTTTTAATCATGCAAATTTACCAAATTCACTGATGAGCTCTAGTAGTTTTCTGGTACATCCTTAGTATTTTCTATATGTATTATTATATTGTCTGCAAACAGTGACAGTTTTACTTCTTATTTTCCAATTTGGATTCCCCTTCTTTTTCTTCTCTGATTGCTGTAGCAGCTGGCAGCACTCCTGGGGTGGGCCTGTATCCTTGAAGAGCAACCTTGGGGAGCCACATCCACCAGACTGTGGGCCCAGACCCCTGTGGCTGTGGCCCCAAGCACCTGCTGGGGAGGCCAAGGGTCTCCAGAACTTCCTCCAGAGCTGGCACAGGCTTCTTGCCTCTTGGAGCCTCTGTTTTCTCTGTAAAATGGGGCTAGAATAGTCCTGAGACTTGGGAGGCAGTGTGACACTGCCAGCCCTTCCAGTAGTCTGCCAGTCTGGCCCTAGGTTTGCAGCAGACCAGGTGAGTGTTCTGGCAGGGGGTCTGACCCCAGCCCTGGGGGATGAAGGGCAACAGGCAAGTTCCCTCTGGCCCACCCCAGCCTGGGTCCCACTGTGGTCCTTTTGGAATGGCATTCAGGGCCAAGGGAAGTAGCTGTCAGCTGTCAACACTTTACAGTTGTCCCTGACTACATTACAGGGCAAAAACCAGAGCCCTAGATTTCTGTCCATTCTTTTGAAATGACAGGGGAAAAGCCCTCTTTAAAAGCAACATGTTATTTTTTAAACACAAAAGGCAGTAAAGAACCCACCTGCAATGCAGGAAACTTGGCAAGAATGTGGATTTGATTCCTGGGTCAGGAAACTATCCTGGAGAAGGAAATGGCAACCCACTCCGGTATTCTTGCCTGGAAAATCCCATGGACAGCCCATGGGGCTGAAAAAGAGTCAGGCATGACTTAAACAACAAACAAGGACTTCCAAAACTATGTTGAATAAAAGTGACCAGAGTAGACATCTTTGTCTTATTCCTGACCTTAGAGGAAATGCTTTCAGTTTTGCACTTGGGAATCATATGGCCTTTATTATGTTGAGGCAAGTTCCCTCTATGCCCACTCTATGGAGAGTTTATTTATTTATTTATTTATTATCATAAATGGTGTTGAATTTTGTTGAATTTCTGCTTCTATGGAGATGATCATATGGCTTTTACTCTTCAGTTTTTCAGTGGAGTGTATTATACTGATTGATTTGCAGATATTGAAGAATCCTTGCATTCCTGGATTAGTACCATTTGATCATGGCCTATGAGCCTTTTCTTGAATCATTGCATTTGGTTTGCTAGTATTCTGTTGTGTACTGTTGCATCTGTGTTCATCAGTGATATTGGCATGTAATTTACTTTTTTGTGATATCTTTTCCTGGTTTTGGTACCAGAATGAAGATAGTCTTATAGAATGAGCTTGGAAGTATTTGGCAGAGTTTTAGGACTGGGGTTAACTCTTCTCTAAATATTTGATAGAATTCACTTGTGAAGTCATCTGGTCCTGGACTTTTGTTGAAATTTTTTCAATCTCTGTTTCAGTTTTAGTACTTGTGATTGGTCTACTCATGTTTTCTATTTCTTCTGGTTCTGTTTTTGAAATTTTCTAGGCATTTGTCTAGTTCTTCCAAGTTTTATTTTCTCTTATATTTCATATAAAATTTTGTTTTATTTTATTTTCAGATAGTTTTTTGTAGCACTCTTATGATCTTTTGTCTTTCTTTGGTGTCTATTGTAAATTCTCCATTTTTTAATTTCTAATTTTCTTGATTTGAGCCTCCCCCGATTTTGGTGAGTCTAAAAGTTTATCAATTTTATTTATCTTTTCAAAGAACCAGGTTCCAGTTTCAATGATCTTTGTAACTGTTTTGTCTCTATTTCATCTATTTCTGCTCTGATCTTTATGATTTTGTTTGTTCTACTAACTTCTGCTTTTTTTTCTTTCTCTAGTTGCTTTAGGTGTGATGGTAGATTGTTTACGTGAGATTTTTCTTGTTTCCTGAGGTAAGATTGTATTGCTCCAAGCTTCCCTTTTAAATTTGCTTTTTCTGTGTTCCATAGGTTTTGAATTGTCATGTTTTCATGGTCATTTGTCTCTAAGTATATATATTTTTATTTCTTCAATGATTTATTGATTGTTTAGAAACATATTGCTTAAGTTAAAATTAAAAATTTTTGATATGTTTGTTCTTGTTGCCATCTTGTTAACTTTTTCTGATTTGTTTTGGTAGTTCATCCTATTCAGTTCACTTAATGTTGTATTTGTTTGCTTTTTGTGTCTCTGTGTGTGTTGTATCTACTGTAGCTTTTTATTTTGTGGTTTGCATGGAGGTTTTGATGTAACAGACTGTATACATACACAAGATTATTTTAAGTTGCTAATTACTTAATTTCCAATGCATTTCCAATACTTGCATTTGTATTCTCCTCTTTTCATGATTGCTGATTTTGATATATTTGTGTTTGGATGATTTCCAACTTTTATGTTTATCTTTACCAATGAGTTTTCCATTCATAATTTTCTTCCTTCTAACTGTGGCCTTTTGTTTTCTACCTAGAGAATTTCCATTAGTATTTTTTGTAAATTTGGTTTGTGGTATTGATTTCTCTTAGCTTTTGCTTGTCTGTAAAGCTTTTGACTTCTCTTTCAAATCTGAATAAGAGCCTTATTGGGTAGAATGTACTTGATTGTAAGTTTTTCTCTTTCATCACTTTAAATATAACGTGCTACCTCTTTCTGGCTTGCAGACTTTCTGCTGAAAGATCAACTGATGACCTTATTCCTTGAGGCTTCTACCTCCAGCTTCTTTAACTCTACCCTGCAGTGAGCCATTGCCTACCCCTGCCTCCCGAGGAGACCTTCCAGTGTGTGTAGGTGAGTCCTGTCCAGGCTCCTATGGAGTTACTGCTTTGTGTTGGGTCCCAGTGTATGTGAAACTTTGTGTGTGTGCCCTTCAAGAGTAGAGTTGCTGTTTCCTCCAGTCCTGTGGAGTTCTGCACTCAAGTCCTGCTGGTTTTCAAAGCCAACTGCTTTTGGGGGGTGGTGGTTCCTCCTTCCAATGTTATATCCTCAGACTGGGGCTCAGAACTGTCAGTCTTGAGGGAGAACTTTGGCAATATGATTATTTTCCAGTTTGTGGATCACACACCCACTGGATATGGGGTTTCATCATATCCTAAAAGTGCCCCTCCTACCATTTTATTGTGATTTCATCTCATCTTTAAATGTAAAATATATATTTTTTGGTAGATCCTAATCTTTTATGTCAATGGTTGTTCAGCAGTTAGTAGGGATTTTGTTGTTTTTGTGTGAGGAGGCGAGTTCAAATCCTTCTACTCCAGTGTCTTGTCCAGAATTGAGGGATTTTTATAAATATGTATGCCTATTGCCTATTTCTTCAGTGTGTGCTGGCTATTATCCCCTTGGTGTGGGGTGTGTATTTGTGGTGGTCCTTCCACATTCCCAGGACAGTGGGTGCCACACGTTGGCCATTTGCTTTCATTTCTCTTGCTTCTGCTGCTGCTGCTACGTCGCTTCAGTCGTGTCCGACTCTGTGCGACCCCATAGATGGCAGCCCACCGGGCTCCACCGTCCCTGGGATTCTCTAGGCAAGAACACTGGAGTAGGTTGCCATTTCATTTCTCTTGGGAGAGTATAAAAAGTATAATGGCTGGCTTATATGGCAGTTATATGTTTCAGATTTTAATAAACTCCAATATTTTCTCATTAGCATGATGTTGACTTTGAGTATGAGATAGATGTATTAAGGTAGTATTCATCTTTTGCTATATTATTAAAATTTTTTAGGCTAATTTTTGGTGTCAAATGCTTTTCAGCATCTGTGCATATGCTCACATAGCTTTTCTCCTTAGACTATTGGTAAGATATATTAATTGGGCTATTGATATTGAATCATCATTATATTCTTAGAATAAATACTCCATCATCATTTTTAATATTTTGCTAGATTCTGTTTTTCTATATTGTACTTAATATTTTTGCACAAATACATGAGTAAGGTTGGTGTGTGGAACTTTTATGATTTTAGGGTTCTAATATTAAGTTAATACTGTGCTTTTTTCATGAAAAGAAATTGAGTGCTTTTTCCTCTATTTTCTGGAACATTTTATATAACATTAGTTTACCTATTCCTTAAATGTGAAACCAGTAGAAGATATTGCTTGTTTCTCATGGGTTGTCATTCAGAATTGGAAGGGAGTCTAGTAAGAATTCCTCTCTCTTCTGGAATAGTTTTGGTTAAGAATTGAATCCACTTGTTTGCACACAGTTAATTTCCATCACTCAGAACCAAGACTACCTATGTCAGTCTGACTTTACTATAGATATAAAAAGTTCCTTTTTCCAGGAATATAAAAAGAAGTAAACAGAAAACTTGACTATCAGCTTACAGAAATGCCTGGAAATGATTTTATCCAATTTACTCACTTTGTAAAATAACTATTTTGATAAACAATAAATTGTTCCTCTAGGTGAGGTTTTTGCTTAATAAACAAGATCTTGATTTTACTGATCAAAACATTTCTATAGTCTCATTGTATTATTCTCAACAATCCTAATATATTATCATCAATTTTCCTTATCTCAACCAGTCACCTACCTTGATTGTTGTTGTTCTATTGCTCAGTCATGCCTGACTCTATGCAACCCCATAGACTGCAGCACACCAGGCTTCCCTGTCTTTCACCTACTCCTGGAGTTTGCTCAAACTCATGTCCATTGAGTGGGTGAAGTCATCCAACCATCTTATCCTCTGTCATCCCCTTCTCGTCCAGTCTTCAATCTTTCCCAGTATCAGGGTCTTTTCTAATGAGTCGGCTCTTTGCATAAGATGGCCAAAGTATTGGAACTTTCAGCTTCAGCATCAGTCTTTCCAATGAATATTCAGGACTGATTTCCTTTAGGATGGACTGGTTTGATTTTCTTGCTGTCCAAGGGACTCTCAAGAGTCTTCTTCAACACTGCAATTCAAAACAATCCTTTGACACTCAGCCTTCTGTATGGTCCAACTCTCACATCCATACATGACTACTGAAAAAACCATAGTTTTGACTAGACGGACCTTTGTTGGCAAAGTAATGTCTCTGCTTTGTAATATGCTGTCTAGGTTGGTCATGGCTTTCCTTCCAAGGAGCAGGTGTCTTTTAATTTCATGGCTGCAGCCACCTTTTGCAGTCATTCTGGAGCCCAAGAAAAATCTGTCACTGTTTTAATTGTTTCCCCATCTGTTTCCCATGATGTGATAGGGCCAGATGCCCTAATCTTAGTTTTTTGAATGTTGAGTTTTAAACCAGTTTTTTCACTCTCACTTTCTTCAAGAGGCTCTTTAGTTCCTCTTTACTTTCTGCCATTAGGCTAGTGTCAGCTGCATATCTGAGGTTATTGATATTTCTCCCTCCAGTCATGATTCCAGGTTGTGATTCATCCACCCCAGCATTTCACCTGATGTACTCTGCAGAAAAGTTAAATAAGCAGGGTGACAATATACAGTCTTGATGTACTCTTTTCCTGATTTTGAACCAGTCCATTGTTCCATATCCTGTTCTAACTGTTGCTTCTTGACATGCATGCAGATTTCTCAGGAGGCAAGTATGGTGGTCTGGTATTCCTATCTCTTTAAGAATTTTCCACAGTTTGTTGTGATCCATACAGTCAAAGGCTTTAGTGTAGTCAGTGAAGCAGAAGTAGATGTTTTCCTGGAATTCTCTTGCTTTTTCTACAATCCACTGGCTGTTGGCAGTTTGATCTTTGGTTCCTCTGCCTTTTCGAAATCCAACATGTACATCAGGAAGTTCTTGGTTCACATTCTGTTAATTAAAACTTAGCTTGAAATATTTTGAGCATTACCTTGCTAGCATGTGAAATGAGTGCAATTGTAAGTAGTTTGAACATTGTTTGGCGTCGCCCTTCTTTGGGATTGGAATGAAAACTCGTCTTTTCCAGAAAAGGTATCTACCTACCTTGATAGACCCATCTTAAAACAGTGAGATTAACATGAAGACATTAATATTTAATATGCATAACAATTTTTTAGAAATTTCACAAAGTTAATTTCTTTTTCCACTTTAACCCAAGATTTGAATAGCAATTTTTGTATATATAATTTATTGATTTCTATTTGAGGGTCTTATTGACTTTTTGATTCTGTTAATTTCAATTTTTATTTTCTTTTGAATACAAAAGATGCTATTTAATATTTCTAAATTTTAAAATTTACAATAATTTTCTTTGTAGAATAATATATATTTATATTCAATTATTATGATGTTNAATGTTCACATCTGAGTGGGCAAACTGTTCTTCAAGTGTCTGAAGAGGGAGCTATACTCTAATATACCCTGCCTTGTTTGACATATCCTGTCTTGTTTAATTGTTCATTGCAAAATAAGATTTTAATGTTTCTGTTGCTTACCTTAAGCTCTTCAGATTAACATTAGCTGTATTACAGATCCTTTTCCTTTGGATGCTTGGCCTCATTAAACAAGCTCACTGCAAAAGTCATTCTTCCTACATTATTTCTTAAAGCATGATAAAGTGAAGTAATTATATTATCAGATATTTCTGCCACACGTGATCAATAAAGTACCATAATAATAGTATAAGACATCTTGGAAGGAGGGTATAATTACCACAAGGAGATCACACTCCTGGGGATTATAGGAACTTGGAAACATCTCTTCCCTTATAGTGCCCCCAAGGATGTGATTATCTCAAGAAGAGAGAGAGAAAAAGAAACTCAATGAATAATGCTGTATTCTGCTGCAGAAAATTTATAGGAAAGGGCAAAAGTGTATTTCAGATGAGGATGTTATGTGGCAGTTTAGAAAATTTGAACTGCCATTTCAAATGAGCTGAGCTATCCACGGCAGTTAACTAGTATATTCAGAAAGCACGTAAGCCACTCTAAGTAATTTTGTAAAACCAGTGGGCTCAGAAATGCATTAGGATTTTAGCATGGTTTAAGTATTGAAAAAGGGATCTTATAGAACTACTCATTTCTAGCTGACTCAGTGCATCAAGCTTTCCATTNATATTCAGAAAGCACGTAAGCCACTCTAAGTAATTTTGTAAAACCAGTGGGCTCAGAAATGCATTAGGATTTTAGCATGGTTTAAGTATTGAAAAAGGGATCTTATAGAACTACTCATTTCTAGCTGACTCAGTGCATCAAGCTTTCCATTCTCTGGCTAGCTGGTAAGCAAGAGTCATCGATCAGATTGCTATTGACATTTTGCCTGGCGGCACCAAGAATGGAAAACAAAAAATGATTTTAAATTATCCACCGAAATCTGAGGAAAATATATTTAGTTGTGGTTAAATTTCCAGGCTGAAATAAAAATAAATTAGTAAATCAAATGTCAACCAGCCTGGGGTTGTAGTTATAATTTTGAATGTTTCAGTAGAACTCAGCTGAGTCTTTTATAGCTAAACTAGTTCAAGATTCCTGATCTGTGGAGAAATACAGATAAAAACTTTTACAAACTCAAGTTAAGATGAATACTCTTCAGAGATTCAAAACAGAATAACAGGCCTAAGAATAATAATTGGAATAAAGTTTTAAGTCTTATTATAAAATTATTTCAGTTAGCAAAAGACAGAACCTTTTGTAACAAAAATATTTGGATTACAAATGGAAATTTCTATTAACAAAGTAAGTGTTCCATCAAGGAATTCAAAACATCTGTTCCAGAGATATGTTTTGTGACACCAAAACATCTAATAAGAAAGTAAATACTTTAAAAAATTATTTTTGTTTGAGCTAATTTACAAAATGTTTATGTCTAAAATCACATAAAGCCAACCTTACTAAATTGAATTATTTTAGTATCATCCAGATTCAGATATGGTGCAGATTTGGCCTTATGTAGATGGCGCCCCACTCCAGTGCCCTTGCCTGGAAAATCCCATGGACGGAGGAGCCTGGTGGGCTGCAGTCCACGGGGTTGCGAAGCGTCGGACACAACTGAGTGACTTCACTTTGACTTTTCACTTTCTTGCAATGGAGAAGGAAATGGCAACCCACTCCAGTGTTCTTGCCTAGAGAATCCCAGAGATGGGAGAGCCTGGTAGGCTGCTGTCTATGGGGTCGAACAGAGTCGGACACGACTGAAGCGACTTGGCAGCAGCAGTATCACTCTGCTTCATGTTTATCCATCATATATAAAGTACTGGCTTGGTGAGCAGTGAGAAAAGTAAGAAAGAAACTAGAGTTTGGGGAATCATGAACCAGAAAGTGTCATTAAACCTCTACCACTGAGGAGTTTCAGGTATGATGAGTTCTCATTGCTGGGGTATTATGGTCTTAGATTAGATGGATGCTTAGCATACAGTAGGAAATCAAATACTGCCCTTGCCTTCAAGAAGTTCAACATCCTTTTTATTTCTCTTATATTTTTGAGTTCTTACTCCATGCTAAGTTCTTTTTTTTCAGTTTTCTTTTAAAATATTTTTTAAATTTATTTTTTTAAATATAAATTTATTTATTTTAATTGGAGGCTAATTACTTTACAATATTGTATTGGTTTTGCCATACATCAACATGAATCCGCCACAGGTATACACGTGTTTGAATAAATTTATTTAATTTTTCACAACAACTCTATGTCATAGGTATGATTACTTTCATTTCAAAGATAAAGAAATTGAGATAGAGAAAGTTGAAGTAATGTGCTCAACATTGCACAGCTCTTGAGTTAGGAACAGGACTTTGAACTAGCCTTTATAATCTGGAATTCATATTTTAATCACATATCCCTACACTGCTTATAACTAAAGAGATATGTGAAAATTAAGAAAGTAACTAAATTGTTTTAGGTGTGTAATAGACATATGTAAAAGATGCATTGGGGACACACAACTCAATTTTAGAGGAAGAGAATAGAGACTCAGAGTTTATAAAAGTGATAATTTCCTTCTAGGACAACTTACAAAATTGATAAGAAGAGGAAAATATATAGTTCAACACCAGCATATTTCACTTAATAAAATTTGATAGTTTCATCACACAGGTAAATAAATTTATATTTCATAGCCCTAAGTCTATTTCCTGATGAGTGGGTGATTTAAAGGTAGAAAGTTCCGTGTGCATTACCACAATCTTATCATATTGAAACATGTGGAAAGGGAATCACAAACTAGCTAACAATTTTGAGAATTTACAATGATAACTCTGATGAATGTGTTATAGGTTGCATTACTTGCACTATGTTTTGTAGCTAAAGGATTTCTACATAATGGAGTCAGATGGAAAGGTCAGTGCAAAGGTGCAAAACTAACAATAGGCCCTCATATTAGGGATAATGTTGTTTAATTGAAAAGTTGTGTCTGACTTTTGAGACCCATGGACTATAGCCCACCAGACTTCTTGGTCCATGGGATTTCCCAGGCAAGAATACTGAAGTGAGTTGCCATTTCCTTCTCCAAGAGATCTTCCCAACCTAGGGATCAAAGTGCCACTTCCTGTATTGGCAGGCGGACTTTTTTACCACTGAGTCACCAGTGAAGTCCCATTATAGGTAATAGAAGGTACTTTTTCATTTATACATTGAATGAAAAATATAGGCTACAATGTTATCATGCTAAATACTATAAATAAAACTGGGATTAAGATCTGCTGCTGCTGCTAAGTCACTTCAGTCGTGTCCAACTCTGTGCAACCCCATAGACGGCAGCCCACCAGGCCCCATCCCTGGGATTCTCCAGGCAAGAATACTGGAGTGGGTTGCCATTTCCTTCTCCAAGGCATGAAGGTGAAAAGAGAAAGTAAAGTCACTCAGTTGTGTCTGACTCTCAGCGACCCCATGGACTGCAGCCTACCAGGCTCCTCCATTCATGGGATTTTCCAGGCAAGAGTACTGGAGTGGGGTGCCATTGCCTTCTCTGGGATTAAGATCTACAAGGGCTATAAAATTTCAGTCCCTGCATTGTAGAGGCAAAAGAAGAAATGAGGAAAGAGTGAGGTGGAGAATATTTTGAAAGAGGTATTAGAATCAGGATTACTCTGCTGTAATATAAAGCTTTCAAAAAATAATGGAATATCAACATTATCACTTGCTGAAGAAAGAAAAATGAAACCCCCAAATACGCTGAAGTGACTGAGGAGGAACTGACAAAGAAGAACAAAACTTCCAAAATGTTTAGCACAAAATCCAGATCATAATACTTAATAGATTCAGTGGGACTGATTCTCAGAAAACATTTGGCTACCCTAGGACGATGGTTCTATGAAAAACGTTGAGAAACAAAATTCTCTTGGCTTTGGCTTTGTTGGATTGTTGAGTGAATAAATGAGTACCATAAATCTCTATCATAATTTTTCACAAGGTTGATTTCTAAAAAGAAAATTCTGAGGGACAAATTGGTTTTTCTTTACCTTCAGATTCCAACAAGAAATCTTTTATCATAATTACATGCTTGAACATATTTTCAGGCACAATAGGAAACTCAATGGCTATATTCAAAACAGAAAAATTCCTTCTGTAAAAATCTAATAAGAATGATTATTTTAAAAATGATAAACATTCATAATGGGTAAAACAAAATGCTAAGTTTTATGAGAAATATGAAGATGCTTGTCTCTAAGATTTACTTCCTAGTCACTCTTACAATGAGGGTGTGGCCATTGGTAGTCTCAGCTTAATACAAGGGACCTTCTATTACATCCCTACCTTGGGTTGTTGCTTAGTCCCTGCAGTGCTCCATTCAGCAAAGACCAAAGCTCAGTTTCACTAGGGCTCAGGTTAGGCAAGTGTCTCACTGTTTTAGATTTGTAATCCTCATTTTTTTGTGGGTTCTTAAAATTTTTCTTACTTTCTAGCTAGCATATTGATAAAACTTTATCCAAAGCATTTAATTGTTGTGAGAGTGAGTAAAGTAAAATAAAGTCGCTCATTTGTGTCCGACTCTTTGCGACCCCATGGACTGTAACCTATCAGACTCTTCTGTCCATGGGATTTTCCAGGCAATAGTGCTGGAGTGGATTGCCATTTCCTTATGACCCAAATTAACTAGTTAGTAACATGTTAAATGAAAACATATGCTAATACTCTTAAATTTCATTGAAATGTTGGTTATTTGGAGTTCTCAGGGTTAAATGCATATTCTTATTTCTTTGAAAACATCAATCTCTCTAACTATCTGTCTATCTCATCTGTCTATTGGGTTGGCCAAAAAGCCTGTTCTGGTTTTTGGTACTGTCTTACAAAGAACCTGAATGAACATATTTATCCAGCCATCCAACTTTTGTTAACAAAGATAATGAGAAAGAAGGGCAGAAGGTAGGCCTAGATTGTCTCAAGATAAGACTAAAGCAAAACTAAATTTTAGAACAAATCTTACTTTTGTAAATGGAATTAATTAAAAGAGCATGTAGCATTTTGGTATATAATAAAGTCTCTAGTGAGAGAAGGAGAGGGAAAGACTAATTGAGAAAATAGTATTGACATATATATGCTGCTGCTGCTGCTGCTAAGTCACTTCAGTCGTATCCGACTCTGTGTGACCCCATAGATGGCAGCCCTCGAGGCTCCCCCATCCCTGGGATTCTCCAGGCAAGAACACTGGAGTGGGTTGCCATTTCCTTCTCCAATGCATGAAAGTGAAAAGTGAAAGGGAAGTCGCTGAGTCTTGTCTGACTCTAAGCGATCCCATGGACTATGGCCCACCACGCTCCTCTGTCCATATACACTATCATGTATAAAATAGATAACTAGTGGGAAGCTGATATATAACACAGGCAGCCCAGTCTGGTGCTCTGTGATGACCTAGAGGAATAAAGGGGAGAGAAGAGGGAGGCTTAGGAGGGAAGGGATATCCCATCAGGCTCCTCTGTCCAACCAGGCTCCTCTGTCCATGGAATTGTCCACGCAAGAATATTGGAGTGGACTACTATTTCCTTCTCCAGGGGATCTTCCCAACCCAGGGACTGAACCCAGGTCTCCCACATTGCTGATAAATTCTTTACCATCTAAGCCAAAAAGGTCTGGGGAATTCCTTGCCAAGCCAGTGGTTAGGACTTGGTGTGTGTGTGTGTGTGTGTGTGTGTGTGTGTGTGTGTGTGTGTGTTTGTTTGTGTTTTATGACTAATTCACACTGTTGTATGGCAGAAAACAGCACAATTGTAAAGCAATTATCCTCTAGGTAAAAAATAAAGTCTCTAAAGATATAATATAAATTAATTATATAAGTATACATGTGGTATGAGGATAATAACCACAGAAAACAAATATCATATAAATTTCTTGATTAAAAAAAAAGCCCAAAGCTTAACATATATATTAAAATAAGCTAAAATTCACCCCTTTTAACCTGATCAATAATGCAAGTTAACACAAAAGTGAACCAGATATGTCTATATCAGATATTTTTCCTCTGATGCAATCTTCAGTTTCTTCCCCACAGGAAAGAGCATTAGAAGTTAGGAGATTTCACACTTATAGAATCCATTGTCCTCTGAAAATACAAACTAAAAACTCGTTGCCCCTATGATACTGCATCTTCAGAATTCTAGAAAATAATTTTCAGCATTTCTGGGAAGAATAAACCATTCTTCACTACTCCCTGAGAAATGGTAACAGAGAGGAGGATCTCACTGTGACATAAAGAGCAAGGATGACCAGTTGTGCCCAACTGATCAATTGGTGGTGGTTTAGTTGCTAAATCATGTCCGATTTGTGTGATCCCGTGGACTGTAGCCCGCCAGGCTCCTCTTTCCATGGGATTCCCCAGGCAAGAATACTGGAGTGGGTTGCCATTTCCTTCTCCAGTGCCCACCCATAAGATATTTTATCACATTTGTTAGCATCTGGCCTAGTTTATTGATGAATTTACTTTTAGTCTGAGATTCTATTCTTCTGCTTTGTTAAATATGTATGCAAATTTGGATGTCAGCAACGAAATGTTAAAATTTTCATTGTAATTGTGCAACTAACAATTAGACAATATCTTGTAAGCTCTATGTTTCAAGTTTAAACAGGCACCTAGATAAAAATCCTGTTATGATGTTTATAATCCAATGAATTATTTATTTTAAATTGTGTACATTTGTACTAGAAGGTTAAAGACTTTGAACATTTATAATTTTGAGAAAAGAGAGATAAATCAAGCACATATGTTGTTAAACTGTGTTCCTCTACCCTAAGAGAAAGCCTTATGAAATTACAAAAGCTTTAGTGAGGGGCCAGTATTATTTCCTTAGCATGGGTTGTAATAAAGTGTGGATGAGAAGGAATCCTATAGTCAGTGAGATCATAGTGTGTTTGATGAAGGATTTGCCAAAATTTTTCAGGGCCCTGAGCTTTCATCTTATCCTACTTTTTCATGCCTAAAATTCTCATCAAAGTTTGATCTGTGTTGAGTTTTCTTTGAGAGTAAATGTAGTCTAGAATTTTATGAGTTTATTATACTTTGAAATTAATCAAATCTCTAAAAGCAGTTTTTAAAATAAAGAAGGATGAAGATTTGGCCCAAGGTCTCTAGGATTGAGGAAAAGTAATCATGTGCAGACGGAAAAGAGGCAGAAGGCTAAAACAAACCTGCGTTTAGCCTAGTGATTCTCCCTGGTTTTGCCTCATAATCACCTGGAGATTGGAAAACTGATGCTTAAACCCTTCCTCTGACCAGAGCATTTTCAATATGTCACATAGATGCCTCTGATACATGGCTAGTATGAGAATCACTGATTTATATACTGAATCCTGGGCTTCTCCTGAGGTAAGCTGAAATATTTGGCATTTGTTCCTACTCCACATGATGAACTTAGTTTACAGTCCTCTAACCATTTAGTAAATATTTCATGTAAAATAAATTTGATGCAGTTCTTTTGAGAGAAAATTACTATTTGGCCAAACAATGACATTCAGTAAACATCACGGTTAGTGAGAACATGAAGGATGTAAACATCAGCAAATGTATGCATGAGCTGTCACTGTCACTAAAATGGAGGGGTCCAGCTGATACAATTCCACAATAGAAAATCCAGCATGAGATTCCTCCTCCCACCCCTCCCCCCACCCCCGAAGGCCCAAAGTTGAGGAAGAAGAAGCTGAAAATGCAAGTCTTTGTATCTTCCAATACAAGTTATGAAAACTCTTGGAGTTTTTGGATCTTTTGTAATGGAGGGAAAAAGGGAGAAAAACAAAAAGAAATCTGACAACACAGCTATAAAGATGAATTAACATGCACTGCAAGAGTATTTATCAGAGCAAAGCTAATGCTTTAACAGGTAAAATGTTCTCATTAAACTCTAATAAAATTTTCCTTCTTAAAAGAAGTAAAGCCATTTTTATCTTTCTATGTCTTCAGAGAAAGCTCTGTTATCAGAATCAACTCCTTCTATTTCAGCTACTCCAGAGAAATCTAAAATTCTAAAGCAGGATTTTATTCTTATGAATGCATTTTTTCTTAGAATTTATTTTTACATATTAAAGACAATATTATGGTGCAAATGCAATTTGAGGCCTTGAAGAATGGTCTGCTATTATTCAGCATTGTCTCTAATTAATATCACTTAGAATCTATTAAATTTAATAGACTTTGAATTATTGAGTTTAATCCAATTTCAATAAATTTCAATTAAGTACAATGTGTTTCCATTATTGTATTAATTCCTGTCACTATCAATTACCTACAATTAATTTAATTTAATGGCAATATATGTTCAGGTAATTCCCTATTACTTTCAATTAGTTTCCATTCATTTCAATGGGCTTCATTTGCTGCTAACTGATTTCATAAAAATAAATGTGAAGGTATGGTATAATTTCTATATTACCCAGTCATACAAACTAATTAGTTCTGCATTCAAACTTACCATAGTCCAATTAGACCAATTCAATCTACATGCAATCAGTATTCACTTCTACTTATCTTTTCCATAGGCTAATATGTTTGAGAAGCCTGCTTTGGAGAGTCTGGCATTTACAGAGATGTCAGAACTTTCAACTGTCTGATTCATTGATCAGTTGTAACTGTTTTGTATCTAGAATTTGTGAGGTGCTGTAGGTAATAGAGTGTACCTTTAGGAAATTACAACAGAATTTCCCCCAAACAGTCTCACTGATATTTGATGGTACGGTCTGAATATGTCTTAATCACTATGGTACTCACAGAATGAACACAATAATTCACAGATTAAGTATTCAAAATATCTTATGAATCTTTTCTGAAGCTGTTAGTAAAATCAGTGTTTAGGTGGAGAATTTGTAATCGGGACAAATTCTTAGTCTCACAGTTAGTGAGTTATGCTATGTTAGTTATGGACATGTTTTCTCTATAGAGGGAAAAACTCATAAAATTTTCAATTAGTGTTATAGGAAAAAATCAGACATTTTGTGATCTAAAATTCTGCCACTGAAGTTTTTGAGGTCAAATAAATGATGTAACTAATGTACATATAGCATTACTAATTCTACAGGTATCAACCTTACCTATTCAACCTAGGGAGCATCTGTATTAAAAACTATTAACACATAGCTTGCAGAGCACTTTAGCCTCTATTAATATATTTCATGCTTCTGAGAACCTTATGAAGGAGATAGTGCAAGTTTTGCTATCAGNAACTAATGTACATATAGCATTACTAATTCTACAGGTATCAACCTTACCTATTCAACCTAGGGAGCATCTGTATTAAAAACTATTAACACATAGCTTGCAGAGCACTTTAGCCTCTATTAATATATTTCATGCTTCTGAGAACCTTATGAAGGAGATAGTGCAAGTTTTGCTATCAGAATTGAGAAATTAAATTCTATTGTGAAATGGTTCATTCAATAATGGATAGTGTAAGCAATGGTAGCATTTAGGGAAAAATAGTCATAATATCAGAAAAATCCAGACCTAAGGCAGCTTCGAGGGCTTCACTGGTGACTCAGAGGATAAAGAATCTGCATGCAATACAGGAGAGTTGGGTTCCATCCCCGGGTTGGGAAGATCTCCTGGACAAAGAAGCCTGGCAGGCTACAGTCTGTGGGGTTGTAGAGAATCAGACACAACTGAGTGACTAACGCTGTCACTTTTCAAGGCAGCTTCAAGTGCTGCTATTTAGAAACAGAAGCATTTCATATTTGTAGATAACACAAAATCCTGCCCACTCTCCCTAAGATGATAAATAAGTTCTGTGGTCTAAGCTAGGCAAAAGCAGACAGCTTATGTGCTTTGGAGAGACATATAGGACAAATGACGCACTTATCAGGTCTCCTATTTTCCTCTACTCAAGGCTTCCTTAGAAAAATGTACCCGTCCAAATGAAAGTGATTTGTTGTGTGACAGATACAGCAGATTGCATGAATGGAGCATAACACCCTTCCAAAGAAGGGCCAATTGCCTGCAAGAAGAGATGACTTTGAGCAGAATTCTTTGGCAGCAGGGCAATGTTCAAGTACAAAAGGACTTGGCGGATTCCCAACACATCTCTGGCGGAAAACACACTGTGAGAATAGAGAGGAAGCTGAATCCAAATCAACCTGCCAGAGCCCTTCAGCTAAGATGTGGGAGGTCCAGAGAAGGAAACTGGGGACTACTATGGTCAAAAGGAAAATTGGCTAGAGGGAATGACAGAAGCATTTGAAATGAGCCTGAAGGAATCTCATCTTGGGAGATTCCCATTGGCCAGGATAATCCTTCCCACAGTGCTTGCTGAAAGCAAAAATGGAGACAAGAGAAGGTGTAGTCCATCAGAAAGCCAAACATTTAACAAATTGAGTCATAAACTGTAGATGACGTATCTTATAATCACTTTTCCATTTGATATTCTATTTTTCTAGACTGATCCTAAATTAGCATAATAAATATTTCAATAAATGCTTAATTAGTGTCCCTATGGCTCCTAAGACATATTCTCTTCCTGATGTAACTGCTCCATGTAATTAAAACACCATGATGCTTTGTTATTTCCCAGATTGCTTCCCCCTCAACTCTTCACCTGTCTGAATGCTACTCATTTTCTAAGGCCAGGAGGTATCCAAAGTTGTCTTTCAAGAAGTCTTGTTCACTGATATCAGTGAATTTCAATGCATCTAAATATGTCTGCATGTATTGAGCTCCAAGTATATGCCAGGCAAATGAGATTTAAACTGTTTCTTTTCTACTGATAATGGAATGGTGGGATCTCAGGGAATCTTCTCACCCACTGACCTAAAATAATGAGTTTCTCGTAGTTTCCACCACTCTATTTGACATTTATAATTCTAACATTTGTACAATATTTTACATTTAAAATATTACAATGTTTTATACTCATTTACATAGAGTGCTTTAATATGCCATGTGCTACTTAATTATGTACTAACTTGTGTATTTTTCTGAATATATCCTGTGAATAGAGTCCTCTAGATATTGAGAATAGAAGCTATAGCCCTCCTTTATTTTTCTTCTTCAGTGTGCTCAGCACCTAGAATATGCTTGATATGAATTTACTATCTATATGAACTACTTGTTCAGTGGGGTGGTATAGAAGAATGGATCGCAAATATTATTTCAGTTTACTTAGTGTTAAACATTAACTGTCTATAATGTAAAAAGCACTGTGCTAAGTGGTTCAATCATGAGAAAAACCTCATGGTTCTTAAACTGATATGACATAACTCCAGGGATAGATCCTTCTTCCATCAAGTGTCTTTCAAGAATGCTTTCTGTCCCTCTCTGTCTCTGTCTCTCTGCAATTACTCTTTCCTCAGACTCCTACAAGTTCATCCATTAAGCCATATTCTGTTCTGTATTTGTTTGAAGACAAGATTTTCTTTGCTTTGCATCTTCCCCTTCCCACCTATCAGGCTTCCCTGGTGGCTCAGACAGTAATCTGGCTGCAATGCAGGAGACCTGGGTTCAATCCCTGGGTCAGGAAGATCCCCTGGAGAAGGGACTAACAACCCACTCCAGTTTTCTAGCCTGGATAACTCTATGGAGAGAGGAGCCTGGCAAGCTACAGTCCATAGCATTGCAAAGAGTCAGACATGACTGGGCAACTAACCAACATTTCCCACCTATCATGATACTGGGCCTAAGACATGCTAATTTATTTATCATGACACACTTCTAGAGGGGACATTCACACTGTAATTATAATGCTTAATTTAACATGCTTAATTTAAATTGTCCACATCTATAACCACATTTAGAAACTCATGTAAAGCAACTCTACTCCAATAAAAATTAATTTTAAAAGGAAGCTCACAATATTATGCATCTAGGACCAGTTGATCAGCAGAGTCCTCAGTTTTGTTATGCTCTGGGTTTCTCAATATAATAGAAGATATAGTATAAAAAGCTCTATGTTACTTTCTAAATATACATTTTATTTGTATGATATTATCTGTTTGTTTTTTCATTCATCTGAGTCTAAATATTAATTTGGTCTGCCATGATCATAGTTTCTCTCTTGTATGGGGTGAGGGGAGACTCCCATGAATTGTCAGAGTCAAAAAATATGAGAACATTTCTTATGTCAAATAAACACAGTTCTGGCAAATGATGATGAAAGAGTATAATATTGACCTTCAGATAGCATATCAAAACTAACTGAAGTATATCAGGAGCCTGTAAGTTTTGAGCCTAGAGATGTTTTTGGTTTGTTAGAAAAGTATAAGATGGCACCCACAATATGAAGCCAGATATCTGAAGAAAGTAATCAGAGATATGAAAGTGTACAATTCTCTAGGCCAAGTGTTCAGTTACCTCAGGATTAGAAACTTGAACTTTGCAAGCTTTACTGCATTTGGGTAGTTGTCTCTATTCTTTCAGCCTTTGGTATTGAGTCAAGTTTATATTTATGTTTTCTCCTTGTTTCTAATTTTGGAGCTCATCTTAACTATAAATATCGGAAGACAGGGAAAGTTGTGTTTCTGCTTGGCCTAGTTTTAAATCAGGAGTAGGAACAGTACCTTCCTGAAAAAATATTCTAGAAAGTAGCAGCAGAAATTACAATAAGAGAACCACAAGGAGAAGATGGAACCCAAAGAGGAGGTTGGGAACTATTTATTAAGACCCTCTTACCTACATGGATTGTTCCTTGATTAAGTATTGGAGAAAAAAGTGACTGTATAAGATTAATAACAGGGACTTTCATTATGAAATCTTCCATTGCCTCTTAAACAAAATGAGATTATTACACTATAAAGATGATAGAAGCATGCAGGCTTTTAAGGATTTACAATTCACTTTTATGTGTATTTAAGCCACAAACAGTGGTTTATTATAACAGGCTCTCAGCTGGCCTCCCTCCATTCTGGCACTCTCTTCTCTAGGCTTTTCAGTAAAAAGTTGGTGGACTCAACTCCTTTAATAGAGCCTTGATCACATCACTGCCAAAACCATAAACTTCCATCTGGCCTTATTTCCTATCACTTCACTTTCAAAATCTCCTACTAGACTCATTGAATCTTTTCATTCTCATCTAACCATCACATTTCGTCTCTGAATTCACAGACCTGCCTCTTCACTCTCACATCTTTCTGTTCTCTTTCAATGTTTTATTGGCTCCATTCTTGCTTCTTAAGCTCTAAGCATCTTCAGCCTTCCATTCTTGGGATCATCCCTACAAGCACGGATGCTAAAGCACTGGTATCAGGTCATTCTGACTTCTTTAACTACAAGAAAATTGATGACTGCCACAAAGAGGATCCTTGATTTATGTACCTTCTTTGGATCATACCAACAGTGAGAGATGGCACAGGGCCTTTCAGTATCTTCTGAAACACCTGGTTTCTTCCATCTAAAGAAGGGTAAGGCAATGGGTTATAAAAGTGATCAGACTAAAATCTGGCATGGATCAAAAAGCATTTGTATTTGATAGGAAGGAATCAGTTAGCTTGAATGTTCACAACCACTGGATGTAATTTTTTTTTTCCTGCTGAGACATCTGAAATATATTCCAGACTAGTGAAGCCAATGATATTCTCAGGTTTCATAAATCTTAATGCTTTGTGCATTTGTGTAAAACAAAACTTTCCATGCTGATTCATATTGATGTATGACAGAAATGAACACAATATTGTAAAACAATTATCCTTCAGTTAAAAACAAATTAAAAACTTTTCAGATCTTTCAAATCATTGAGAGTTAGGTTAATCAGAGTTTATGGCATTTTACACTTTGTAACCCTGTGTCTTTATGTAATTCTCTGTGGGCAAATGAGCATATCTACAAAACCTTGCATAGATTGCGC
The DNA here is from genome assembly GCA_006410615.1 of Neotragus moschatus. Taxonomy (NCBI): domain Eukaryota; kingdom Metazoa; phylum Chordata; class Mammalia; order Artiodactyla; family Bovidae; genus Neotragus; species Neotragus moschatus. Next base: position 1,036,540 of record SJYA01002878.1, read on the forward strand.
TTTGCTTTTCACACTCTTAGTGAAGACATTATGCCCAAGAACTTGACATCTCCTCACATAATTCAATAAGACACCATTTCATTGATTCCAAATACCTCAGAAACCTCAGAGTCTCTGATAGTCTCAGAGGAAGAGCCGACCAAGAGACAAACGAAGGTAGGTTTTAATTTCTTGAGGTAGGAAATCAGATCAAGCCTAAGAAAGGCTTAACTCAGTTGGTAACGATCTGCCTGCAATGCAGGAGATCCTGATTTAACTCCTGGGTCAGGAAGATCCGCTGGAGAAGGAATAGGCAACCCACTCCAGTATTCTNAGGAAGAGCCGACCAAGAGACAAACGAAGGTAGGTTTTAATTTCTTGAGGTAGGAAATCAGATCAAGCCTAAGAAAGGCTTAACTCAGTTGGTAACGATCTGCCTGCAATGCAGGAGATCCTGATTTAACTCCTGGGTCAGGAAGATCCGCTGGAGAAGGAATAGGCAACCCACTCCAGTATTCTTGGGTTTCCCTTGTGGCTCAGTTGGAAAGAATCTGCTTGTAATGTGGGAGACCTGGGTTCAATTGCTGGGTTGAGAAGATCCCCTGGAGAAGGGAAAGGCTACACCCTCCAATATTCTGGCCTGGAGAATTCCAAGGACTGTATAGTCCATGGGGTTGCAAAGACTTGGACATGATTGAGTACCTTTTGCTCACAAGAAGACAGTCTACATATAGACATAATTCAGCATGTCCGATATCTACATTGCCTCTGCACGGGACCTTAGGCAAGACCTCTCTGACCTCTGGGTGTTAATTTATAAAACAAAGAAGTTGGACCCAATTTCACTTGTTTTTCTTTGAATTCTACCAGTCTCTATTTCTAGAGTATGCCAGTTATGCTGTTTTCTTCTGCTCACTACGCCAGATGCATTTTTAGAACATTCTTCGCTCTTTGAGACACAAAAAGAAAAACTTTACAAACTCCATCACCATGCCTTACCCTTCAGCTTTCAGCTGAAAAAGTGAAATTGTTAGTCGCTCTGTCATGTCCGGCTCTTTGAGGCACCAGGGACTGCGTCCCACCAGGCTCCTCTGTCAGTGGAATTCTCCAGGCAAGAATCCTGGGTGGCCATTCTTTTCTCCAGGGGATTTTCCCAACTCAAGGATCAAACCTTGGTCTCCCACATTGTGGGCAAATTCTTTACCTTCTGAGCCACCAACTTTTAGTTGGTTTTGACTGATAGAAGGCCTTAGCAGGAACTCAAAGGGAGGGGAGAGAGCTATGTTATTATATGTCTTCCCTACACTCTGCCTCTTCAGAGCCATGTTTTCTAGTAGTATTCATGTTTCTGGGCAATTACAGTGCATGTCAATCAGCAGATATTCCCCAACTGTACCTCTCATAATGGGCTGGGTATCATTAGCTTCCCCCTCGTTTCTTCAGGCCCGAGCTTGACAGTAGCTTCGATTTTTTCCTAATCTCTGCTGCTGCATCTCTAGATGCCACTATATTTCTTGTCAATTCTCTTAACTCTATTCACATTTTGGTACTTAATTCTGTGTTATACTCACCTAAGTCACCAGAGTTGAAACTGTGTTTCCTGCCAGGACCTTTACTGATATATATAATTAGATAATATTTATGATATTTTAAAAAGGTAAAACAAAGAAAATACTATGACATAAATTATTTGAGTGGAGTGGATAATAGAAAGTTTTATATTCTTTCATAATAGAGACAAAATCACTGAACTGTGTACAAATTAGTAGAAAGAATCACTTTTTCCCTTTTCCTGGCATCCAGACTGATCTGTGATAGAAAGAATTGGTAGGCAAGAGACAGGGATGGAGTAGTAAATACAATGCAATATATTACATAAAATAAATGACATATAGAATACCATTTTCTGGTACTTCTATATAATGTGGTACACTAATTTTCTATTGTTACTGTAACAAATCATAACAAATTGGCAGCTTAAAGCAACATTCATTTATTCTCTTGTAGTTCTGGAAGCAAAAAATCCAAATAAGTTTCACTGGGCTGAAATCAACGTATTGGCCAGCTAGTAATCTGTCCAGTGGCTTCAAAAGGAAAAATCCCATTTCCATGCTTTTCCAGCTGCTAGAGCTGTATTCCTTGTATTTCTTGGCACACTCCTCTTCCTCTACTGAAAAACTAGCAGTATAGACTCTTGCTTCAGTGTTCATATGGGCTTCTATTCTGGTACTCTACTAAGACCCATTTAATAAGAACACCTGTTTATGTAAGTGGCCCCATCCAGTCAACTTAAGGCCTGAAAAGAACAAAGATTCACTTTTCCATGAGTAAGGGGGAATTTTCTGTCCAAACATGTTGACTGGGAACTTTCCTGAGTTTTGGACGCAAATTGAAACATCAGCTTTTCTTGTCTCCAGCCTTCCAGCTGGACTGGAATTATACCATCATCTCTCTTGAGTCCCAGACATGAACTTAGATGGGAACTTACACCATTAGCTGTATCCAGTTTCCTGACCACAAATCTTGGAACTTGTCATTTTCGTAATCACACTTTCATGAATTCCTTATTATAAGTCTTTATCCCTATCTTTCTTCTTTCTTTCTTTGTTTCTCTCCTTCAATATGCATCTCTTATTTGTTCTGTTTCTCTGCAGAAATACACAATAGAAATACACATCAATACACACAGATGGCTTTTTAATCTAAGTTCTCTTCATTTCTTGGTTAGTGTGGAATTGGTTCAAAGATCTAAAAAAAAGGGATTGAAGTTTGAGAAAATCATAGAGATATAAAAATAAGTGGAACAACAATATGAGAAAGTATTTATAAATAGCAGAAATATAAACTTCAAAGAAAACAAGATAAGCTGTTGTAAAACTTCAGGATAAGGATTGTGTCTAGTGATTTTGCAGCAAATATAAACACTAGAATTATAGTGCTGTGATCAACTGGATAAAGTTAATGACCAGATAGGATATTCTCCCATTGCATCAAAAGAATGAAATATCTATCTTTAAACCTATCTAAGATGGTAAAATACCTATACTCTAAAAATCATAAGACGCTGATGAAATAAATTAGATGACACAAACTGATGAAAAGATATATCATGTTCATGGATTAGAAGAATCAATATTGTTAAAATGACCAGACAACCCAAGGCAATCTACAGATTCAGTGCAATCCTTATGAAATTCTCAATGGATTTTTTTACATAACACAAGAAAAACATTTCTTCACAAAAAACACCAAATTAGCCAAAACAATCCTGAGAAAGGAGAAAAGAGTTAGAGGAATTCCACTCCCTGACTTCAGACTTTAATATGAAGCTGCAATAATCAATCAGTGTGGTACTGGCACAAAAATATATTTATAGATCAATGAAGCAGGATAAACTACTGCACAATTGTACTCATCTCACACTCTAGTAAAGTAATGCTTAAAATTCTACAAGCCAGGCTTCAGCAATACATGAACCATGAAACTCCAGATGTTCAAGCTGGCTTTAGAAAAGGCAGAGGAACCAGAGATGAAATCGCCAACATCTGCTGGATCATCGAAGAAGCAAGGGAGTTCCAGAAAAACATCTATTTCTGCTTTATTAACTATGTCAAAGACTTTGACTGTGTGGATCACAATAAACTGTGGAAAATTCTGAGAGA
>SJYA01002878.1:1049994-1060617 GCA_006410615.1 Neotragus moschatus
TTTTTTTTTTTTTTTTTTTTTTTTTTACCACTAGCACCAACTGGGAGCCCGGCATTTAATATGTGCTGTGCCATTCTTGGTTGCTCAGTTGTGTCTGACTCTTGGAATAAAGAAAGGAAAAGAGTTTGGAAAGAAAGAAATTTCCTTACTTTCATTTCTATTTCAATTAATGAAAGCATAATCAAATCCAATGCTATTGGAGTGGACACTGCCCCATTATAGTGTTCTAATGAGAATTAAGAATGAAGAAAAATTATTAGAAAATTTGGATGGTAAAACATCAGATGAGAAACTTAAAGCAAAACTAGGCTGTTATTGTTGATCATTTCACTCTCAAGCTTGCCTCTAATCTGCCAATCATCAAATTCACTTTTGGAGAAGTATGTAAGCCAATGCAAGAAATACAATTTAACTGTATTCCTATTCCTCAAAAAAAAAAAAAATTCTATATGGGGCAAAAGCAGGCATAATAAATCTCTGTCCCCTAATTTCTAATCTAGAGGGAACATAGGTGTCTTGTTTACCTAACGGTGGTTGTAAAGTATGATTGTGAGCTTTGACTTCTGTAAAGAGGAGAAACCTAAGAGCAATTCTGATTCAAAGACACAGATGGGACCCATTTCCAGCCCAATCAATTATTTTTAAGCTTCCTTTCACGGGACTGAAATTAAACAAAACTCTCCACCAGGGGAAATATCCTAGAGCTCTGGTTTGGAATGTAGGATTTAATTTACATGGATAAATTTTCATTAACAAGTTATAAGTAAAAAAATTCAGGTTGGGACATTATGTTAAAAAATGAATTTGAAAATAATGAAGCATCTACATTCAGAAGTAGAGAAACTGATATAGTCATTAAGTGAAATGTGCCAAAATAACAATTTTGAGAGCTGCCACTCTATACCCATAAATCTATCATGATCTCAAAATAGAAAAACATTGCTGCTCTTCAATATCCTCAGAATAACTTTAGGTAAAGTTGACACCTTACATTTTATAACTCTTTATAGGTGACATAATCATTTTTTACACATAATCTCATTTAATCCTCTAACAACCTGATACAGTAAGAGATTGTTTTCATTTATTTTAGTTATTTCTTCCAGTTTTATGGAGATATAATTGCATAGCTGCATATGTTTAAGGTATACAGAATAATTATCTGACTTTACATATATCATTAAATGATTACCGCAGTAAGTTTAGTGAACACCCGTCATCTGATATAGATACAAAGTTAAAGAAATAGAAGAAAATATCCTTGTGATGAGAACTCAGGATTTAATCTGTTAATAACTTTCAAATATATCATACAGGAATTTTAATTATATTTGTCATGTGTACATTAAATTCCTGGGACTTTCCTGGTGGCTCAGAGGTAAAGAATCCTCCTGCAATGCATGAAACCTGAGTTCGATCCCTGGGTTGAGAAGATCCCCTGGAGGAGAATGCATGGCAACTCACTCCAGTATTCTTTCCTGGAGAATCCCATGGACAGAAGAGCCTGGCAGATTACAATCCACAGGGTCGCAAAGAGTTGGACTTGACTGAAGCGACTGAGCATGCACACAGGCACATTAAATTCCTAGTAATTATTTTATAACTAGAAGTTTGTATCTTTTGACTATCTTCATCCAAACTCTGCTCCTCAACACCCAACTCTGGTAACCACAATACTAATCTTGTTTTCTATGAATTTGTTTGTTTTTAGCAAAATTGACCTACAACACTATGTTTGTTTCTGTTACACAACACAGTGGTTCAATGTTTTATGTATTTCAAAACAATCACCATGATAACTTGTTACCATCTGCACCATACAAAGATTATTACATAGTTATTGACTATTTTCCCTGGCTTCTATATTTTGTACCACTAATACGTTTATTTTGAAACTGGAAGTTTTTTCTTCATAATCTCTGTCACCTATTTCTCCCATTCTCACCACCTCCCTTGTGGCAAGCACCTGTTTTTTCTCTATATCCATGATTCCGTTTTGTGTTTGTTCATTTATTTTTGCTTTTTAGATTCTACTAATGAGTGTAATCATGCAATATTTATCATTCTCTGTTTGAATTATTTCATTTTATCCTCTAGGTCCATCCATGTTGCAAATGGCAAGAGTTCATTCTTTTTATAGTTGAGTAATATTCCATTGTATATAGTTATATGCCAAATATTCTTAATCCATTTATGTAATTGATGGGCACTTACTTTGCTTCCATATCTTGGCTATTATAAATAATGCTGCAAGAACATTGGGTTGTATAATTTTTTTTTCAAATTACTGTTTTCATTTTCCTTGAATAAATACCCAGGAGTGGAATTGTTGGATCATCTATTTTCAGTTTGTTGAGGAAACTTCACAGTATTTTCCATAGTGGCTGCACCAATTTACATTCCCTCCAACAGTGCATGAAAGTTCTCTTTGTCCACATCCTCACCAGTTGATATTTCTTGTCTTTTTGATGATAGCCATTCTGACAGGTGTGAAGTGATATCTCTTTGTGGTTTAGGTTTGCATTTCTCTGATGAATACTGAGGTTGAGTTTCTTTTTTATGTGCTAGCTGACAGTCTGTATGTCTTTTTTGGAAAAATGCCTTTTCAGGTCCTTTGCCAATTTTTAAAATCAGGTTGCTTTTTTTTAATTGCTATTAAGTAGTATGAGTTCATTGTATGTCTGGAATATTAACCTCTTATCAGATATATTGTTTGCAAAGATATTCCTCCATTTAATAGGATGCTTTTTTGTTTTGTTGATAATTTTCAATGCTGGGAAAGAGGTTTTTAGTTTGATTTGCTCCCATTTTCTTATTGTTTGTCTTTCTTTCCTTTGACTAAGGATACATAGCTAAAAAATAGATTACTAAAGTTTTAAATCCTTTTTAAAATTTACTTTTGTACATGGTGGAAGAGAGTACTCCAGCTTGACCTCTTTTGATATGACTACTCAGTTTTCCTGGGCTTCTCTGGTGGCTCAGGAATCTGCCTGTCAGTGTGAAAGATGCGGGTTTGATCCCTGGGTTGGGAAGATCCCCTGGAGAAAGAAATGGCAACCTGCTCCAGTATTCTTGCCTTGGAAATCTCACGGATAGAGGAATCTGGTGGGCAATAGTCCATGGGGCCACAGAAGAGTCAGGCACTATTCATGATAACGCAGCAACAAATCAGTTTTTCCAGTATTATCTTTAGAAGAGGTTGTCTCCATTGTATATTCTTTCCTTTTTGTCATCAATTCAATTCAGTTCAGTCACTCAGTTGTGTCTGACTCTTTGTGACCCCATGGACTGCAGAATGCCAGGCCTCCCTGTCCATCACCAACTTCTGGTTTCACCCAATCTCATGTCCATTGAGGCAGTGATGTCATCCAACCATCTCATCCTCTGTTTTCCCCTTCTCCTCCTGCCCTCAATCTTTCCCAGCATCAGGGTCTTTTCAAATGAGTCAGCTCTTCACATCAAGTGGCCAAAGTATTGGAGTTTCAGCTTCAACATCAGTCCTTCCAATGAACACCCAGGACTGATCTTCTTTAGGATGGACTGGTTGGATCTCCTTGCAGTTCAAGGGACTCTCAAGAGTCTTCTCCAACACCACAGTTCAAAAGCATAAATTCTTTGGCACTCAGCTTTTTTTATAGTCCAACTCTCACATCCATACATGACTACTGAAAAAACCATAGCCTTGACTAGACGGACCTTTGTTGGTAAAGTAATGTCTCTGCTTTTTAATATGCTGTCTAGATTGGTCATAGCTTTCCTTCCAAGGAGTAAGCGTCTTTTAATTTCATGGCTGCAATCATCATCTGCAGTGATTCTGGAGCTCCCCAAATAAAGTCAGTCACTGTTTCCACTGTTTCCCCATTCATTTGCCATGAAGTGATGGGACCAGATGCTATGATCTTACTTTTCTGAATGTTTAGTTTTAAGTCAACTTTTTCCCTCTCCTTTTTCATTTTCATCAAGAGGCTCTTTAGTTCTTCTTCACTTTCTGCCATAAGGGTGGTGTCATCTGCATATCTGAGGTTACTGATATTTCTCCCAGCAATCTTGTCATCAATTAGTTGTCTATATAAATATAGGTTTATTTTAGGACTCTGTGCTGTTCCATATATTTATATGTATATTTTTAGTCCAATATCATATTGGTTTGATTATTCTAGCTTTGTTTAATGGTTTGAAATCAGGTAGTGTGACACTTCCACCTTTGTTCTTTCTCAAGATTGTTTTTGGTATTTGAAGTCTACTCTGTATTGAAATACAATTTTAAAAACGTTTGTTCCAGTTTTATGAAAAATGCCACTGGAATTTAGATAGGGATGACATTAAAACTCTGGGTTGCAATAGGTTGATAGGTCATTTAATCCATGAGTACAGTTTATTATTCCACTTGTTTGTATTGTTTTGAATATTTTTGTTAGTAACTTATAGGTTTCTAAGTATAGGCACTTTATATCTTTAGTTTGATTTATTCCTAAGTATTTTGTTTTATTTTTGATATGATTGTATGTGGGGTTGTTTTCTTAATTTCTCTTTCAAATAGTTCATATCTTGAAACTTCACAAAATTCATTGAGTTCTGGTAGTGTTTTGCTAGTGTCTTTAGGAACTTCTCTTTACAATATTATATCATCTGCAAACAACAACAGTTTTACTTCTTCATTTCCAATTTGGATTCCTTTTATTTATTTTATAATTTCTATGGACAGGAAGTTTAAATAAAAGTGGAGAGGGGAGTTTCCTTTACTTATTCCTGATATTAGAGAAAATATTTTCATTTTTCAACATTATGATATTGGCTGTCGTCTTGTCATAAATGGCCTATATTTTGTTAAGATATGTTTCCTATATACCCACTTTGTTGAGAGTTTTTGTCATGAATGGGTGTTGAGTTGTGTATCTACTGAGGTGAACACAGAATTTTTATTCTTAAATTTGCTAATATGGTGCATCACATTGATTGATTTGTAGATTTTTAACCATCCTTGCATCCCTGGAATAAACCCCGCTTAATTCATGGTTCATGATCCTTTTAATGTATTGTTAACTTGGGCTTGTTAATAGTTCATTGAGGATTTTTGTGTCTATTTTGTTAAGTGGTATTTGACTGTAGTTAGCTTTTTGTGATATGTTTGTTTGGTTTTGGTATCAGGGTGATGATGGCATCACAGAATGAGTTCAGGAACATTACTTCCCTCTGCAAATTTTTCCAGTAGTTTGAGAAGGATAGTTGTGAACTCTTTTTAAGTATTAGGTAGAATTCACCTGTGAAACCATTGCTCCTGGATGTATATTTGTTTATAGAGTTTTAAAATTACTTATTCAGTTTCATTACTCATAATTAGTCTGTACATATTTTCTATTTTTCATGGTTCAGTCTTATTAAATTTACTGAAATTTGTTGCCTAGAATGTCATCTATCCTAGAGAATGTTTCATGTATGTTCAAAAAGAATGTATATTCTACTGCTTTTAGATGGAATGTTCTATAGTATATCTACTAAATCAGTATGCTCCAATGTGTTATTTAAGGCCAGTGTTTCCTTACTGATTTCCTGTCTGGATGGTCTATTCATTGATGCAAGTGGGATCTTAAAGTTCCCTCTTATTGTGTTACTAGCAATTACCCCCTTTATGTCTGTTAATATTTGCTTAATGTATTTAGGTACTCTAAATTTGGGTTTTGTATGTATCTGCAATTTTTATATCATCTTCATGTATTGACCCCTTGATGTTAATTTAATTCCTTCATGGTCTCTTGTTATAGTCTTTGTTTTAAAGTCTATTTTGTCTGACAGAAGTATTGTTACCCCATTTTTCTTTTGGTTACATTTGCAAGGACTATCTTTTTCCAGCCTTTTGCTTTCAGTCTCTATGTGTCTTTAGATCTGAATTGAGTCTTGTAGACTCAATCATAAGCATAAATATTGATCTTTATATCCATTTAGCCATTCCATGTTTTTGATTTGTGTATTTAATCTATTTGCATTTAAAGTGATTATGATAGGTATGCATTTATTGCCATTTTGTTCACTCTTTTATAGAGTAGTTTTTGTCCTGTCTTCTTTTACCATTTTCTTTTGTGATATGATGGTTATTTTAGTGCTATTCTTGGATTTCTTACATAATTTTTGTGTATGTCTATTATAGATTTTTAATTTGTGGTTACCATGAGTTTATATATATATCAATTATTGATATCTATATATGTATATGTGCATGATTATTTTAAGCTGCCTATTTCTTAACTTTGAATTTATTTTAACCCTTCATTTTTACTTCCCACTTACTTCACGTTAACTATTTTTGGCATTATATTTTACATTTAAAAAATTTTGTGTATCCCTGAACTCCTTATTGTAGATATATTAATAAATTATTTTACTACTTTTGTATTTTAAACTTACTTGCTTTAAGAGTGGGCTTCCCAGGTGGCACTTGTAATAAAGAACCTGCCTGCCAATGCAGGAGACATAAAAGACATGGGTTTGATCCCTGGGAGGGGAATATCCCCTGGAGTAGGAAATGGCAACCCACTCCAGTATTCTTGCCTGGAGGATGCTATGGACAGAGCAGCCTCGTGAGCTACTCTGAGTAAGACACGACTGAGCTTTATAAGTGGTGTATATGTTACACTTATTGTATATTTGCCTTTACCTCTTATCTTTTGCTTATCTGTAAAACTACTGACCTGGTCATCAAATCTAGATAATATCCTTGCCAGGTACAGTATTCTTGGATGTGAGTTTTTCCTTTCATTACTTTAAATCTCCCATGTCACTCCTTTCTGGCCTGCAGAGTTTCTAATGAAAAGTTAGCACATTGTCTTATGGGAATTCCATTGTGTGAAGATAGTTCCTTTTCCCTTCTGCTTATAATATTATCTCTTTATCTTCAATTATTGCCATTTTAATTATAATATATCTTTGTTCTTTTTTTTGTCCTGATTTTTGGGAATTTCTGTGCTTCCTTGTCCTAGATGTCTTTCCTTTCCCATGTTAGGAAAGATTTTAGCTATCACATCTTCAAATACATTCCCTGCCCTTTTCTCTCCGTCTTCTTCTGGAACTCCTGTAATGCAAATGTTCATATGCTTCATGTTGTGTCACAGGTCTATAAACAGTCCTCATTTTTTAAAATTCTTTTTTTTCTGTTCAATTTGAGTTATTTGTACCATTGTGTATTCCAGTCCTCTGTATTCCTCAGTATAATCTAATCTACTATTGATTACTTCTACTCTATTTTAAAAAATGTTACTGCATTTTTCAACTCTGTTTGGTTGTTTATATTTTCTTACACTTCATTAGAAAATTCTGCCTTCTCACTGTGTTAACCCATTCTTCTCCTAAGTTCTCTGACCGTCTTTATGATCATTACCTTGAATGATTACCTCCGGGCTTTCCAGGAGGCCCTAGTGATAAAGGACCCACCTGCCTAAGCAAGTAGACATGAAAAGACATGAGTTTGATGCTTTGGATGAGAAGATCCTATGGAGGAAGGCATGGCAACCCACTCCAGTATTCTTGCCTGGAGAATCCCATGGACGGAGGAAGCCCAGTAGGTTATAGTCCATAGTGTCTAACAGAGTCAGACATGAATGAAGTGACTTAGCACATGAGATTACTTATCTCCACAACATTTAGTTCTTCTTGTATTTTATCTTCTCCCTTCATTTGGAACATATTCCTCTTTTCTTTCATGTCACGTTTCTGTTTTTTATTTCTGTGTATTTGGTAGGTTGATTTGTTTCTTGACCTTGAAGAAGTGACCTTAGGTAGGATACATCATTTGGGGCTTAATAGCACATTCCCCACCGGTCATCAGAGTTATATACTGTAAGGATATCCTTTATATAAGCTGTGTGGGGCCTTCTTTTGTGGTTGGCTGACTAATGTGGATATACTGGTAGACATGGTTTGTCCCCAGTCTTGGTGTCTGTTGNTTTGGTAGGTTGATTTGTTTCTTGACCTTGAAGAAGTGACCTTAGGTAGGATACATCATTTGGGGCTTAACAGCACATTCCCCACCGGTCATCAGAGTTATATACTGTAAGGATATCCTTTATATAAGTTGTGTGGGGCCTTCTTTTGTGGTTGGCTGACTAATGTGGATACACTGGTAGACATGGTTTGTCCCCAGTCTTGGTGTCTGTCGGTGTTTGCATAGTGCGGAGGCTACCAGCCACTGTTGGGCAGGGGAATGTCTTAGCACAGCTGGCTACACAACCTATGGAGTCCTAGTCCTGGCCAGCTGGTGGATGGGTCCAGGCACCAAGGTGTTTGGTTGTGGGATCAGAAGTCCCAGCATTAGAGTTGGCCTGCTGGTAGATGTGGCAATGTTCTTGGGATGCTGGTGGCCTGCTGGTGGGTAAAGCTGGTTTCTTATATGGCTGGCTGTGAGTTTCAGGGTGTCTCAAGACTGGTGTTACCACACTGGTATGTGGAGCTAGCCCTAAATGTGGCTTGTTGAAGGACTCAGGTGTCATGGAGTTGATGTTAGCCCATTGGTGAGCTCAGGGGACACTGGGGTGATGCTAGCTCTCTTATTGGTGAGGTCAAGTCCTGAAAGGGCTAAACGCAGGCTTCTGGGTGTTCTGGAGCTAGTTTCTGGATTATCTGGTAGATGGGGCATGGTCCCAGGGAAGCTGAGGGCTGAGGGGTCTTATGACAGCTTTCTTTGGATGGAGCTGTATCCCTGTTAGCAAGAACTGGTGTTGATAAGCTATTGGTTGGGGCCGAGTCCTGGTCCTAACACGCTAGAGATAGATTCCAAAATGGTGCTCACCATTACCCTCATAGTAGAAAGAGCTCCCCAAAATGCTACCTACTGCCTCTCTGGAAGGCTTTCCAAGTTCAGCAAGTGAGTTTGAACCAAGCTCCTTTGAAATGACTACCTATTCCTTGTATCTCATAACATGATGTATTCTGTGTACACTTTATTTATTTATTTATTTTACTTGTAAGAGTACATTATTTTATTTTTTAAATTTAAATTTATTTATTTTAATTGGAGGCTAATTACTTTACAATATTGTATTGGTTCTGCCACACATCAACATGAATCTGCCACGTGCACGTGTTCCCCGTCCTGAGCCCCCCTCCCATTTCCCTCCCCATACCATCAGAATGGCTGCTATCCAAAAGTCTATAAGCAATAAATGCTGGAGAGGGTGTGGAGAAAAGGGAGCCCTCTTACACTGTTGATGGGAATGCAAACTAGTACAGCCACTATGGAGAACATTGTGGAGATTCCTTAAATCTGTGTGCACTTAAAGATTGGAGTGCACTTAATATCCACTCGATTTTCAACAGTTGTCTGGTTATCCCAAAAGTAAACCTTGCTGGCCTTCAAAACCAAATGTTCTGGAGGCTTATCTTCTAATGTAGGAGCCTGATGTGAGGCTTGAACCCTTTACTCTGTGAGTAGAACCTTTGTAAATTAATTATGCCTTATTTGTGATTTCCCACTTAGGGTAGTACTCTTGATTGTACCATGTCTCTGCTTCTCCCACCCACTTTGTTGGTTTCTTCTTCAAAACTTTAGTTTATAAAGTCTTTTCTGCTAGTCTACATGTCATTCTCATTAATAGTTTCTCTGTAAATAGTTGAATTTTTTTGTGCCCATGGGAAGAGGTGAGCTCAGGGTGTTGTCTCTCAGTTATCTTTGTCACTCCAAGTTTACTTTAATTTTAAAGATATAAAATCTTTAAGCTAATATCCATGAAGTTACTTATGTAAATTATGTATTATAAGTAGTCTATCAGTTAAACCAAAGTGTTTGTATTTTAGAGACTCCTTTGAATATCTCTAATTATTCAAGAAATTAAAATAGTTCTAAAAGATGTACCAGTTTTCAGTATATAGTAATCCTATCAGGAATTTCATGACCCTAATAGTCATAATATCTACATTTATTTTTATACTGTTTGGTGTACAATACTCTAGTGTTGGTCCATCTTGTGACTCCTTCATGCATCATAGCCTTGTGGTAAAGGGGTTTGCATGACTCAATGAAGCTATAAGCCATGCTATACAGGGCCATCCAAGATCGACAAGTCCAAGTGAAGAGTTCTGACAAAATGTGGTCCACTGGAGAAAGAAATGGAAACCCATTCTAGTATTCTTGCCTGGAGAACTCAATGAACAGTATGAAAAAGCAAAAAGATATGATACCAGAAGGTGAGCCCCCAGGGCAAAAAAAGGTGTCTCATATGTTACTGGTGAAGAGCAGAAGGCAATTACTAATAGCTCCAGAAAGAATGAAGTAGTTGGGCCAATCCTGGAATGATGCTGAACTGTGGATGTGTCTGATGGTGATAGTCAAGACCAATGCTGAAAAGAACAATATTGTATAAGAGTCTGGAAATTTAGGTCGATGAATCAAGGCAAATTGGACATGGTGAAGCAGGAAATGGTAAAATTGAACATTGACATCTTAGGAATCAGTGAACTAAAATGGATGAGAATGGGCAAATTTAACTCACATAAATTTGTATGTACTACTGTGGGCAAGAATTCCTTAGAAGAAATGGAGCAGCCCTCATAGTCAACAAAAGAGTCCAAAATGCAGTTCATTTCATTTCATTTCAGTCGCTCAGTCGTGTTCAACTCTTTGCAACCCCATGAATC
>SJYA01002880.1:0-13311 GCA_006410615.1 Neotragus moschatus
TAACATATATACAATAGAATACTACTACTGATCCATAAAGAAAAAATTAAATAATGTCATTGGCAGCAACATGAATGGACCTAGAAATGAACTGAGCCACTGAACAACAAGAGGTATGGATAGAACATATCTGACAGTTAACAGACATGTTAAAGCTGGCAGGTTTTATGGAGGAAATTATTGTATCAAATCTTGTAATTTTTTATAGATTTGAAATTTTTCATAGTAAAAAACCTTATTACATGATAATTAGTTTTTTAATAAAAAGATAAAAATAGTTGAAAGTCTGTATACAGTTGTTTCAGCTTGTCATTTGAAATATTAATATGTCTTTATTTAAACTATTATCATACATGTCAGCAAATCTTTACACTAGGAAAATAACACATATATACCTTCAAACTGTCATTTATAGTTGCTACCTCTGAGTGTGATATAAAAATGGAATTCAAAGTGTCAAAAAATATATGTTCTAGATGATGTGTGTGTACTTTGAAAACAAGAGAATTTAGAGATGCACTTTCATAGTTTATTGGTCTTTGGTTTATATTGGTATGATAAGGGGTTCTATAGTGGGATTCTTATTTGAGAAAAGAAATACAATTTATTTGGTTGAGATATTTAAAACAATTTAATGATATACATATGCATATATGTATGTATGTATTTGCCTATCTATCATCTATCTATTATACTACTACTACAAATGATAAAAGTATCCAAGAATTTTGTTAGACGTTCTGAAAGAGACATAATAATAGTATAGTCTTGAGAATTTTAGATTGCATTATTTTTGAAATATATAGCCCTTCTGCAGTTAGAACTTTATTCTTGATACCAGCTAATGACTTAATCAGCTGTGACTTGAGACACATTATTTAAATNTGATAAAAGTATCCAAGAATTTTGTTAGACGTTCTGAAAGAGACATAATAATAGTATAGTCTTGAGAATTTTAGATTGCATTATTTTTGAAATATATAGCCCTTCTGCAGTTAGAACTTTATTCTTGATACCAGCTAATGACTTAATCAGCTGTGACTTGAGACACATTATTTAAATTATTTGACTTTCTCTTATATAAAATACAGGAGTATTTTTCCTGGACAATTGTGTTTTGTAAGGAGTAACAATATAAAGTATGTAGATCTTTTTAGTACCTTGCTTGGCACATAATTCAGCTCAGATTAGTTCAGTCGCTCAGTAATGTCCGACTCTTTTTGATCCCATGAATCGCAGCATGCCAGGCCTCCCTGTCCATCACCAACTCCTGGAGTTCACCCAAACCCCTGTGCATCGAGTCGGTGATGCCATCCAGCCGTCTCATCCTCTGCCGTCCCCTTATCCTCCTACCCCCAATCCCTCCCAGCATCAGAGTCTTTTCCAATGAGTCAATTCTTCACATGAGATGGCTAAAGTATTGGAGTTTCAGGTTTAGCATCAGTCCTTCCAAAGAACACCCAGGACTGATCTCTAGAATGGACTGATTGGATCTCCTTGCAGTCCTAGGGACTCTCAAGAGTCTTCTGCAACACCACAGTTCAAAAGCATAAATTCTTTGGCACTCAGCTTTCTTCACTGTCCAACTCTCACATCCATACATGACCACTGGAAAAACCATAGCCTTGACTAGATGGACCTTTGCTGGCAATGTAATGACTCTGCTTTTGAATATGTTATGTAGGTTGGTCATAACCTTTTCTTCCAAGGAGTAAGTGTCTTTTAATTTCATGGCTGCAATCACCATCTGAAGTGATTTTGGAGCCCCCCCCCAAAAAAAAATAAAGTCTACCACTGTTTCCCTGTCTATTTCCCATGAAGTGATAGGACCAGATGCCATGATCTTAGTTTTCTTAGGGCCCAATAAACCTTAGTCTCAGTTATCATCATTACTATCATTCTACTTGCAATTATTATAGCAGCATCAATTTGCAGTTTGCAAATTCTCTTACTGTCCATTAAAATTTAGTGATCAGAAGTGCCTGGTGTTATAAGTAGTATTTTTCTTTCTTAACTGGAACTCAGAGCTTATGACTTTCCCAATTGTATGTGGGAGGAAAATGATGAGCTTGAGTCAAACCTACATCCTGTTTCAAAACCTCTAATCTTCCCACTGCAGTTTGCAGTTTGATCTCCCAAAGGAAGATGCTTCAGGGCTGAGGACAGAGTCATCCTGAGGAATCAGATGATTACTTCAACACACTCAAACTGCACCCATATTCATTAATCCTAATTTTAAGTTGTTTGTTGAAATTGGTTTCTAGTAATACATCCCCAAGGAAAAGCTGAGAAATATCATTTTAATAAGTCTCCTTGAAACTGATTAAAAGATAAATCTACCTTTAGCAATTACAGTAGGGAATTCTTTTTGCAGGGAAGAGTTTTGTAATAAAACCCAGAGAGACAGTTTCATTACTGACACTTAAGCAGACTCTGACTTCAGTTTCTCTTTACTTAATGATCAGTAATTATTCAATTAAAATAGACAAGTAAAGAATGGTAGCTACAAAAAATATATACTTTTCTTAGTTTTCCCAGATATTCTGAATTTTTGCAACCAGACTAGAAATGGAAATATTAACCTAATTTATTTCATACTATATATTTTGAGCAACCAATAGGCACTTGGGAACTTTTAAATTTTCTGGAGAGATACTCCATATTCACTAACACAAAATAATTTGATAATAGAATCACTGATTAATTTTTTTCAAATTCAATGCTGCTACATTTTTTTCCATAATTCAGATTTTTAACATACAAAGAAAAGTATTGCTAGAATGTATTAAAGGATACCAATGGGTTTAATACTTCCCTGAATTAAAAAATAATCCTAAAAAGTCAGCTAGGTAAAAGCTAACTCAGATGAAGATAGGATTGAAATAGCTAATGTAAAATATATGTACTACCAACGTGAGATGTCATATACCATGTGTGCATAGTTTGGATTAGGTGATAGTGTGTGAGCTGCAATAATTAGACAAAGTTTTGTTTTTTTTCATAACTCTAGAATAGAAATTATGAACCAAAATATAATTAAAATGCTCATATTTATGGTTTGATCATTTTCTAGAAATTAGACAGGGAACAAAAATCTCATCACGATGAAAACAAGATAATGAATGTATCAAATGAACTCCAGTCAGCGCCAGTGCTCAGTATCCAGTTGTGTCCAACTCTTTGTTACTGCATGAATTGTAACCTGCTATGCTCCTTTGTCCACAGACTTTTCCAAGCAATAATACTGGAGTAGGTTACCATTTCCTAATCCAGGGAATCTTCCCAGCTCAGGGGTTGAACCTGTGTTGGTTACTTCTCCTGCACTGGCAGACAGATTCCTTATCATTACATGGGAAGCCCTCAAATCAATTTACTCTGTGAAAATAAATTAAAAAAAATAACTTCCTTCAAAGAATAAGTAAAAATTTCAGCTTAAAAGTATCAGAGAAATAATTGTGTATGTGTTTAATAACAGGGTCTCCTACACTGCAGGTAGATGCTTTACCATCTGAGCTACCCTGGAAGCCCAAATAAAAGCTAAAAGAATACAAATGAAGGTATACGTAGAGAATTAGTCATGAATAACTGTATCCTCCTTCATAGTTAAATAAGAAAGATTGAAACTAGGTATGTGTGAAATCGTTCAGTCATGTCTGACTCTTTGCGACCCCAAAGACTGTAGCCTACCAGGCTCATCCCTCCATGGGATTCTCCAGGCAAGAGTACAGGAGTGGGTTTCCATTTCTTACTCCAGGGCATATTCCTGACCTAGGGATCGAACCTGGGTCTCCCACACCCCAGGCAGATCCTTTAACCTCTGAACAACCAGGAAAGCCCAAAACTAGGTATATTAGAAATTAAGTACCAAAAACTGTGTAAAGAAAATAAAAAAACCCTTAAGTAACTTGATTTAGAAATTAAAAACAAAAACAAAAAAAGAAAACATAATTAAATGGAGTCATTTTTTAGTCACTTTATCTGTAGTTCCTGACACAACTGGGGACTTGACAAATTATTGTTGAGCAATAAATGAATTTCTCAAAAAGTTTTGGCAGTTTGACTTCCAACAATACCAATCTCATTATTTTCAGAGGGTGTTTCCTCTTTTATGTTAATTTAGTCAATTATTAACTCAGTTCAGTTCAGTTCAGCCCCTCAGTTGTGTCTGACTCTTTGTGATCCCATGAATCACAGTACGCCAGACCTCCCTGTTCATCACCAACTCCCAGAGTCCACCCAAACTCATGTCCATCGAGTCGGTGATGACATCCAGCCATCTCATCCTCTGTTGTCCCCTTCTCCTCCTGCTTTCAATCCCTCCCAGCATCTGGGTATTTTTCAATGAGTCAACTCTTCACATGAGGTGGCCAAAGTATTGGAGTTTCAGCCTCTCCATCAGTCCTTCCAATGAACACCCAGGACTGATTTTCTTTAGGATGGACTAGTTGGATCTCCTTGAAGTCCATGGGACTCTTAAGAATCTTCTCCAACACCACAGTTCAAAAGCCTCAATTCTTTGTTGCTCAGCTTTCTTCACAGTCGATCTTTCATATCCGTAATTTTTACTAATGATTAACATGCAATTCACTAAAGATTTAATGCTTCCCTGGTGGCTCAGTGATAAAGAATTTCCCTTCCAATGAAGGAGACATGAGTTCAACCCCTGGGTCAGGAAGACCCTCTGCAGAAGGAAATAGCAACCCACTCCATATTCTTATCTGGAAAATCCCATAAACACAGGAGCCTAGTGGGTTACAGTCCTTGGCATTGCAAAAGAGTTGGAAATGACATAGCAACTAAACAACAACAATGATTTAATAGGCATAAAAGAGAAAATATCATTTTTAAAGAATAAGCTTGACAAGTGAAAACTATATATACATATAATTATTAATATTAGTGCAGATAAATGTAAACACAACTCTGTTGAGAATCTTTATTGCGTCTCCAATTTGTGTCAACAAACACATATAAAGAGGCTAATAAGAGACTAAAACTTCTTCCCATATGATAAATAACAGAGAAGACAAAGGAACAAGCCAACTAAAACTTTGGTATAATAATGAATGATATTGGGGAAAAAAAGGAAGTTAAAGAAGAGAAGCAGTATACTAGTAATTAATGCTGATGTGGCATTTATGATAGTATAGACATGATTCCAGATCTTTTACACAATTTACATGCTTTATATTTGCATAGTTTACACACACATTTAATCCTCAAAGTCACACCAGAAGCAGTTACTATGTCCATTTTTGTTCCAAAGATGTTGAAAACAAAACACAGGGTGTTATGTGAATAAGTATTGTCATGGCTCATACCAACAAAGCCAGAATTTGGGTCTAGATAATCTAACTCTAGTGATCTCACACTTCACACTGTGAAAGTATCCAGTGGGTGAAATAGTGAGATGTCAAAGAAAGGTATCCTAGATATAGGGAATGAATGCAAACGTGGGGTCTCCCAGGTGGCTCTAGTGGTAAAGAACAAGTTTGCCAGTGCATGAGATATAAGAGACATGAGTTTGATCCCTGGGTTGGGAAGGTCCCCCTGAGGGGGGGGGCATGACAACTCACTCCATTATTCTTGCCTGAATTATCCAATGTACAGAGGAGCCTACAACACACACAAGCAAGTTGGCATGCCCTGAAATACTAAAATTAGATAGATAGATAGATAGATAGA
The DNA here is from genome assembly GCA_006410615.1 of Neotragus moschatus. NCBI lineage: Eukaryota > Metazoa > Chordata > Mammalia > Artiodactyla > Bovidae > Neotragus > Neotragus moschatus. Next base: position 5,686 of record SJYA01002880.1, read on the forward strand.
TAGATAGATAGATAGAAGGGAATAGGGGGAGGGGGAAGAATTAAGATAAATGTAGTCAGAAAGTCATAAACAGCCTGATGATTTGCAGTTCTATGGACCCCTGTAAAATTTTTATAGTGATGTTGATTAACCTAGAGCTTGTTATATAAAATGAAGTAAGATAGAAAAATAAATATATATTACTGCACATATATATATATATATATATATATATATATATAATCTAGAAAAATGGTGCTGATTAACCTATCTGCAGGACAAGAATAGAGACACAGACATTGAGAAGAGACTTGTGGACACAGGAGGAGAAGGAGTTGTTGATCAGTCCCTAAGCATGTCCAACTCTTTTCAACCCCATGGACTGCAGCATGCTAGGCTTCCCTGTCTTTCACCATCTCTTGGAGTTTTCTCAAACTGATGTCCATTGAGTCAGTAATGCCGCCAGCCATCTCATCTTCTGTCACCCCTTTCTCTTCCTGCCCTCAATCTTTCCCAGCATCAGGGTCTTTCCCAATGAGTCAGTTCTTCATATCAGGGGACCAAATCATTGGAGCTTCTTCCTTAGTCCTTCCAATGAATACTCAGTGTTGATTTCCTTTAGGATTGGCCAGTTTGATGTTCTTGCAGTCAAAGGGACGCTCAAGAGTCTTCTGCAGCCCCCAAATTTGAAGGAGTCAATTCTTTAGCACTCAACCTTCTTTATGGTTCAACTGCCACATCCTTATATGACTACTGAAAAAAATCATAGCTTTGATTATACGGACCTTTGTCAGCAGAGTAACATCTCTGCTTTTTAAGAAGTTGTCTAAATTTATGCTTTTCTTCCAAGGAACAAACATCTTTTAATTTTATGGCTACAGTTACAGTCTGAAGAAATTTTGGTGCCCAAGAAAATAAAATCTAGCACTGTTTCCACTTTTTCGCCATCTGTTTGCCACGAAGTGATGGGATTGGATGCCATGACCTTAGGTTTTCGAATGTTGAGTATTAAGCCAGCTTTTTCATTCTCCTCTTTCACCTTCATCAGAATGTTCTTTAGTTTCTCTTTGCTTTTTGCCATTAAAACAGTGTCATCTGCATATCTGAGAGAGTGGGGCACATTGAGAGTATAGCATGGACATGTTTATACCACCATGTGTATAATAGATAGCTAGTGGGAAATTGCTGTAGAGGATAAGGAGCTCATTTGGTATTCTGTGATGACCTAGAGGGATGGAATGGAGGGGGAAACTGGGGGGGAAACTGGGAGGGAAACTCAAGAGAAGGAGATACTTGTCTAGCTAAAGCTGATTCACATTTTGTACAGCAGAAATCGACACAACATTGTAAAGCAATTATATTCCAATTCAAAATAAATTTGAGAAAAAAAAAACATAAAAAAGAATCTGATTTCTATACTGGGTGAAATGGGCAACTATCGGAGGATTCTGTGCCAGGGAGTGAGATAACGTAATTTACTCTTTAAACAAATTACTCTGCTTTACAACTAACTGAAGAGAGAAAAGATGGAAACAGGGAACCTAGCTGAAAGGATGATGAATAAAAACATGGAATAGAATCCTAGCCGGCAAAACAAGTTGGATGCCAGATAAATTGGAAGAAAGTGCCAATCTGAATTCCTTCAAGTCAAGAATGACTCAAGATATTTGCCTCGAGCAGCCATAGGATTCAGAGGAGATTGAGAGGAACAGACTTGAGAAAAGAAAAGGAATGGTATTAGAAACTCAGTTTTGGACACTAAATCTAAGATGCTTAGTGCACTACTGAAGTAAAGACATCAATCTGATGTTGAATATGAGAGTTTAAAATTCAGAATGTACTAAGGTGAAGAGTTACATTGGGAACAATTTGCATATGGACACTGTTAAATGGAATAAGACTGAATGAAATTAACAAGTAAAGGAAAATGTGTAGATATAATCAGATGAAATTGACAAGGACTTGAACTTGTGTCTGTACAACATTTAGAGGTAAAGGCAATGAAGAGAAACCAGCAATGAAACTGAGAATTAACATTCAGGAAGAAAATCAGGGGGGCATCAAAACTGAAATGTGAGAAAATTCATCAAGAAAGGAAAAACTATGGGAAATATGGTGATAGATTTAATAGCATGATCTTGTTAAGTGGACTTTATATTAAATAATGGGAATAAAAGGATGACTGGAATGATTTCATGAGGAGTGTGAGGACATACACTGGAAGCAGCATACAAACACAAACAATTTTGGAAAGACCAGTTCTGCAAAAAAGATAATTTTTCAGTAAAGTAAGTACAAGGCTATGTTTTTTTTGTTGTTTTCCAGTAGTCATGTACAGATGAGATGGTTGGACTATAAAGAAAAAGGAGTGTCAAAGAATTTATTCTTTCAAATTGTAATGCTGGAGAAGATTCTTGAGTCCTTGGACTACAAGGAGATCAAACCAGTTAATCCTAAAGCAAATTAACCCTGATTATTCATTGGAAGAACTGATGCTGAATCTGAAGCTCCAATACTTTGGCCACCTGATGTGAAGAGCCAACTCATTGGAAAAGACCTTGATGCTGAGAAAGTTTGAGGGCAGGAGAAAGAGGTGACAGAGGATGAGATATTTGGATGGTATCACTGACTGAATGTACATGAGCTTGGAGAAAATCTCAGAGATGATTTACTAAGCATCTTGTACAAAATCTCGGAGATAGTCAAGGACAGAGAAGACTGGCATGCTACTGTTCATGGGGTTGAAAAGAATCAGACACAACNTTGATGCTGAGAAAGTTTGAGGGCAGGAGAAAGAGGTGACAGAGGATGAGATATTTGGATGGTATCACTGACTGAATGTACATGAGCTTGGAGAAAATCTCAGAGATGATTTACTAAGCATCTTGTACAAAATCTCGGAGATAGTCAAGGACAGAGAAGACTGGCATGCTACTGTTCATGGGGTTGAAAAGAATCAGACACAACTTAGTGACTAAACAACGACAGCAAAAAATGTTAAAGTAGACTTATTGTCTTACTCAAAATTTCTATTTTTCAGTATTTAACCTTAAAAATATTGGATCATTCTAGACCAATCTTGAGTAAGATAATTTATTATATGATTAGTATTTTCTAATTTGTTGATGTTTAGTCACTACATCATGGCCGACTTTTTTGGTCACAAGTCATGTCCATGGACTATAGTCAGCTAGCAACTTCTGTTCATGGAATTTTCCAGGCAAGAATACAGGAGTGGGTTGCCATTACCTTCTCCAGTGGATTTCCTTGCCATTTCCTTCTCCTTGGGATCTATTCCAGGGATAGAACTCATGTTTCCTGTATTACCAGGTGGAGTCTTTACTACTGAGGCACCAGAGAAGCATTTTACTAATTAGAAAAAGTGACAAAATATTAAAATTGGATATGTTACAGGGTATTAGAAACATATTTTGGAAATAATATTATGTAGTATATTAAATCCTGATATTGTAGTAATATTAGTATTAGTCACTGGTGTCCAACTCTTTGCAACTCTGTGAATTATAGTCAGCCATTTTCTCGGCCCGTGGGATTCTCCAAGCAAGAATACTAGAATGGGTTGCTATTCCGTTCTCCATGGGATCTTTCTGACCCAGGGATTGAACCCAGTCTTCTGCATTACAGGCAGTTTCTTTAACATCTGAGCCACCAGGGAAGCCCAGAATCCTTATATATCATGAGGCTTTCATATTTGTGGACCCTGAATGTGGCAATTAATCCATGAGCCATGGTTGGTGAATCCACTGATGCAGAACCTATGAATTGGGGGGATAACTGTGCTATGCTATGCTGTTTTGTATAAGGAAATTTATCACTCCTGCATTTGGTGGGGAGGGAGGAGAGGTGTCCTAGAACCATCCCTCCGGAAGATACTGATGAATTAGACTTGTTGGGGAAAAAGGAGGGGAGCAGTATAAGTAGTAAATCATCATATACTCTAAGAGCATATTTTAATAAAGTACATAAAATATGAAAGAAAATGAATTGTCCTCAAATTTTTTTAATTTTAATTTTAATTATTTTTTTTNTTAAATGGTTTGCCTTGGAAATGAACAGAGATCTTTCTGTCATTTTTGAAATTGTATACAAGTACTGCATTTCAGACTCTTGTTGACCATGATGATACTCTTTCTTCTAAGGGATTCCTGCCCACAGTAGTAGATATAATGGTCATCTGAGTTAAATTCACCTATTCCAATTCATTTTAGTTCGCTGAGTCTTAGAATGTTGACATTCACTCTTACAATCTCCTGTTTGACCACTTCCAATTTGCTTTGATTCATGAACCTAGCATTCCAAGTTCCTATGCATATTGCTCTCTATAGCATCGGACCATGCTTCTATCACCAGTCACATCCACAACTGGGTATTGTTTTTGCTTTGGCTCCATCCCTTCATTCTTTCTCGAGTTATTTCTCCACTGATCTACAGTAGTATATTGGGCACCTACTGACCTGGGGAGTTCCTCTTTCAGTATCCTTTCATTTTGCCTTTTCATACTGTTCATGGGGTTCTCAAGGCAAGAATACTGAAGTGGCTTGCCATTCCCTTCTCCAGTGGACCACATTCTGTCAGATCTCTCCACTACGACCCACCTGTCTTGGGTGGCCACACATGGCATGGCTTAGTTTCATTGAGTTAGACAAGGCTGAGGTCCATGTGATTTGATTGACTAGTTGTCTGTGATTTGGTTTCAGGGTGTATGCCCTCTATTGCCTCTTGCAACACTTACTGTCCTTCTTGGCTTTGTCTTATCTTAGACATGTGGTATCTCTTCATGGCTGCTCCATCAAAGCACAACCACTGCTCCTTACCTTGGACCAGGGGTGTCTCCTCATGGCCGCCCCTCCTGACCTTGAATGTGCAGTAGCTCCTCTTGACCTTCCTGTGCCCGCACAGCCACCACTCATTGGACATTAAGTTGCTCCTCTCAGGCACCGCCCCGACCTCAGGTGTGGGGTCATTCCTCTCGGCAGCTCCTGTGCCATCGCAGCCTGATACTCTCGGTCATCGCCCCTGACCTTAGACCTGGGGTAGCTCCTCTCAGCCACTGGCCACTGCCCCGACCTTGGGCAAGGGGTAGCTTCTCTTGGCCACACTTCTGTGCTGTCTGTCGCAGCTGGTGCACTCCTGATACTAACCCAGCAGCCACTCACGATAGTCTAATTTTAACTGGTCATTCCAAGTTGTGTGTTCTAAGATCTTGAATGTGTGTGTGTGTGTGTGTTAAACACTCAGTTGTGCCACTCTTTGCAACCCTAAGGACTATTGCCCACCATCCTCCTCTGCCATAGAATTCTCCAGAAAAGAATACTGGAGTGGATTGCCATTTCCTTCTCCAGGAGATATTTCTGACTCAGAGACTGAACCTGAGTCTCCCACATTGCAGATTGATTATTTATCATTTGAACCATCTAATATATCAAATGAAGTGAAGTGAATTCGCTCAGTCATGTCCAACTCTTTGTGACCCCATGGACTGTCGCCTACCATGTGCCTCTGTCCATGGGATTTTCCAGGCAAGAGTACTGGAGTGGGTTGGCATTTCCTTCTCCAGAGGATCTTCCTGACTAAAGGATTGAATCCAGGTCTCCCGCATTGTAGACAGATGCTTTACCGTCTGAGCCACCAGGAAAGTCTTAAGAGCTATGACCTTAAGAGCTTCCAAATTTAAAGAAATATCAGAATTTATTGTTTTGTATGTAAAACTTACAAAATACAGCATTGGCAAATAATCTGAATTTTAAACCTATTCTTAACCAGAGCATTACAAATCTGTGTGCTTGATATTTTGAAATGCAGATAACAATATATTGACTATATTTGCAGTGTCTAAGTTGTTCCTAGATGTTGAATGAAGTACCCTCAGAAGTTAGCTACTTTAATTTTGTGATACTTCCAAGATGGTATATGAGTTAGTCATTATAGTACAGTAATCTTTGTACACAAACAGCAGTCACCTCTACATGTATGTGAGTCACTTTGCCAGGGAAATAAAGGTAAATGTTAACAGTGCTTGCTTCAAAAGATCTGTTTGGTGTCTTCATGGTAAAGGAGATAAGTGAAGAGAAAACTAACATTATAAATGATTCAGAAAGCCAAGAGACAAATCCACACACCAATGGACAACTTATCTTCGACAAAGGAGGCAAGAATATACAGTGGATTAAAGACAATCTCTTTAACAAGTGGTGCTGGGAACACTGGTCAAACACTTGTAAAAGAATGAAACTAGATCACTTTTTAACACCATATACAAAAATAAACTCAAAATGGATTAAAGATATAAACATAAGACCAGAAACTATAAAACTCCTAGAAGAGAACATAGGCAAAATACTCTCTGGCATAAATCACAGCAGGATCCTCTATAGTTCACCTCCCAGAATACTAGAAATAAAAGCAAAAATAAACAAATGGGACCTAATTAAAATTAAAAGCTTCTGCATGACAAAGGAAACTATAAGCAAGGTGAAAAGAAAGCCTTCACAATGGGAGAAAATAATAGCAAATGAAGCAACTGACAACAACTAATCTCAAAAATATACAAGCAACTCCTGCAGCTCAATTCCAGAAAAATAAATGGCCTGATCAAAAAATGGGCCAAAGAACTAAATAGACATTTCTCCGAAGAAGACATACAAATGGCTAACAAACACATGAAAAGATGCTCAACATCTCTCATTATCAAAGAAATGCAAATCAAAACCACAATGAGGTACCATTTCAAGCCAGTCAGAATGGCTGCAATCCAAAGTCTACAAGCAATAAATGTTGGAGAGGGTGTGGAGGAAACNTGGCCTGATCAAAAAATGGGCCAAAGAACTAAATAGACATTTCTCCGAAGAAGACATACAAATGGCTAACAAACACATGAAAAGATGCTCAACATCTCTCATTATCAAAGAAATGCAAATCAAAACCACAATGAGGTACCATTTCAAGCCAGTCAGAATGGCTGCAATCCAAAGTCTACAAGCAATAAATGTTGGAGAGGGTGTGGAGGAAACAGAACACTCTTACACTGTTGGTGGAAATGCAAACTAGTACAGCCGCTATGGAGAACAGTGTGGAGGTTCCTTAAAAAACTGGAAATAGAACTGCCTTATGACCCAGCAATTCCACTCCTGGGCATACACACTGAGGAAACCAGAATTGAAAGAGACATGTGTACTCCAATGTTCATGACAGCACTATTTATAATAGCCAGGACATGGAAGCAACCTAAATGTCCATCAGGAGATGAATGGATAAGAAAGCAGTGGTACATATACACAATGGAATATTACTCAGCCATTAAAAAGAATACATTTGAATCAGTTCTAATGAGGTGGATGAAACTGGAGCCAATTATACAGAGTGAAGTAAGCCAGAAAGGAAAACACCAATACAGTATATTAATGCATATATATGGAATTTAGAAAGATGATAATGATAACCCTGTATGCGAGACAGCAAAAGAGACACAGATATATAGAATAGTCTTTTGGACTCTGGGAGAGGGAGAGGGTGGGATGATTTGGGGGAATGGCATTGAAACATGTATAGTATCATATAAGAAACAAATTGCCAGTTTAGGTTCGATGCAGAGTGCAGGATGCTTGGGACTGGTGCACTGGGATGACC